>JARHVA010000613.1:0-440000 GCA_037957365.1 Torreya grandis | reverse complement strand
ATATGTATATATACATATATATATATGTATATATACATATATATATATGTATATATACATATATATATGTATATATACATATATATATATGTATATATACATATATATATGTATATATACATATATATATATGTATATATACATATATATATATGTATATATACATATATATATGTATATATACATATATATATATGTATATATACATATATATATATGTATATATACATATATATATATGTATATATACATATATACATATATATATATATATACATATATATATATGTATATATACATATATATATATGTATATATACATATATATATATGTATATATACATATATACATATATATATATATATATGTATAGATCTTTGAAAATGATTTAATTAGTGTTTCAATCCTTTTCAATGTTTCTTCCACTCCAAAGTGTATACCAAAATGCCCCAAAACTTGAATCTTCTCACAACATGCAAACTTTTACCTTCAAATTACACTAATTAATGTATAGGAATGTTGATTGTATATGGTTTATGAGAAATTATTTGACTTTTTAAAAATATTATACTTTACTGACACCTTCTTCTAATTTATTTCATGTTGTAAAACACTCCACACTCTCAAGAAGCCTGACTCTACCTACAAACATTAGTAAAAACAGTGATTTTTGACACTAGATGATTGATCCATGAGTTACATGCATTAGTTTTTGTATTATAGAGGTTATTAGGTCTCCTAAAAATGTTTTCCAACCCTTATTATGCATTGATAAAATGTAAACCTACTGCAAAGAGAGGAAAATTGAGGAGTTGGGGTTTTGTAAGGGTTTTGGAGTAGTTAACTTAAGGATGATTAATAAAGCATGGGCCCTATATCTCTGAACTATTCCCATGGATTTTAAGGGCATAAGGTACCCTAACATGCCATAAGACAATTTTTTCCAACACTCTTTCTCCTCCATGAACTAATTCAAAACCATTTGACCTTATTTGTTTACTTGTAACCCGATGGAGGTTTTGAATAAGTTTTTGCTTGTTTGGACCTATAACTTACTTCTTGGCATGGTTTGAGACCTGATGAGACTATAATAGGCTATGATGGGACATTATCACCTTGAACCATCCTTCACCTGATTATTACATGCTCTTTTTCACCATAGAAGACATGTATACTATTCAAAACATTCCCTCTATTGGTCTGAAACTTATCCATTTGGAACAATACCCTATTGTAGTCATGTAAAATATTTCCAATGAAGTGTTCCTAACTTGTATGATGAGCTTATAACATACAAATAACCTTTCGTAACTACCATTTCTCTTCATTATATATTATTTTATAATTGAGAGCTAAAACAATGCATAAATAAGCTTCAAATGAGAAAGTACATTAAAAAAGGAGGGTATGACTCTTCTTGGTTAAGCGTACGATAGAATGAAGTGTAAGGTGATCTTAATTAAGTGTCATATTACCCCAAAAATACTTCTTTGACCTTTATACTAGTTGAATCACATTAAACTTTGAGATAGGATGACTTGGACAAACTTAAGACAAATAGAACCACTACCTTAACTTCTCCAAAATTACCTTAATCTATGTTAAACACCTCAAAAAAGATCAAACTATGGATACTGTTTAATCTACTAAGTGACATTACTTCACATTTTAATTAGACCTTACATAAGACCTTGGAACAACCTAAGACACCATCGCAAGACACCACCATAGGATCAATTATGACATCAATACAAGACCCCCTAAAAGATTATCAACAAAGTTAAGAAAGCCTAGCTAAAAAGTTTTGAATTGTAGTGACCTCTGGTAGCTAATTTTGCTAGCAACTATCTTTGGAAAATAATGAGTGCTAGTTTTTACCATGGAAGAGAACTTTGCACTCCAGTATCTTGAATCAGGCATTTTTATGTGTATGGGTAGAGTAACACCTATATGATTCATTCCATGAAACATTATTTATATAATTACTCATTCACTTACATGCTTGGATTTTGGTGTATGCATAAGACCACTCAAGGAATTACAAGCAGAAGGATTCCTCATCAGTAGAACATCATATGACCTTAGCTAAGTTAGAAATTAATTAGACATAAGTAGTAGGCATCTTGTAGAAGGGAATGCCTAATAGCTATAATATAAAATATGAAGTCTCTACATGTTCTTGTTCAAAATAAGCACAATTCAAATTTTTGAGGGAACCATGTGGGAATTACCTCAAGTAATTTTATTTAGAGATTAAAAAGCTTATGGTTGATCTTGGGCTTGAGAACTTCCCCATGGATGACCAAACTCTCTCGTGCATGAGTAACGTGATTGGTGGGAAAATAAAAGGGTATGCATCGATATGGGATTGGTAGTTCAACATGGAAGCCAAACAATAAGAATTGCAAAAGTGTAAACATGATGAAGCTAGGCGTAAGGCTATGAGAGGTAACAATTCTAGAGGTAGATAGGAGGATACTGGAAGTGCCACAAGAATCTGTAGGAGGGTAGAAAGGCATGGTGAATACTTCCTATCCATGGATTTATGCCCTTCATTATCATAGGTACACACAAAAGAAGAAAAACAAACATCAATAGTTAAACCCAATCCAGGTAGACCTAATTTCTTCACCACATCACATGCTCATGAATTTTAGTTTGATGAAATTCATGTTAAAAATTTGGATATTCACAATGCAAGCTTTGAAATTGAATCTAAAACCAAAACCATAGAGTAGTCTCTAAAAGTGTAAGACCAAGTTAATAATTTGCCATTGGTTTTTACTTTAAAATTGCAAAAGTGCCCTATGGCTCACCTTGGAATGTTAGGTGGACCTAATATTAGTGGGTTAACTACAAGCCCAACCATATGCAATCAACCTTGTTTAATGCTCACTATTTTTGGTGCATATATTATTGTAGGAAGTGAGGGAGGAAGTACTGCTGGTGGTTCTGTTGGATGGGGATCAGGTGGTAATGTTGGAGGTATTAGTAGACTTCTCCCACAAGGCTCAAGAGGAATTGAAGGAGCACCATAGTAAGGTCCACTACAACCATCCAGTGCACCTACAATATATTTTGAGATGATGTTTCATTTGGTTAGATATAAAAGTGTCAAAAATGTGGTAGAACACATTTACAAGTGTGAACTCATTTAACAAGTGTAGGGTATCACTTATTTAGAATGAAAAGCCACTCAGTTCATCACTACTTTATTAAATCATGTGCACAAATGGTACCATAAATTTAACCCTTAGTAAATGGTTGTGAATTATTAATTATTTAAGACTGCCTTTCTCCAAGAGTTTAACATCCCTAAGTTTGAGCAATAGAGTATCACTGCCTTAAAAGATATCAAGCAAGAGTTCACTGAGAGTGTGTGCGAGTATGATGAAAATTTTAAAACACTTCTATAAAAATTATCATTTGAGATTAACATAATGCAACATTCTCAATGGTTTGTGGGAGGGTTACTACTACCATTTTGATAAGCCTTATCCCATAAGACTTTCATTGAACCGCACAAGGCACTGGAATCTACCCTCCATGCTAAAGCCATCAAAAGTATTGATATGGGGATTAGAACCTTTATGGAATATTAGATTGATATGATGGATTCTCATCTAGAAAATCTTATGACTAATAATCCTCATGATACACATAATAGCCTTTGGTGCATTGATTGTGAAGTGAAAGACCATAACAGAAACAATTATTCGCATTATAACAAAATAATCTTGTGAGATCTACCAAAAGGATCATGATGTAAGAATTTGTTCTTTACTACAACATGCTACCCAGGTTAAAGTGTCACTATACTATAAAATATGTGATACATACACACATGATACTAATGACTATCGATTCATCAATGAGCTTTTTAAAGCATGCTTGAGAGAAACTAAACTTATATTGCTAATAATTAGGAGGCTAGTGAAGGTTGATATTTTAGGGGATGAGGATATGTCAATGGATGTGGAGGTGGTCATTTACCGCCTAAGACCTATTATATATGTGGATCTCTAGAACAATACCAGTGTGACTACATAGTCTATCCCACTTGTACCTTTTGTAAAAATGACCATCTCCTAGAAGAATGTCCTAATTTGTATGTAGCCATTACCAAAGAATAAAATGAGAAGGGTGATGGTATGATTCATGTTGTAAAAAATCCAAAAAATCAATAGATACCATGCCCTACCACTCCACCAACTCGACCTAAGGTAAATATTACTACATAGAGTGATATTCATTCCTAGTTAATTTTAAATCAACCTGTCGAAAAGGTTCAATGCAAAGAACCTCATGCACAACACTCTCTATATGCTTAGCAACATAAAGACATGTTACATGACATAATGGCCTTGGTGTGAGAGATTCAGGGTAAAATTTATTTCTTTAAGGATAAGGATGCTACTATGTGCATCAAAATGCAAAAAGTGACAGTAGCCATAGATGCGAGGCATGATGAATTTCATGAACTATGTAATCTAATCCTTAGTGAAGATGTCATTCCCCTCATGAAGAGTTGGTTTTAGAAATAAATGACTAAGTCCTTAGAGGATCATTTTTTCAACCATGCATGATGATAAGAGGATCATATTCAACTAAATTTTAAATGTGACAAAGATGTCCTTATCAATGCATCCATTGATGGATGGATGATCCATAATATCCTGGTGGACATTGGCATGGAGGTCAATGTTTTAAATAAATATGCTTGGATGAAAATGGGGAGACCCACTTTACATCCATCCCCATATGTTTTGTTCTTGGCCAATAAGACTCGTGCACCGCCCATAGGCATTCTTAAGGACGTCACCATCAACAACTTGGGCTTCACATTTAAGGGTGATTTCAAGGTCATCAAGCTTGTTGAAGTTGATGATTTTCCAAATATTTTAGGTTCACCTTGGTGATATATGAACAATACCAACTTGTGTTTCATGAAGTGGTATATTATCTTTGACAATGATACTCAATACGTATTCATTCCCCTAAATACTAACCAAGGACCTATTATCACTCAGAAGTGGACCCTTGTAAGAGTGTGTGTTTGTTCTCACTCCTATTGACACAATGGAAAATCTCCAATGTGTGGGTGGAATTATATTGGAGAGAATCACTAGATGAAGGGTTAGTTACCTTTGGTACACTCACTTACTTCTCTCTAAAATCTCTAATTTAGTGATTTCTTGACTAAGAAAAGGGTAAAAGGAGTAATACTCAAGCTAAAATTGAACATGAAAACTAGAAATTTGGGGTGATGCACCAATGTTAAAGTCAATTATGCCTATATTTGACATACTTGGGAATATAAATAAATTGCACACATTCACTTCATCTTCATACAATGACTCTTACATCAGTATTTCATATAAAGGTCCTGATAAACATTCACACTAGTATGGAAGGAATGCATATTGGTTGAATTCACTTCTAAATTAGGCAGAAATAAAACTTAGACACTTTATATGACCTAAAATAATTATCATATATTGTATAAAGGTGAAAATTTTAGATATAAACATAGGAAAATCAATCAATCACTAAGTTACATCAATGAATATAAGGCACATACTTCATGACCAATCTGAAAATGGAGGAAAAATCAGCTTCTTATTACTTCAAAGGTGATGTAGTTCAAAATTTTTATAGATTTTTTGCATATCCAAAAGCATAATATTATCTCTTCTTTAAAAAAATGAACATACATATAGAAAATCAAGTTAGGAGAGAGGAGACAAAATAGTCCCAAACTAGGGATGAGTCATCTTGCTTAGTCATCCTTCTCTCTTCCTTTCTCAACCATTCAACTCCTACATAGTACATGCTAGAGTTTAACCTCCTTATCTTAGAAAATGGTGTAGGAGAGAGAGATAAGTTTATTTGAATGCATTAAAGAAGCCATAGGTTCTCATTCATGACCTATATTGAAGGGAATTGGTCTCTGTAGTCATATAAAATGTCCAAATTGGTAGTTTGAGTGTGGCTTGAGACAATCCATCCATAGGTCATTTTGCATGCTCTTACGACCCTTATAGACACCTTTTTTCTCATTGATAGTCATCTAGAACCTTATGAATGATCATTCCACCTCATCCAGACAATATTCCCTGAGCCAATCTTGTTCCCCTAAGTCCTGAGCTTGTAGGACAAGAATGCTCCATTTGGAATATAGTGCCCCATAGAAAAGTGTCCTATTTTCGACGGTCCTATCCATTTGTATTTTGAGCCCCAATGGTCATTTTCATCTAGTCGTTATCCTTAATTAGGTTCACCTAGCGTGAATAGATGACCCATGACCAATTATTCCCTATAAAAGCCCACTCAAAGCTCATTTATAAAAGAGGTGACCAAACTTACAAAGCAAGCAAGAATATAAACAAAGCACTAAGGAAAACTTATCTATTCTTTACACATAGTCACCCAACATAGCTACAAACCTACTCAAATACTCGTACCAGTCCTTAGCCACCTCAAACACTATCAATTTGGTATTTGGATCTACATCACACTATTGCACAAAGCACACTAGGTGGGAGAACTACATATGGCTTGATCCCTCTTTGGAGTATTGGTATGTAGGTAGTGTGCCCACATAAGGTGTGTGGATTACACATTCAATACATCTTTCACACTAACCCCCCTCTTTCTTAAGTGTCTCAAATGTTATTTTATCAAACATGATGGAGGGTTAGGGTTTGAATACAAAATCAACTTCACAATGAGTTTCGTCAATGATTAGTGCTCAATTTTTCATAAGAATGCTCACATAGGCATAATTCAACTACCTAGAAAGTTTTAGGTCTCTATGATCAGTGTGGACAACATCGGTAGGAATGAACAATAGTGCTAGAAACCAAAGCATCCAATTTTTGGTGTTCTTATCCTTTCACCCAATGAAAGCCAGATTCAGGTTTATGACACATTCCCAGTCCTACACAACCATTTTCAACCTCTGTATTAGTTGTCTCAGTCTATTTTCTAACTAAGTTATATTTCTTCTTATTTATTGCTATTTTTAAAAAGGTGAAAAAAATAAATAGTTACATAAATTAGGGCTATAGTTATTGCTATATTTTATACTGATTTATTAATCCAGACTCTTAACTAAAATATGAATAAAACTCTATTATTCCTAAATAAGTTAAAACATTTGGTGAACCTGACTTACTTTGTTTACACACAAAACCCTAGAAACCCTAGGGAAAATTCTTTGCTAATTTTAGTAGTACTTTTTTGATTTTTCTTGCATATATAAATCAAAATTTCACATTTAATTTTTAAAATTCACCGTAGTAATTTTAAAAATCATTTTCTTTCAAACCCTAGTTGAATATACTAGGTCCCCTTGCTTCTTGAGGTATCACCTTACATGTAAATCAGTTTCATTCTTATTTTATCACAGTAATTCACAATTGCTCCTTTTAAAGACCTAAGATGTCTCTACTAGGTCCAATGATGTACATCAATGTAGAAGTTTTTAATTCTTTAATGCAAAGTTTTATCATATGCCTTGTATGTTTGATTCGCTTACTTCATAAGTGGGAACACATACATGTTGTTCCTTTTATCGATCAAATTTACATGTATTTTTTTACACCTCTTGCCTTACCTCCCTTAGAGCCTCTATCCTGTGCTGAGTCATGTTGGATGGTCCATTTTGCTCTTCCCTAGGTCACTACATATCACTTTAGAGCCCAACTAACACCTTTTGTCCCTCCACCACCTCAGCCTGTTGATTATCTTTTCTCTCCTCCCATAGCTACTATTAGCCCTATATGTCTAGTAGATAATGTAGTTAGAACTATTACTTGATGTGCCACCATGCCTCCTCCCCCTAGTCAAGAACCCTGCCACCCTCTTATTCCTTCCCATCCCAAGCCCAACCCACCTATATAGGTAGATACACATAGGGCATATGATATTATTGATCAATTAAGAAATACACTAGCTAAGATTTCCATGTTAGAATTGCTTTAGAAAGAAAATGTATTCAAGGACATTCTTTGTCAGGATTTCACTCAGACTATTATGCCCATTGATTCATCACCTTCTTATTTTGCATTAGTGATCAACACATTAAAAATTATAGAAGATGTTATTTCTTTTGATCATGAGGACATAACTTCTCAGACATTTATTGATCATAATTTACCACTATTAACACAAGCTCAAGTCAAAACCAATGCAATTAAAAGAGTTTTAGTTGATGGTGGTTCCAAAATTAATATATGTAATATTACATTTTTATAGACCATGGATGTAGATATGGCTTCCATGTAGAAATCATATAAGAACATTAAAGGATTTGATGATATACCATGATAGACATTAGGTACGATCACTTTGGATATCATGGTAGGGCTCAAAACCCTCTCTACACAGTTCTAGGTCATGCCAAGTCCTCTATGTTATAACCTTTTACTTGGATGACCTTGGATACACACTGTGGGGGCAATTCCTTCCACTCTTCATCGATGAATTAAGTTCCTCCATGAAGGACACCTATACACATGCCTAATAGATAACCAACCATTCAAATATTATAGAATTACAAAGTCATCTTTGACTATTTTAGTAGATGGGACACCTCATATCATAGTTCAATCACCACCTCATCGCATTTCTCTTGACCAAATACATATATATGAGGTAAGAGAGACTAGCACATATTGTAATATTCCACTTATAGTTGTTTCCTTAGCTCTAGATACTCATCTAATTATAGAAGCTTTAGCCATTCTAGTTACTCCATCAATCACAGTTCCTACACCTATTATAATTACGCAATCATTGATAATAGTTCTAGTAGTCCCAATTGATTGTATAGATACAACTCTTTAGGTAGTCATAGTCACTTCACTAATTACAGATACTCTCACATCACCATCATCTTCTCGTACTATAGTTGATGGGACTCCCATATCATAATTACCCCTTGTGGTAGATTTTGAGTTACCATATTGCATAATGTTGATACAAATTCCCAGGATACTTCAGATGATGATACGACACCCACATTCAGAAATGACTATTTGTGTGGATTGAGCTTTACACCAGTTGGCCCTAGAGAGTACCAAGATGACTCTAGAGCCCTCATCACATGTCCTACATCACTCTTAGAATCTTACACTACACTCTCAAGATATACTCCACATTCGTGGCCATAGATAGATCACTTGGCACATACAATTCACATGGTTACCTCTATAGTTATAGAGCTAGTCATTCAGATTCAGGTGGGCAACATAGATCAACAACCATAGATTATGCTATATATATTACTTGATCATTGATTAATCACACTACCTATAATACAACATAGATCTATTAGCAAGTTATCATGGTAGGATGGTATCCCATTTTGTCTCTTTCATAGAATCACAAACCATGACACAGACTCATGTACGAATTTACAGTAAAGATTGGATAAACTATAGGTTTAGGGTACTATTCAAATTATATCACCATTAGCACTGGCTCCACCACTTCCACTGAGGATACTTACTACTAGAGCTAAATGCCCTAGAGGATAACTAACATCTTCACCACAAGAGCGACCCTCAGTTCACCTTCAATAAGATGACACCACTATGAGTGATAGATCTCTGACTACACAAAGATCATAGATCTTAGTGACACTTGAAGAGATAGCCATCATATATATAGGGCTTGCGACATATGATGATCTTGAGGCATTTGATGATGGACATGATCCCTTCCTCCATTTCTATCCCTAGTGGGCTCCATACTTGAACCCTTTACCCCATCCAACTTAGTCTTTTACGTCATTATTTACATATTGCTTTACTTACATTATTGTACATAGTTAATTTTTGCTTACATGTACATAATTTCTCAACTTACTTGTACACAGTTTTTTTTCTAATTAATTGTACATAATTTCTCATCTTACTTGTACATAGTTTCTTTTAGCTTTATTGTACACACTTTCCTTATGATTACTTGTACATAAAAATATTTCAAAATACCAAAACAATATAACATGTCAAAATACAAAAAGACTAAAATAACTCAAAACACCAAAAACTTTTCAATTATACATATTATCCATGCTTTACATTTCTACTACCATGCTAGACTAACATTTTGTTGTTCTATGCTATTATTTGTTGATTTATCTACATTACCATGCTTCACTTGATCTTATTTGAGTGTGTGCAGTTACACCCAGATCCTTGATTGTTTCACTCTAACCATTGAGGGGGCATCCTACATTTACATTCGAGACCTACATCGACATATCTACCCACTGAGGGCATCTTTTACATGACTACACCATCCAGGTTATGTCATTCCTACACCAATCACTCTAGTTATCATTTTGATGCACATTACTTACTAGCTTACATAGATTATTATATTGAAACTCACTAGTATATAGCACTTGTGTATTTATTAGCATCTACCTAGTCTTGTACTACATGTTTTGCATACTTTCACTTCTTGCTTTAATCAATTAGATGCGATAGTATTTCAAACATTTACATGCCTTCCTTTCTTGATTTGAGTAGCTAGATGTGATTGCATTTCTCATTTCCTATTTTTTTACTTGTGTGTGCCTTAAGAAATTTACCAATGTCTTTTGCTTGTACTCTTGTATGTGCTTGTGGCCCTCACACCAATCTTATTTGTTTGCAATTGTATGTGTATGTGGGCATTTTAACATGCCTTGTATGGTTTATTTTCCTAGTTTGAGTGACATGTACCCATGTCCCTTGTTTGCTTTGCCCCTTGGCCTCTTTTGTATGCTTCTTGATTCTTACCTTTCATGTTTGTTTGCTTATTTGCTTCTCAGTTGTTTGCAATGCCATGATCCACATCATGCATTATCTTGCATTCTTGGATGCCATGATGGACATCATGATCCATCCCTCCTTGACAACTAACCAGATTTCCAATTTTAGTTCAGTATACTACACATGCTATTACATTAATACATCTATCTAGGTATACCTCATTGATCTAACATCCAACTCAAACTATGCTATATCTTGAGACATTTTTTTGATCATCATTGCTATATCATGTATTTCATAGCATAACACATTTGTAGGGCTCTTTCTTCTAAGGGTAGTCATTGCAGGGTCTTCATTACTACCCTTAGAAGATGGGGCAATAAATATGGGTTTTGTCATAGAGATCAGAGCCCTCTACGGATCAAAATCAATTTTTAGAATACTCAAAATAGCAATCAAAATTCAAAACATGCAAAACAAACTAGAAAAAAGGGATAAACATAGAACAATCATAAAAAATAGCAAAGGACAAGAGTGCCCCATTCAGACTACAATGTTCTACAACAAAGTGTCCACTTTTTGGCATTCCTATCCAAATAGCTAAAAACCCAAAATTTTTAAAAATAAATAGAAAGGTAAGGTCAATTACAATTTTGTCAACTACAGTCTAATTCAGATTGGGTAGTTTTAGTATAGTTTTACTCATATTATCTAGATATAGGGGGCATCATGTACAACATGATGGATCTCACTTACATTTTTAGATTGGGTAGTTGGTATGATTTTTAGATCAAAATCCATGTTACAAACACCATTGATTGGGGGCAATGTGCACAACACATTTACCTTCTTTTATATCTAGTTCATTAGATTACCTAGGTATTCTCAGTAGTTGTATGCCTTATTTTATTTGCAGGTGGTTGGCATCATTTCAGAGTGGCTTTCATATAATCCTAGTTCTCATTTTTTGAGTCGCTTTTATACAAGCCTAATCTCCACCTTTCAAAGTGGCCAAGATTGGCCTAGTTCTCATTACACATTCGACTATCCATGCCACATTATCAGATTACAGAGCATTCATAGGCTTCATGAGCCATCTCATATGACACACATTTATGTCATTATCAGTTCATATTTCACACTTAGTGGGCAATGATGGAGCCAAAAGACTAGCTAGCCTTTGTATTCTGAAGCCACCTACTTAGAGAGATTGGATATACAGTCCAAACATTGATTAACACATGCATGATCACATAACATCACTACATAGTGGGCAATGATGGAGCCAAAGGACTAGTTATCCTTTATATTCTTGAGCCACTACTCAGAAGGATTAGACACACATTCCAAACATCGATTAACACATGCATGATCACATAGCTTCACTATATAATGGGCGACGATGGAGCCAAAGGTCCAACCTTTGTATTCTTGAGCCACTCTTGGGGAATTGAACACTCAACTCTGTTCATGATATTACTCTTAGTACAATATATGCCCAACATCACTTAACATCACTCAACATCATTTAACATCACAATAGATTTTGTATTGGTTCATGTACCAAGTGAGGTGTATTTGTTCCTTTCTCTTTCTCTCTCTTATACCCAGCCTTTGTATATTCTTATTTTAGACATAACGTGTCTAATAAGAACTAATCTACTCCTTTTATCTTATAGATGTACACTTTAAACTATGCTCTCTCTATGCATGCTTTACATCACACATCTTCATGGACTTCACCCTTGCAGGTAAGTTTAGGTACACTTTCTATTTTTCCTTTATCATAGTATTTCACTTTACTGCATCACTAGAATAAAGGGGGGGCAAATGTATTCATATAAAATGTCCAAATCAGTAGTTTGAGTGTGGCTTATGACACCTCATCTAGAGGTCCTTTTTGTATGCTCTTACGACCCTTCTAGACACCTTTTTGCTCATTACTAGTCATCTAGAACCTTATAAATGGCCATTCCAACTCAGCCATATAATATTCCCCATGCAGATCCTGTTCCCTTAGGTCTTGAGCCTGAAGGATAAGATTGCCCCATTTGGACTATAACACCCCATAGGTAAGAGCACCATTTTTGATGGTCCTAACCATTTACACTTTGAGCCCCATCAATCATTTTCATCTAGTCCTTATCCTTAATTAGGTCAGCCTAACATGAATACATCTGACCCATGACCAATTATTCCCTATAAAAGCCCACTCAAAGCTCATTTTCAAAGGAGGTGACCAAACTTATAAAGTAAACAAGAATACAAACAAAGCACTAAGGCAAAATTCTTGATTCTTTGCACACAATCACCCAACATAGTTGCAAACCTACTCAAATCTTCATACCAATCCCTAACCACCTCAAACACTATCAATTTGGTATTTGCATCCACATCGCACTATTACACAAAACACACTAGGTGGGAGAACTACATGTGGCTTGATCCCTCTTTAGAGTATTGGTATGTAGGTAGTGTGCCCACACAAACATTGTGGATTACATGTTTAGTACATATTTCACACTAACCCTCCTTTCTTGAGTGACTCAAATGTCATTTTATCAATCATGATGGAGAATTAGGGTTTAAAGATAGAATTAGCTCCATATGAGTACTCAATTTTTCATAGGAACACTCACACAAGCACAATGCAACTACCCAAAGAGTTTTAGGTCTCTATGATCAGTTTAGACAATAGTGGCAGGAATGAACAATAGTGCTAGACACCAAAGCATCCATTTTTTGGTGCTCTTATTCTTTTTCCCAATGAAATCTAGATTTAGGTTTACGACACCTTCCCAGTCCTGCACAACCATTTTCAACCTCTATATCAATCATCTCAGTCTATTTTCCAGCTAAGTTATATTTCTTCTTATTTATTACTATTTTTAGAAAGTTGGAAAAGTCAGATAGTTTCACAAATGATGAATTTATTTATTGCTATATTTTGTATTGATTTATTAATCCAGACCCTTAATTAAAATAGGAATAAAACTCTATTATTCCCAAATAAGTTAAAATAGTCTCCTTGCATGTCTTAATGGTATTCAATGCTTGAATAGGTCTTGATCATCTTCATTTACTCCTTTTGAATATATCATTCACACTCCTTAAGACTCTCCATGTTTTTAGTGAGTGACTTTAACTATCCTCCTTATTGCTTGGAGTTTGAACCACCTATGCATCTATATTCTTACTTGCATGTTTCTCTCTCTCAACTTCTTAAAATAGATCCAAGGTGGCATATATGGGAGAGATTTGGATGTTTTTCTTGATGAATAAGTCTCCTCCATAAAATTAGCCTTCAAGGCTTGATCAAGTCTTCAACTAACCCCTCCATTCTTGCATGATGTCTCTCTCCACCTTGATAGGGTTGTTTTAAGCCTTCTTTATGTTGATTTGAATTTTTCCTCAAATAGATCCAAGGTGGTGTATAAGAGAGAGAAAATGTATTATTGAGTTTTTTATAAAATACCTCCACCATTTAATACTTTTTAAACACAAACTATTGACCTCTTATTGATCTCCAAATGGTAAAGAACACATGATTGGCTTGGCAAGGTTGTTGAAGATTTTAATGTATTGATGGAGCTTGTGGATAGGTAATATGAATATTTTTATTCCAAATTGGTGTATAAGGGAGATGTGTCATGTTTTATTTGTTGATATTTTCTTGAAATAACCTTGATGAGAGTGCATTTGATTATGAATAATCATAACTCTCTATACTGACCTTTCTTGGATATGTTTATCTTCTCCATTTTGACAAGCTTACCAAATGCATAATGAAAACCTCTAACTTGATGAAATTGAATTATTTTAATAGATAATGAGTTTAAAAAGTATTTAAACATCATCACCATTATGGCATAGACCTTAAAATAAATTTTTAGCTCCAAACTCCACATGCAACTTTTAAAAATGCTCTTTTGTGCTTTATAGGCCTAAAAAAACCCTAATTTAGATTTAGGGGATCTAAAACGAGTTATATGTCTCATAAGAGAGTCCTAATATGATAATTTTATAGGTATAAATGGTTAAAACCTGGAGAATTTTGAAAATCTTGAAAATTCTTCACTAAAATATCAAACATAAATTCACAAAAAAGAGTCTCCTTGTTGCCCACAAGGTTGTCTGGAGAAGTTTTCAAATGATATGAGCCTATTTTGAATTGGTTTTAATTGTATAAGAATATATTCAGACATGTATATTAATTATAAATCCTTTCATATAATTATATTCCCTTGAAAATATCTGAATCACTCATTTCACACTCCATTTATGAACAAATTAGTCAAAAACCTTGATTTCTTCCATGGTACAAACATGTGTTTTTATATTTTATATCTCATAAGGTATAGTGGATATTAAACCATTTCAAACATTAAAATAAATCAAAACAAACATATATGTAAATTTTCATGATATTTCACTTAGTAAAACCCCAAATATACACTTTTTAGTGCTTTCTAGCTTGCATTCTCTTATTTTTGAATGAATGTAGGTCTAAATTTTGACATTTTGTTGAGTTTTATGAGGCCTAAAAACCTCATTATTTTTTAATTTTAACCTTTAATATACCATATAACCATTACAACCATTATATACCTTCAAACAATCACTTAAACCTTTTAAAAAATGCCTTTTCTGATTGTCTCCCATGCATTATTGAAATCCTGCAACCTGTACCTTTACCTTTATCCATTGTTTGCATTAAAATTTTGATTTAATAAGGTGTATAAAGGTTATTTATTTACCATAATATATAATACAAATTTTAATTTTCAACAAGTAACACAAGAATGCAATCATATTGCCTAAAATTGAGTTATTGGGGTTTTAGAAGGGGTTTAGAGCACGTTTCCTTCTTAACAATAGTTCATAAAGGTAAGCCCCTATAACCTAAAAATAATGAATGGAATGAGTGCATATGGGACCCTATCTTACCATAATATAATTATAACCAAATCTTCTTCTCTTCAATGAACTGATCATCTAAAAATTACCCTTACTAGCTTGCAACTAGCTTAATGGAGAAATGGAGGAAACTTCTACCATTTTCAGATGTATGAGCTATTCTAAAGCATGGTTTTGGATTGATGAAGGATTTAATATTTTTATGATATATTATTCAATCTTAAATCCATGAATGGAGTCCAAAATACCTACACATAAGCAACTATATGTGCTAAGATTCCTTTTTGCACTTTGAACCTCATTTGCACTTGTTCCCTCTTTGAAAATGTTTGAGAGTAATCACAAAACAACATGGGAATATTAAAATGAATTTTAATATATTGATGAAAACTTGTAGTTGATCCCATATTATTTTAAATGACTTAAAAATACCTTTAAGATAATGAACTTGACTCTCTTGATAAGATATTTTCAAAGGTTTTGATAGACTTTACAAGAAATAAGTGCGACTCACTTTACATTAATTTATCCAAACCATACTATAAACCACCAACCAAAACTAAATGACATAAAATTGGTTTTTTACATACCCGTGATTAATTGTGGCATAATTAGGACACCCTTTATAGAGACCATTGATGTTGATGAGGCTATCAACACGATTTATAACATCACTACCTAAGGAAATGAAAATGTGGACCCTACTCCTTATGGTATCTTACACTAGAAAGATGTACAGTTGATCTATGACACTACCAGTGTCACTTGTAACCAATGGGATAAAATCACATATGATCTATCAAGGCATGTTTGTGGTGTTTTAGAAATCCACCTATATTTCGATCTAAAGTTTACTTAATACTACAAAACTATTTGCCTCATTCGTGGATGCCTGATGGTTGGACCACCATTAAAATTAGACCAAGCACCTAGGTTTCATGGATAGATGGAGCTTTGAGAATACTTAAAAAAATTAAAGGCTTTCTATGTTAATGAGGATTAATGGTTCCACACAATTGCCTTTATATTTAAAGGGATAATTTATTGATGGTGGTATACTTATTGGTATCAATTAGATACATTGGAGCAAGTATGTGTATCCATGCATAATTTCTTCCACCATGACAACCGTGTTCATGCCACCCTGATTTATAATTGTATTACCTCACTAGAATAAAATATAACACAATGTGAAAGCCTTTAAAACACTGATGAAACATTTTTACCATAGTTCTTATGGGTTCATGCATTATATAGTACCTTACACACTTGGGCTAGGGCATGGTATATTCACATAGAAATAGACAAAGACACAAATACTTAACATGCATCAAACATGGTGTGCTTTCTAATTTTACATTTTCTTTACCACAAATCGATTTGAATTTATATTTGTAAGTGATCCATTAGGTAGTTTTGGGCAATCATGCACCAAATATGGAACATGCATGACACCACCAAGGATAACCTCGATATATTTCAAGAACCCAATACTCCCTCCATGGTTATATTATACTCAACATATTCCCATTGTTTTTTATAATATGTACCCATTATGTTTTGAAAAGGTCCAAGCCTATCTTGAAACTATTCTTCCAAGAGACCTTTATATGTTGCACCTATCTTCACCATTCAACAAACATAGACGAACATGTTCTATTTAATCAGACTAACCTACTAGTAATATTCAAATTTTTTGCGTATGTATAGGTTTTTGGGAGATGCACAATTTTTGAAGTCTTGAGCTTTGCTGAGATAGGTCTTCAGAACTTTTATTCAAAAGTTTATTATTGGCAATATTCAACATTTCTTACTTATATAAACCTTTGCATGAAGTAAATATTTAGGGATTTTTTTCATAGGTATTATTTCTAATGGTTTTTCATAACTTATATTCATAGTTTAGGTCCTTATAACTTTATTCACCATGTATTAAAGTCTTTTGCCATTTGCTCCTAGGGAATCAGGTTTTCAGAAATTTTGCATTTGGGCATTTACTCTTTAGAGATAATGTTTAGAATTCATATTTTAGGATTTTGCCTTTGACATTTTTGCATTTTGAAGAAATTTTTTGCATTTGGTTTTTATCATCTATATTATTGTTACCCTAGTTCATCGTGAATTTTCCATACTCAGAATTTGGCCTTTAGTGAAATTGTTTGGGGAAACTGTTTGGAGAAAGTGTTTAGTGAAACTGTTTAGAGAAAGTGTTCGATATTTTATCTTTGGAATTTACTCTTCAGTAAAAGTGATCAGTATTAATTTCATCTTGGGAAAATTTTTTAAGAGAAATTATTTAATGAAACTTTTATGCTCTTTGTTCTTCAAAACTTTTGTCTTCAACATTTTGATACTTGGCAAAAATGTTTGGGACTTTTGTTTGAAAGATTCATTTATTTTGCAAACATTGTTTTAATGCAACATACAACTACTAACCAATAAAATCCTTAATGACACAAGTATACCAAAGATAAAAGAGTGACAAAATGACACTTGGTAAAAGGTAATGATGTGGCATTCTTTCTAAACATCAATAATGCCTATGTGGCATACCTATCAAATGAAGTAGCACAGTTTGAATTGATCAAGTAAAGAAAGTTTATAGATGTTGGACATTAATGGTGCATGAATTTAAATTGAATTCTAGATCTCTATCATGAATTAGAAACAAGCATCATGCTCATTAATCACAAACTAACTTTGAGCTCACTTACTTCCTTGTGAACAAGCCCTAACTACCTATGTTTTGATAGTATAGTGCATCCAAAAGAGCTGATTTACTAAATGGAAGAATCATAACTTTGTCAACCCAATCAATTAGCTATGGAATCTTCATCCAAGACATTTTGAAGATCCCTACCTCCATACAAATTTCCCATTAAGGATTCAATAGAGTATAAAGATACTGTATTTGATCCAATAGTGTTAAAAAATAACTATATCAATTACTCAACATTATGGGAAGTGATTCACTAGGTAGATGCACACACCCACGAGGATAATTTGACACTAGCTCAAAGATAATTGGCTATGGACCTCCTCCCTCTCTAATGATAGGGACTACATTTCATAGTATCCAACCCTGAAGTTATGTCATGCATAAACCTCCTATAAGACTTGTTCTTCACTAAAAAAGAGACTAGGGGTGCATTCTTGCACCACTAAGAGCACAAAATCATTATAGCATGCATCTCATGAGAAACATTCTAGAGTTATTTATCCCTTCTTATCATAAATGCTACATATGACTTGCATATAGTAGTTACATGGAAAAATGGGAACTCAACTGAGAAAACATTGTGCAAGTGAATAATTCTTAGGGAGATTGTTAGTTTGAAAGAGAAACAATCGGTGCCTATAACTAAGTTTTAGATGGGAATCCATATTGGTATGGCCCTTTTGAACTAGTTATATGGCTATCCTAGCATAAAATTCCTTCTCCTTGAATGGGTTCCACTACTGGACTTATTAATGACCTCAAAGCTAACATTTGCTCTGGGTGAGGTAATTAGTGCTAAGTTACAGGAACAAGTACTACACAAGGATAAGAGGCCTCAAGAGGGCCATTTATATATGATGTCATACCTAATATATTTTATGTTGGGCATAATTTATATTCATAATGGGTCACTCTAAAGCCTAACTCCAAAGTTCATTAAAAACTATATATGTGATTCATATTCTATTATGCACATACACACTTATACTAGGAGCATCACTTGCATTATAGAGGAAGTATAACCTTAGGTGTGGATGGCAATTCATGAATCCCCACTACCCAGGGTATCTAAGAGAATTGTAGATACATTGATGGCTAAAGGGGACTATTGGTTGTATCTTGACTACACTGTGATTATGGTCATGGGACACAAGATTGTACCCTTGTATCTCCCCAAACTTTTACCAGATAAACTAGTAGAGCAAGAGATATCCCACCAACTATGGTGGGGAAATGATGATCTAAAGAAGAAGAAGAAGAATAGTGCCTTCCATGGCTCTCACCACATGATTGGTAGAATGTGTTATGTCAATTGTAAACACTTTTACAAGGTTGACAGATACATGGAATACTGTTCATTAGCCACACTGCCACATAGGGACTCAAACCCTCATGGTAAAGTTCAAAATCATATTCAAGGCCTCATTATTCCATATCAACATGATTTTTATGACCATGATTTCATGTTTATCAATGACAAGAGTGATGCCCATGTTAAAGAGAGGTCACAAACAATGGGATTAGGCAAGAAACTCTTGAAAGTCATTCAATACAAGCCCTCTAATTCAATTAAAAATGTGTGCATCAGACTCCCACCCATAGATAGATGGTTTTTCACTAGTTTTTGTATGAACATGCCTTCTCAACTATTAATGGAGAAAGGGGAGCCTTCATAGACTTCCCTATGGCATTAAAAACTATAAAAAAATAACACAGGGTACCTAGAACTGCACTTGGAGGAGATTAGGATGAGCCAATTTACTTTGATTCTTCAAACTCAGAAGGCCATGCCCATCTTGTTGCTACATCATCCCAAAAGAATAATACTATGATAACCTCAACCACACTCACACACGATACTTCCCCCACATCTAATAAAGTTACTATTTATTATAAGAGGAATCCAAGAGCTCACATCCCTTCAGAGAGTCCAACTATTGAAGCAATATCAACAAAAGGACTAATAGGGGAGTAGCAGTAAATAGGAGGCAAATCTATAGATGAGGAATATCTACAAAGAGCTTAGGTTTAGAGCCTTCAAGACACCAAAGGAAAATCACCACTACATGGAGATCAATCAATTAAGGGTGTAACACCTTAAGTCTCTACCACTCTCATTGTGTCTTCTATTTTCCCTTTGTCTATTTATTCTTTTGATTATGTGTCTTTCAATCCTAATGTTTCCCCATCCTTACTAGTTCTTAAAGTGGAATTTGTTTCCTTTGAGCCTAATGTCCTACCATATTTGATTATTCCAAAGGTAGAGGATATTTCCTCTACCCTTGTTATCTCCACTTCTCCAACAGTTCTTACTCCTCCAATTGTGTCCTCGATATCCATTCCCCCTATTTATATTGTGGTTACCTCTACAATTGCCTTAACACCCCCAAAGACAAAAAATAAGGAATCCAAGAAAGTTAAGTGAGCATTTAAAAGTTCATAACTACATGTATCATATACTCAATTAGGTTTACCAATTCCCCCCTCTAGTTCTTCCCAAGACACTATTATAATATCATCAAAAAATGCTAGAAAGAAGAAATAAGTATATACAATCCACCCATTACCTCAATATGGTGGTGTGGACTAGTCTAAGATCCTAAGTGAATATACTATAATAAACTACGTGTAGGAACGTACATGAATTCACAACTAAAGTTTAATATATGGGTAATCAAGAATTAATTATAAATATAATATAAGAATCTTATAACAACTGAGAAACGAAAAGGCAAAGAGGGGAAAGAAAAACAAAATAAGAAAAACAAACAAAACAAAACACAAATAAACAAAAATAAACACACAAAAAAACACCATTAAAAATAAACAAACACATAATAAAACACCAATAAATAAACATGGTTGCAAACAAATAAAATAATAAAAATAAAAGAAATAATCCAAAGTAAAGAAAAACACAATGAACAAACTAGACAAAGGCAAAATAAAGAAAATGGTTAATCACAATGTTAGTACAAACTAAATATAAATTATTCATGCATGTGTAATAGAGGTGTTACTCTTGGTGACAGGGTGACCCCTAAGCTAAACAATAATGATGCAGGTATAATAATGTAAGAATAAAAGATTGACAATGTTTCCCCTAGGCTATGGGGAATAATGACACAAAAAAGATGACAAAGAGTGCCCCTAGGTTATAAGAGATAATGATAAAAATAAACAAAATGGGGGGAAATAGAAGAAAAGGAAGGGGTAGCCAAGCTGACTCTAGATGTACTAAGCAGGTGGATGCTACCTACATAGTTCCATGGACACAATGTCCAATGTAAACTTCAAGCCAAATGTAGTTCTCCTAGGATATGGGATAGAATAAAATTAACTATAAGAAAACATGATTATCATGTAGAGGAATATGGGAATGGTCTCACAAAATGGTGAGTGCATAGGAAAATAGGGGGAGGATGCTCATAATGATGAAAACATCAACATAAACAAATCACATGAGTGTGAGAGTATGGTTTAGGCTAAAACCACACTAAAAGATAATAGACAAGCTCTCACACATGAATTAGGTTCATAATGCTGATTGCATCTAAGGTAGAGAATGAGTTCAAAAAATGGTGAGAGCATAAATAACTCACAAAATAATGAGAGCATTGGAAATGGTTTCTCCCAAAATGATGAGAGCATAAGAAAATCCAAGTGGTCATTAGTGCATCAAATTTGAATGCACAATGCTCATAATATAAACTCATAAAATGATGAGATCATAAAGAAAAGACAAGTGGGCATTAGTGCATCAAAGGTGAATGCATAATGCTCATAATATAAACTCACAAAATGATGAGAGCATATGACTAAAGGTAATAAAATGGGAAAACTAAAGGACAAGTGGTTACTTGTGAAATAGTTAGGAGTCCCAAAATCCTTAAGGAAAAGAAGTGGACAAAATAGAAAGGAAGGTGAAGTGGTGGTCAAGCTAACCCAATATACCCCATGTATCCAAGTGCTACCTACATAGTCCATGCAGACCTCAAACCAATGTAGTTCTCCTAAAATTGGAAAGAAAAGGACCAAGGTAGTCTATAAATAAACTAAATAAATAGAATGACCCATCTAGAAAATTTGGATGACTTTATATCTTACATGAAAATTCTAAGCCAATTTTCATGATTTTGTGATTTTTAGGTTTTTATAAAAGTTTTAAAATGGTTTTGAAAGTTTCTAGTCATCTCAACTCAATCAAGAATTATGAGATATCAAATGGTCCAACTCATAAAATGGTGAGAGCGTTCAAACTTAAATTTCTCGTAAAATAGTGGAAACATGGAAAAGGGGTGACTGAGTTAACCTCAACATAAATTGAGCATTGCATACATAGTCTCAAATGAGATGTCAAGTCACTATTGTTCCTAATTACAATAAAATAATTTGATTAGGTAGCAACAAGTTTGTGAATTAGGAAAATGTCATAGTATAACATAATGATGCGATAATGTGGATAAAATTGGGTTATTCTAGATTTGCTTAAAGGTAGTTATAACGAGGAAATAATGACCTAGTGTAATGATACTAATTTGCCCAAATGCAGTTATAATTAGTAGCACTAGGAATGAGATAGAATGTGACAATAATGAAGAATGTAATTATCAAACCACTGTCATATTACCCTAGGATATTGCCTCTTTGTGAATACTGAATCAATTGCTAAAACTTCATCTGAATCCCCTCATTGAAGGTGCCTAAAGAACTAATGGATTGGAACCAAGGTCAAAAAGGGTGGGGTAAGGGAGGGTAAATAACTTTAGCTAATAGGGAAGGTACAAAAGGAATGATATATGACATGGTACAAGGAAGATGATGCTATGATAATTGGCTATAATGGTAATAGGGTTGCCCCTAAGTGACAAGGTAAGGTAAATGGTAGGGTAAAGGGTAAGGCACATTAAATGGTTCTATTGTTCTTACTGATGTGGAGATGCTCATCTTGATTAATATATGATACAACTAGAATAGTCAATTATTTAAATTTTTAGTCTACACTCCTTCTGAATATCTTCTCTATCAAGAACCTACTAGTGATTTCAACTCTAATAATGATGTTGTACTCTTCATTGGTCATTGATTTTGTTTCTTCCAAACTTCAAGAGAAGATGTATTTGTAGCCTCTATAAAGGAAAGTGTGGCCATGGATGGTAAATATGAATAAACAGTGGATGAAAGGTTTGATTCTACAATGGAGAAATGGATCATAATGGAATGTATAATGTTTGGGTAACAAATGAAGATCAAGATTTTTAGTCTCACACAATGTTGCTGATTCTAGATTTGACATAATATTGGTTTTGATGAGGTCAAATAATTTTAAATATGCTTTTGATAGGACCACTATATTTTTCTATTGTTTGGGCTTGAGAGTAGTTAACATCTGATTATGCTATAGAATGTAAGTTGTACTAATGTTATATTCAATAATGTCTTCATCAAGCATTGAAGAATTGTTGTGCTCAACTATTGACACCTCGAAGAGGTTTTCATTGATAAAGTTGTCTTGATTAACCCATAAAACCTTTGAGAAGGTTTCAATAAGGAATGTTGAATTTTGATTTTGATTGTCTTCTAGTGCCTTAAACAAGGTTTCACTAAAAGACACTGAGTTCAAACTTTGATTGCCCCCTAATGCCTCCAAAAAGGTTTCACTAAGAGATTGTTCTTCTTCTACATGAATGTGGTCTTGGTCCTCCTTATATTCTAAAAATGATATGTTACCATGGGTGCATTTTAATAAGGTGTGATTCTATTGGTCCCAATAGACACTTATGGGAGGTGTAAAGTCAATATAATGGCTATGCTGGTAGGTGCTAATGAAAAAAAATGGTAATAGAATGGGAAGAGGCAACACAATCCTCATAAAATATACTAGGATGACTTGTGTTGACATTAAAGTAATTATCCTAAAAAATTGTGGAAAATCATAAACATATTTAAATTGATCTGTAAGGCATATGTAACCAATGTTGTAACAATCATGAATGTATTCTAATTCTGAATTTGAGTTTGACTAAGGGGACTCTGAATCTAATGTTGAGACTGGCATTGATTCTGCCTCTACTAATGTTAAATTTGATATCGGTTCAAGAATAGAACCTAACTTTAATTTTTTCATCTAGGGTAGTGGTAAAGATTCTATGTTGAATTTTTGGTATTGGATGAGTAATAGCCTGGGGTTGAATAATGGGATATTCAAAAATAGGCTCATCTAAGGACTCCACAAAGACTGGCTTATCAAAGTGAGGCTTCTTAAGAAAAGGAAAATGGTCAATAGGCAACTCCATAGAGACTGGCTCATTAAAGTAAGGCTCCTTAAAAATAGGGCAATGGTCGAAATAATGATTTGCACATAGGTGATTACAATCATTAGGGTGTGACTCAACAAAGACTGGCTTGTAAAAGTAAGACTCCTCAACCAAAGGGAAAGGGTCAAAGGGTGTTTCAACACAGGTTAACTCATCACAAATAGTTTTTTCAACAAAAAAATCATGGATTGGTTGGTTGTATTGTCCTTGGCTTACACTTGGATGTAAAATATACTTTTTGAACACATTTTGGTCTTTAAAAGATGCCTCTTAGAGAGAAACTGATTGGTTCTATTGTGGCTTAAAGATCGGCTTAAATTTTCTAAAATGGGGGAAGGCTGGCGATAGATGAAGAATGACCAGTGGTTCAATAATTATCTCTTTGTAAATAGGCATATCTAAAATGGTATTAACAAAGACTGGTTGTGGGTATGGGATGGTAACTATGATCTATCTAGTTGCAATTATGCAACCTTGTTGGGATAATGAGCTACCAAATTTGGAAGACCTGAAATGGTAATGAATGGGCATTGTGGAGCTTGGTTGCTGACGTAGGCTAAAGGATGAGGGTTTGGAATGGTAATGAATGGGTGATGTGTAGCTTGGTTACTAACACAAGCTAAAGGAGGAGGGATTGGAATGGTAATGAATGGGCATTATGGAGCTTGATTGATAATGTATGCCAAAGGAGACTTATCAGCATAAGTTGGGAAATAGGTACCTTTATCATTGAAAGGGAAAACTTGGTACTTTAATTGCCCAAAGAAGGGTGGTCTTGGCATATGATAATCAACATGGTTGGGTTAGGAAATTAGCCCAAATAGGGCGGTCTTGGTATACAAAAATGGTCCTGATCTGGGTCTAGGTTTGAAAGAGGCATTAGTCTAGTAATAGGTATTCGTTTAAAACACAATGGGACTTGGAATAAGTACTTGGTCTATTACTAAAAATGGTTTAAAATTTTCCTTGAATATATCTCTTCTTAAAAACTATCAATGGGAATTTGGTCCAAAATATCTTCAATACTCTAAGGTCTTCCACATAAATGGTCAAATAAAAGGCAAATTTGAAACTTGGTTTTTGGAAAAGTATTTTGAAAAAATCTAATCTAGGTCTAAAAATGAAAAATGGTGAGAGGTATTAGTAAAAAAGGCACAAATATAGATTTAAAAGGCATGAATTGAATCTAAAAATGCCAAGGCAATTCTAGGTCTTTGGTAAGAAGGCACAAAGCTAGACTTAAAAACAAACTAGGTTGAGGTAAAAACTTGCAATTAATCTAACTTCTGAGGCAAATAAATTGAAACACTTTGACTCAATCTTGGCACATAGATTTTAAAATAAACTTGACCTTGGTATAATACATTCAATTGTGAATCTACAAAGAGATTCAATTTATTTTGAAAATCAATCTAGGCACATGCCTAAAAATAATTGGGAAAGTCAATTTCAAGTAATCAAAAATAAGAGTGATGAGTAAATCATTCAAGCCCAAGTGATATGCAAGGATCCAATGTAAACTAACCCTGCTTAAAGTTGTACTTGAAATCAGATTTTTAACCTTAGTTTAATTCAACAATTTGACTCGAGGCACACAGAAAATAGACCACTTCTTAGATCTAGGCAAATGGGTCTTCAAAGCAAGCAATGAATTAGTCCAAGTTATATAATTCAAAAGTAAGAGGTAAACATCCAAGCCAAAATTAAGAAATACTTAGGTGTAGACTGATCAATTTTGAATTTGAACTTCAGAAGGTAAATTCTAAACTTGGTTTAAAAAGACTTGGATTCTTTAAATGGATAACATCTTAGACCCAAATAGATGCCATTATGACACCAATTATAGACCAAAAGCATACATGGTTTTGAACTCAGTTTGAAATAAGGCACTATTTTGAAATAACATTAATGTAATGACACTCTGTTTAAGCAAGTGGCACACACACATAAATGTTTTGGAAAATCTAAGGAAAATGTGTGACACTAAATGGACAAAATAACACCTCTTAGGTTAAAATGGTATAAAAGATGTGATGTTTATAACTCATTTTGAACAAACAAATAATTCCTAGTCTCAAAACACAAATGTAAATCAAAGAAAATAGAAGTAGTACAAATGGATCATCCTATCCTTATAAATGATATAGGTGTGCATAACTTCGTCCAAAGTTTCCATTGATATACCTTGTGAGGAATTAAGTTTTAATCCAAAAATTAAAGTACAGGTGTAGGTAGAGTTTTTACGCCCCCTCTATCTCTCAAACATTGGTACCTAGCTTGAACGTAGAGTGAGGAGCACTCAGCATTTGGCATGAAATTCTATGGTAAGTGGGGTTTGAATAAAAATCTATATGTTTTGCACGTACTATATGGTCCCAAGTGTGGCTAACATAAGGATGAAATCATGATAATTGAATCTAAACTGCCTAGCTTATTATGCAATGGTTTAGCTCTTTGCATAATAAATTCATCCATGTACTTCTTAATGAATTATGATGTGTGGTTTCTACATGGATTGGGTACCCATTAGGATGGTTAGGATAACCAATCACCACTATCCCATCCAACTTATTTCCCAATTTGTATACCCCAATGTGGAATAGGGTTGGTATAATGCTGGGAGATGAAACCCTAGGTAAATGCACCCCTAAAAATCTCATGGGAAGGCTATGAAATCCTACCCATAATCCAAGTGTATATATAAAACTAAATGAAAAATAGAAAGACTTTAGAGGTCACTTTTGAATCACCCAAGTCACTCAGAGCTTGGGGAAAGCATACACGACATTATTTCTGACACAACTTTTTACAAACAATGGCAATAAACTAAGCACTTTTGGTCACTCAAGTTCACTAAAGGAGATGGAGGAGAGAATAATCAAATAATCTAATCTAAGTAATTTAAAACTAGTCTAAAGAACAAAAAAACTTGAAAAATCCCGTAGGGGCTCTAACTAAAGATGTAGGTTCTTTTTACTAACATCGAATTGAAATGTGTTTGAAATTTTTGGTCCTTTGGCTGTGTTTGCACTTGTAAAAGATTGGAAAATTCTAAAATCAAAATTTTTAAGTGAATTTTAAAATACCTTAACCAAATGTGAATGATTTTTAACCTTTGTAAAATTTGACTTTGTAAAAATGAAAAATTGATTAACAAGTACCCAAACTTCTTCTTTCCTGGCTTAATTCCTTGCAAACAAGTTAGTGGATTAATTTGTTTTTAAGATAAATTGATGTTCCTACAAGTTATCTCAATAAAAATACAAAATTTAAATTATGGATTTCTAACAAAAAACACATAGAAATCATCAATGATCACTGTAAGGATCATGACCATTTTTTATGATTGACGTTGATTCGGTTAAGATTGTCATTGATTCCTACAATCACGCAAAAAACAAACATGTTTTGAAAGAAAAATGTTTGATAAATAATGTTTCAAAATCAAAACTCATTACTACCCTACAAGAAAAAGGTTAGACAATCAATAAACAACTTGTTAGGTACCAAAAAAAGAATAAAGAAATTATTTTTACTACATTTCTAGTTCGACTGTGTCTTAATGCAGAGATCATTATCAATTATTTTGATTGATGTTGATTGCAATAATTGACCCTGATTTATTACAATCATCATCAATCCCTATGGATTTATTAAGAGATCAAATTTATTTACATTTGTGGTAATTAAATAAAAAACTTGGCATAAAAATGGTTAAAAAAAACATCCTAAGAAGTAACTAGAAGATCTTTGTGGGGTGCGTGTCCCACTAGGCATGTCATTATGTGATCAATAAGAATCTAAGAAGGGAGGTTAGTATTGTGTTAATATGATTAAAAACCAAACAAAAACACACTAATAAAACTAACACCTCAATCCTAAACACTCAAAGAGCAAAAGAACAATACAATTAACTATCAATAGAAGACAAAACAACCATTATTTAACTTCCTTGAGAGCAAGATTTTTATGTTGGCTATGGAGGAATGTGCTCAGTTGTGTGATCAAAGAATCTTTGGAAATGGTTTTCCTTGCATCATCTCTCCTTATCACCTTGGCAATGTTGGACTTGGCTTGGCTTTGTCAACAAATGAACATTATAACACTACAAAATAAAGTTATTTGAAGATATTTTTGTATCATAACATTACACCAAAAGAGCTTGTAAAACAATGAGTGAAGCCTTGTATTTATAACCTTCCAAATGAAATCTAACCCAAGTGCAGTTAGGTTAAAATTAATTATGGTTAAGTTTAGTTTAACCCTAGTTGAGTTGAGGAGGGGAAAAGCAATTAATATTTGAGATAGAGATCCCATTTATTAAGTATGGCTCTCCATTTATGAATTTAAGGATTCAGGGGAGATATTTTAAATTCCTTGACTTTGAAGATGATGACATCATCTTGACCTATTTTAAATTGAAATTTTCTTTTTAAAAAATTTATTTTCACTAATTATACATCGAAATTTCACTTAATCATTTAATTTGATTTGATTATTTAATTCATTCTACTTAGCATTTTTACACTTTAGGAATTGTTTAAGTGCCTCACTTAATGGGTCCAAATGCCAAACTATCAATTTAATAGGTCCCAAGTTGATTGGAGATGAATCGATGAGAGATTATTATTATTTATAGGATAAGACCCCAAATAGGGATGCCTCAATATGATTCTGAACACTAATGTCCAATGTGTAAATGAAATTGGAACGTTATATGATTCCTAGGATTAATTTACACTATTTGGTAGAAATCAATCTAAAGTCTAGTTGGAATATAGTTATGGCTAAAATGAGGTGTCTACATAAATAACAAGCATTAGTTCTGAAAATACTTGTTCATAAAGAAACCAACCCAAGAAGTGTTGCATTGACACCATAGAGCCATCTTTTCTACTCTACCCTTCCCTCCTTTTGAAATTTATTTGACTAAAACCGACCCACTCTAAAATAGATTCCATCCATCCAACACATTTAGTTTTTTATTTCTTTACTAGGATTCATTTCACTACAAGCACACCTAATTAACAACTTGCATGTTCAGCCTATATTTCCACCATTAAGTTATTTAATCATACCTTGGAGTGGAGTTTACCTCCAGTGAGTTCATAAAACATTAGAGGCTACCTCTTTAAATCAAGGGATGTGCACAAGACCCACATCAATAGGAAAAAAATTAACACTAAAAGGAGGACCACTTGTGTGCCTTCCCTAGTGAGAGGTTATCCCCTATGTTTGAATTGCACTAGAGACACCCAAGAGAGTTACTAGGTCTAAAGCCCAAGCCAGTCTTTTGGTTTCCCCTTTGTTAACATATCAAAGGCCTTGTTATGTATTGGTTACTCTTAATATACCTTGAACCAATTATAAATATCCACCCCATTAATCATCCTATGGGCTAACACCTTGGTTAGTTGGATCTTCTATTTGCATCCTAAGGGACATGCATAATTTACTAAGGAACCCATAGAAGTATTTACCTTCGTTATCCCCCTCAAGAGGAAGAACTGTAGAGGAACATATAAATTCTTTCAAGGCTGATTTGAGGTGAATAAATGTTATTGATGAAGATTTTTCATGCTACATTTTCCGTTTACCTTGTAGGATGTTGCCTACGATTGGTACCTCAACCTTCAAGAGAACTCAATTAATTCTTGGAATGCATGTTAGAGCACTTTTTTTGCCCTATTTGGACAAGTTACTAGCCCTAGACTGGTGTATCAACATTTCACCTGTATGAAGAGGAAGCCTAATGAGCCAACTTAGGTTTTCAACACAAGAATTTAGAAGATGTACACTTGGCTGAATCTAACATATAAACCAAATGGAGCTTTAGTGTTGGAGATGTAAAAAAATGCCTTAGATCCAATCACTAAATTATTCATGAGAGAGTTTATGATGCCACCACTTTGGATTTATCATATTCATAAACTATCAATATTGATAAATAGCTAAATCTTCAAGTATCAGGCACTCCCAAAATTAATTTTAGTTTCCAAACCCTGATTCAAGTGCATCATGTTAATCAAAATGTTGCTACATAATTAATTACATGAACTACCTCCTCTGATATAATAGACACCCAATCAAAACTATTATTATATGAATAATCAAGTACAAATGAATAGTCATCAGCAGAACCAACATTTAATTCCATCTAATACAATAGCTGTACAAGGTGTTGATTCTACCAAAAAGAATTTGATTCTATACAAAGAATAGTCTGGAAGTTGAGAAATGAATTCTTAAACATGTAGAGGATGATGGGTAATGATAATAGCCATAATAATAACTAAAATTTTGGGTTTCAAAGATACAATAGACCATTCAATCACTTTGTAAATAATACAAAATAATCGCTGCCCAATAAGTTGCCAAAAATCAACATAGTAGAAACAACTCTGCCTAACTGGTGTAGAGTCCATAATTCTTCACAACATGGTGAAATTAAATGTGTATAATTCTATGCAACATTTTATATCTTTCAAAGGGAGATGGTATGACAAGATTTGAATTTGAAAAATAACCCACTGGAGTTCCACCTAGAAGTTGGTTTCTCAAACACCGCCATGGTATTTAAAATCCATGAATCTTCTTTCCTAGGCAAGGATGACAATGAAACTGAGGATAGATTTATTGAAATACATGCCTTATATTAGTATCAAAAGGGTAATTACAATATGAGTAATAAGCAACCCTTCACAACATCTACTTATCCAAATAACACCAATATTCCACTGAATCCAAGGGATGACAATAATACACCTCCCCCAAAAGGGAATGGACATCCCCAAAATAAGGAGGAATAGAGCAAAAAAGTATATAACATTGTGAAATACATTAATAAGTTTAAATCCAACATCACTCTGCATGAATTGGCTTAGATCACTAAACAAAAAGAGCTATCAACTATAGAATAAACAAATATTGTTCATACCAATATTATATACACGAGTAAACGAGAAGTTCATCCTTTCTTATTGACTATTAGAGCATTAAAAAAGAACATTCATAATTATTTAGTCGATTTTATACCTTTGACCACAGTGATGCCAACTTCTATTTTCCAAAATCTAGAATTGACTCCAAACCCATCAAAAAGAGGATGGTTTCATAGCTAGATAAGATAGTGGTGCCTACAGTAGAAGAAATCAAAGGTGTATGCATCTAAGTAGCATCTGAGCCATAAGTACAAATAATAATTGACATACTTGTAGTGTATATTCCAAAAGGATATAGAATCCTCCTCAAAGATTTTGGTCCAATATGTTGAATGAGTATGTAGTAATACACTTCTCTCATATTTGGATTCCATGGAGACATGTTTCAAACCATATTCAAATTGATCAGGAACCAAAAATGAAACAATCCATTACTAAATACAACACTAATAATTAATATCTAATCTATAAATCTTGTAAAATTAGGATTTATACCTTTACCACTAAGCATGAGGTACAAGAACTAGAAGTCCAAGGACTTTCTTAGTTATGGACTCTCCACTTCGATAGTGAAAGATCCAAGAAAGGACCAGGTGTTGGTGTTAAATTAGTGGATTTACAAGGTAAAAAATAATTTATAGCATACATATTATATCTCTTTTGTACCAAAAATAGAGTAGAGTACGAGACACTCATTTTGGGATTACATTTTGGTCTCCAACATAGGTACAAATATAGACCTTGGGGTTTAATTGAGTCTTTTGAGGACTTTAATATAATGGTTATTCCTAGAGAATAGAATCAAGCAATTGACTCACTGGCTACTTCAACTGGTAACTTAGAATCACTAAAAGAGTCTAAAGCGTAAGGATTCTCCATTGAACTAGTACCTTGTCCTTTGTCCTGACAATGTGGAAAATTTTCTTGTCTTTGATGATGACCGATAGATCATCCAATTATTGACTTAATCAAAGCAATTTGAATCTCAAATCATTGATGACAAAGAGATTAGTTACCTATGCCAAGAGGAATTGGGAGGAGTTATTCAATTGAAAGTGTAGACATTTAGTTTTGCCCACTTTCATGCCTAAATAGGGATTCAATTCAATTTATAACAAATGACATAATTTAATCCTAAAAATCACTTGAATTTCCAAAATTCATTTATTTAGGGGATCTAATTTCCCATAAACATGATGAGGCTAGCTTATTTGGCATATTACCTTGTATGCACCAAAAACCTAGTTCAATTTTACCCTTATCAAATTATGACCTAGTAATTCGAGACTGTTGGCCTATCAAGCTATTAATTCATAACATTTAGAATAATTACCAAAATAAAAAAAACACTAATAAAGATTAATTACATTTTAAATCTTAATTAACTTGCCTAAACAAAAATTCCAAATCAAATTAGTGAATTTCATTTACCAGAAAAGGAATTTTTAGCTAAATATGAAGTTAAAGGTTAAAGGAGCTAATAAAATGATTTATTATTTCTTAAATATTATAAAAATTATGAGTCACAATCTCACAAATATCTAAAGTGAGTTATTATGCCTCACAAATATATGAAACTAAGGTGTCAAGATTTCATGAGTGCTTTAACCCAACTCAGGGTTACCCTGACTTAACCTAGGTTAATTTAGACTCAACCCAAGTTAAAATTTAACCTAAACTCCCTAGGGTTAGAGTTAGTTATTAGAGATATAAATATAATTTCCCACACCATATGCTAATAAGATTTTGTGTGTGTGAGGTTATTCTGATGTACTACCTTCTTGAAGCCTTTGAGAGTAGTGTTATAATGCCCAATTTATGCCAAGCTTCACACCAAGCCATAAGTGACCAGTGGAGAGATGCTACCGCCATGGAAGAGCATTACTAGAAGACTCTAATAGTCATAGGTTGAGTAGGAAGATCCTTATTCCAAAAAGTAAGCATCAAATTTGACAAAGGAGGTAGAATTACTTGCATTATTTTTATCTCTATTTTGTGATCTTTCTTATTATGTTATGCTCTCCCTAGTTCTTAGGCAAGAGTGTTCAGTCCTAATGTATTGTTATGATTAATTTTTGTCATCTAAACTAACAATGGATTAATCTACATTTTGTTTACTCTTTGAACACCTAAGATACATAATGGCATGCCTAATGGGATGATGCATCCTGTATCACCAAGGAGGATGATATGCTAACCTTAGTTTTTATAATAAATACATATAATTCTTAATTTTAGAGTTTTAACCTTGAAATTAATGTCATTATATTTTTTAAGTAATCAGTGGCTTCATCCTATTAAATGGTGACTTTGCCAGTCGTGTGTTTGTTTATGCTATTTATGTGTGTAGAAATAATGGCTTCGAACCTATGGATATGACTTGCTAAATAGTGGCTTTAACTTGTTAAATAGCAGCTTCGCTCTATAGATTTGATGGCTTCAACCCTATTAAACAATGGCCTCACCAGGTAAATTCATAGTGTTCACCTATTTTTCAATTATTTTTGGTAACTTTGCCTGACCTAATCGATGGCTTCACCCTGCTAAACAAAGGCTTCACCAAAGTTACTATGTCTGTGTTTGCAAGAAAATAATGGCTTTACCCTATTAAATGATAGATTTGCTTTGTATTTTTCCAAAACTCGAGAGCTCAAAATGAATTATTATTTACTCATTTTCTTTTTGGCTTAAAAACAAATAAGCCCTCTAACATTTTGTAGGAACTAGGTGGAGAGAGAGAGTCTTAGGCATTGTTAAAATCTCACATACACTTTTGTTTGGTGCTTAAAATCCACTTAATAACACTTGTTTTTTAGTTTTTGAAGTTTTTACAAGTGCAAACAAGGCCAAGGGGCCAAAATTTCAAGCACACTTTGATTTAGTGATATTAAAAATAACATACATTTTAGTTAGATCTATTAAGAGATTTTTTACTTTATGTTTTTTTTGTTATTAGTTAAATTTCAAAGTTCATAGTTAGATTTATTTGTTTTTGGAAAATTAGAAACTATTATGTGTAAACTCTTCCCCTATCCCCTTTAGGGAACTTGAGTGACCAAATGTACTTAATTTATAGCCTTGTTTATTTGGTATTGTCAGAAAGAATGTCACGTATGCTCTCCCTAAGCTCTGAGTGACTTGGATGACTTAGAAATGAGCTCTAAAGTCTTTTCATTTTATTTTATTGTATTTATTTTTTGGGTGAGAGCCCGTTTCTCCCTCACAAGTTCTCTTGGGGTATGTTGACCTGGGGTTTCATCTCCCAACATCATAGCAACCCCACTCCATGGTGGGGTGTATAAATTAGGCACGTGATATTGTAATTTTCAATGGGTTGAGTGGATAGCCTTTCTGATCTTAATGAAAACCTAGGTCTTGTCTTGTTAAACATCAAGCTCTACTAAGTAGTACATGGTTGGAGTCACTATGCAAATAAATAGACCCTTACATAGTAAGTTAGCAAGTATGAACCCAATTGATGTGAGTGTACCCTTGTGTTATCCACACTTGGGACCATTTAGTACATGTAAAATTTATAGATTTTTATTCATCCCACTTTCCAAAAAAATTCTTACCAAATATTGAGTGCTCCTCAATCTATGTTTGTGCCACATACCAATGCTTGAGAGATAGAGAGGGGTGTAAAATCTACCTACACCTGTATAATTTTTGGATTAACACTTGATTTCTCACAAACATTAGTATATCAAAGGAAACTTTGGTAGAAGCTATGCACACCCATGTCAGTTTTAGATATAGGATGAGCCATTAGTGGTGGTACTATTTTATTTTATTTACATGTGTATTTTTATACTAAAATTATTTATTTGTATTGTTATATCAAAACAAGTCCAAAACACCACATTGTTTTCACACCCCTTCAACATAAGAGGTGTCACTTTGTTTATTTTGTGTCACACTTTTTGGCTTAGAGTTTTATTCCAAAAATATTTGTGTGCCACTTAAACAAGGTGCTGTTACACTACCCATTTCATCTCAAACATTTTCTTTGAACTTTTGAGTCCAAAACTATTGTCATGACATTTGTTTGAAGGAGCATTTTTATGCTACCTAAATTAGCTCCAATCTCATGTCACTTTTGAAACTAAGTTCCAAACCATTGTTATACCTCTCTTATTTCAAATGTGCAGTTACACTACCCATTTTGGTCTAGCCCTTTGCCTTAAAATATTTGAGTCTTCTTGAATTAAATCTAAAACTCAACCTTTCTAAGTAAAAATCCTAAACTAATCAGGTTTACACCAAAGCCTCATCTAAATTGGGCTTGGGTTGTCTACTTTTTGTGTTTAGATTGTGTTACTTAGGTTGATTACCTATTTGATTTAAAATACCCATTGCCTAGACCTAGTGATTGTTATTTGTCCTGTACCTTGTTTGAGAGTCCTTTGAGCCAAGTTACTGCCACATACTTTATTTGAAGTTTACTGTCCCAAATTCTAAATATACTAGTTCTATTGTTCCCATAATCTCTGGTGAATCAAATATCGAGTCTTAGTGAGCCAATTATCAAGTGTCATCCAAGCCAATTGTCTTAGTTTAATTTTTTTTTGAGTTATTTATTTTTGAGTCTATCCTTATTTTCCACACTAATGATTATAACTACCTTTGTGAAAATCATTTCTATTCTTTGATCCAAGTTTACAATTATTCTACTTTGTTGAGACACTTTGTACATTGATTATAACTACTTTTGGGAAAATTAGTACCTTATCTAAAGACAAATTTGGAGCCTTTATGTTACCTTCACCACTAATTATAACTACCTTTGGGCAAATCAATATTGTTTGTTAGACTAGTTTTGAGTTTGTTTTGTCATTACCGTTACCTAGTCTAGTTGTTTTACCCTTTGTGCCTCTTTCACAGAGCCAAAGGGTATTTATTTTTATATCTCGATTATTTTTTACCTTTGGACCCTTATTTTTCATGAGACATAGATATAGATCTACATGCCTCGTTACATATGTAGTGGGACCATGTATAATCTAGACAATGAGAAATTTGTGACCAGTGACCCTTTTTTTCAAGAGTTGTATGATGATGTAGCTTATGAAATGAATCCCTATCCATCTGATAACATTTTATACATTGAACAAAGGCAAGACCCATTAAAATTATATTTGGTGGCTGTACGTCATTATTTAGGCCAAGAACTAGAGCAAACACCATAATACCCTCTAAAATGATGGCTAAAATTGAATAAAGCCAACAATAAGATCCCTATTATGTGATGGTGACAACACAAACAAGATACAATCCATACTTATTTGAACATCATTTTTTAGAGAATAACTATGAAGTTATCTTTAGAGCTATTAAAATAAGAGCCAAGTTTTTGCTAGAATTCCCACATGAAAGTCTGAGTAGTTTGATTAGAACTCCTAGTAACATGTCTTAGATTCAACCATTTGAGCATGCATTAATTAGTCATAGTCAAAATTTAGTCCAAATGCCATAGTAGAACCAAAATACGCTTGCAAAATAAAAGGCCCTATGGACAAACAAATAGAATAGGTACAATAATCATAAAAAAACTATCTCAACCTAGCTCATAATCTTAATGCAAGGGTTGTTTCTTGTTGGGTGAATATTTTGTCATCAACTAACTGAGGACAAAATAGGTATATCAACCATAGTACAAGGAGATTTACACAACAAAAAGTGTGGGTTTACCACATCCTAATGAGATATATCTCTCCTCTCATCAAAGGGAGGTTCCCTATGAATCACTTATATGCTATATATGTATATAAATAAGCAGAAAATAATACTCAGGGTAGGATAACACCATCCATCTCTCTTTTTTTAGAGATGATGTTCACAGAGCAAAAGGGGGAGATCCTGGTTGATGACTAAACGCATTCCCCTTCTTTTAGAAATGGTATTCAGTAAATAGCAAAAAATCTCCTGGAGTAGTAACTAAGTCCACAAGAAAACCCATGAAAGCACAAAGTCTTTTGTTGCCTCCTTCATTGATTTGGAGCGTACGTAACAGTAGAGTGAAGTAAAGCTCAAAGTCTTCACCTAAAACTAAAATAGATAAAAAGATCACAAGGATACAAGCAACTCAAAGTCTTTCTGATATCCTTTAGAATGTCTTTAGATAATTCCCATGCACACACTTTGCTTATTCAATCAAATGGATGAGAGATTATCAGGAAAGAAAACATAAGAACTATTTTCTAAGTAACACAAATTATTTCAACACAAAGTCTGAAATTAACCTGCTTCTCATTCATTCAACAAAATATGATTTACAAGCTGAGCTCAAAGTCTCAAGAAGTATCTCAATTTTGGTAGAGTTTTTGCTCTCAATTATCTAGAGATCTATTACAAAAGAGGCTCCCTTTATATATATAGAGAAAAACCTTCAAAATTGGAAAAATACTTAAATATTGAAAACCTAGTCAAAGATGAGTCAGTGTTGACTTTGGGACATTTTCTGGATTTTTACTTGTAATTACACATTACAAAAGTGCATATATTTACACATGAAAAAAGTACATGTGCGAATGTCCCAAGTGAATTACAAAGTATATGAGAAGAATGAAGAAGAGAGTATGGAGGAATAATTCAACTCTTACCGTTGGACTTCTTCAGATGAGGATCGTACATGGCAATAGATGCTTGTAGCCTGATACTGTCTAGCGTAATAGTATTTCTAAAAATCACCTTAGCTATGATTGTAGCATCTTTCACTGCTGTGATTGCTTTTGCATTACTAGTTAACCTGATCCTCAGATTATCTAGGGTTAACTGATTATCTAAAATATTATCCACATAAGTCATTGAGAATGCTCTCTCTTTAAATTCCCTTCAGATCATACCTTTGAATTCCTGAATCATTTCCTCTACTAAAAGGAATAGATTGTCTCGAGAGGTGAGTTTGCAAGGTAATTCCTCCAATCTATTCAGTAGGCTGGTGTCACTTTCTTTGCTGGCATCCTTAGAAGATTCAAGGTCATTAATTAGCTCCTTAAGTACTTGGATCCTGTGTATTAGTGATTCTTTGATTTCAATATAAGAATCTTTATTGGCAATGATGCCTATTGATACTAAGGTACGTTTCTTCAGTGCTTTCATCTCTATCCACTTGTCAAGATATTTGTTTGTACTGTCAACATCTTGAAAAATAATAGAGATAAGGTCTTCTAACTCTATTCTCATTTTCTTCATTTTACCTATCTTCTCGGCCACCTCTGTAAGCAAGGAAATTCTTTGTGCATGCATCTTATCTATGTAATCTTCAAGTACTTTTCCTTTCAGGTAGGTCTTCTATACTTTTTGGATAATAGGATCATCTACGGAGAAGGCCTCTGGAGTTGCTACTTCATGGGCAAAAGTGAATCTCTTAAGCACTGCAGTTAACTATTCTACCTTTGCCTTGTAATAATCCTTCATCTCTTTATCTTTGTCAAATTTCTAGACCATGATATCCATTTCAGACTGCAAATCACTCTTGGCACCCTCATGAGTTATTTTCCCCAACTCAACGTGAGAAATGGAGTAGCTGCTCATGTCAAAATTCTCTAGGGTTACATCCTGTGGGGGTTTGGCTATCTCCATAAATTTGTGCCCCTTATCTCCAATCATTTTTGAAAGGATCCTTGGCTTCTTAGGGGTCTTAGCTTTCACTGGTACTATTTTTCCAAAGTTAAATTCATTTGGAGAGATGGCTTGATTTTTCCTTTTAGGTGTGAAAGTTGATAACCAAGGTGGGAGAGCAGAAGCACTTATAGTAGCAACAATCCCTATAGCTGGTGTCACTGGGGTAACATCTGCACTACTGGTGAGAATAATGAGTGTAGTGGGTGTATCAGGCATAGTATCAGGCAAAACTATATCAACCGTTGACTGGTCGATGGTGGAAGTGTCTTCGATGTTGAAAGAAGGAGATGAAAGACTAGGGATGGATCCAGATGATCAAAGAACATCTCCAGAAGTGCCTTGAGGGTCACCAAAAATAAATCCAAAAGGAGAGGCGACTCCAGAAGAAGGAATATTGATAGGAGAAATGGGTGAAGGTGCTGTAAAAGGGGATTGGGGTGGAGAAGAAGAAACTCTTGCAATTGGTTGTGCTCCCTCTTATGGAAATAGAGTTTCTGTCCCTTGTTGATCTGTAGGCCTGTCATCTGTTTCCATTTGTTCTAGCATTTGTTCTTGGGTGCTTTGTTCCTCAACCCCTATATCTGTTGACTCTAGCTCTTTCTTGAGAACCTTTGGTTTCTTTGACATAAAGATGATCCTAGGTTTGTGGGGCCTAGAAGGAGAAGGAACGTTGCTTTTATTCTTGATTCTATTTTTTGCTCTCTTTCTTGTCTCCTCTTGGAATTCGACCTCTGATCCTATAATGAATTCCTTCAATGTGATCCCTTTGTTCACTAGCCAATCATTGGTGTTAGCCAATATTGGTTCGAATCTCATCCTTAAAGAGGTCAACTCTTTTTGAGACCATTAAATTGGCAGAAGAGGAGAGTTAGTGACTTTTTTAGCCAGGTACGTACTGTTAATTAAATCTTTGTCATCCACCAAATTTGGAGGAATATTAGTGAGTCCTAAATTTTCAATTTGCTCTAGAGACAGTCGACTGTAGTCCATTTTTCTTATATCTTTTGCTATCCTCAAATCTATCTAGACGTCTTTGATCATGGGCTCATGAAACTGAGTCTTCCTTCTGATCATGTCCTTAACACCCCTATAGTCAAAATTGAGACTTATTTTGAACTACTTCATGGTGACAAGTTATATTTGAATCTCCATTACCCTTGCTTTGGCGATAGTCAAAACTGAGTATCTACCAATTTTAATTAGGAACCTGAAGCCTGGTTTCTTAAGTTCTATTTGTTTATTGTGTACACCAATAATTTCTCTACACAGATCCATTAAGACTAATTTATTAGAAGGAAATCTAGGGAGCATATAGGGATAGCCTTAGAAAAAGCCAACCTGCAGATAGCAAAAGGTAGGAAATTGTAGAAACATGCAGCTGAAATCATTGATGACAGTCCAGGCTTCATCTGATACTCTCTTTTATTTCAACTGAGGATCAAAAAGACACAAAAATACTATGAAGAAGGCATCATTTACCCTCCTAAAGTGGTGGATTGATCCCTTTAGTGTTATCTGAGGGTAATATTGATAAACAGGGGTGGTTCTTCTATCTCCTTCTAACGTCAAACTTGGAAAGGTTTGCATTGAAGCTGCAATGTATACCAATTATGAAGTCATATAGAACTTTGAAGTAGTAGACACTTTTGTCAATTGCTCATGAAGAGCATTGCTAATCTGTTCAACCCAGAAGATGACTTGTTTCTCTTGGAGAATTATCTTGATAAAGGGATACATCCATTCATAAAAATGAGAAGAATATGGTAGACCTTGTACTCTACTGAGAAGGGTAATTAAGTCACCAACTTCCTCTATAAAGTCGCTCCTCAAAAAATTTCATGGCCATCTGGACAAGTTGGCTCTTGGAGTCTTGAGCCATTTATTGTTGATAACCTTCTTCGCCTTCTCAAGATCTTTGTCATATTCTTTCTGTGCCTCGATGAAGTCAATCTTCAATATGTCGGTAGCAGGAGGGCACGTGAAAAATTTATCAATAAATTTGGGGTCTAGTCAAATTATTATGTTTCCACTAGCATCTGTCACTATCCTGGTCTCTTTGTTATAGAATTGGGTGCATTGGAGGACAAACTCAGTGTGATGCACCACCATAGGAAAAGAGGAGACAAGGTGAATATTGATCTCAATTATTCTTTTCATTTCTGAGCTCTGGTTTTTTGCCTTGGTTCTCTCCATGAACTCAGCCATATCAACATGGCCGATCTCTGTGTCTCTAATGTCATCGACATTAGAAGTGACCGAGGTGATTGGAAAAACACCTTGATACTGATACTTTATTGCCTTCGACTTCTTTGGAGAAGCTTTAGTCATTGGGATGAGCCTTGGTCGAGAGTACGTTGCCGAAGGAGGATCTCTAGGAGGAACTATGATAAGAGTCATGATCGCACAATTAGGAAAAAAATGGCAATCTAGGAAAATTACACGTTGGGTGACCATGACTAGGGAAGTGCACTTGAGAGGGCTGAGGTACATGCAAGTCATAAAGTGAGAGAAAAGGGGAGTAGGCACGAAAAATGGAAAAAATGAAAATTCCCTAGAGTTAGAGAAAAAAATGGAGAAAAGGGATCCATGGGCGGCAAAAATTACCGCCCTTGCATGTGGAATGGATCTGTGTGCATAGGCGGCAAAAATTGTTGCCTATGCACGCCAAGGTGAAAAGGAGATGCATCGGTAGTAATTTTGATCGCTGATGCATGTTAGAAGGGCGAAACATGTAAGGGCGACAAAAATCTCTGCCCTTACACCTGATAGGAAAGTTGGGTGTAATGGTGGCAATTTTTGTCGCCCTTACACTTAGTCTAAGTCGGGTCACATTGGTGGCAAAAATTGCCGCCAGTGCACATCAAAAAAATTAGAGATCTGTGTTAGGGAGGCAAAAATCACCGCCCTTACATGGGTAATAATTTTGGAGGGAAATGAGAGGGTGGAAAAATTTGCTGCCCTAATACGGGAGGAAAAAGGGCCGAACGGGAAGAAAGGGAAGAGGAGGGTTGAGGCACGGCGGAGGGAGAGAAATGCCTCATTCGATGGGAAAAGAAAGAAAAAATAAATGAAAACCTAGAAAGGAGAGAGAACAAGAAAGAGAAGAAAAAAAACTAAAAGCAAAAACAAAGACCTACCTAAAAAATAACGTGTGATGAGGGCTTGAATCTGGAAAAAATGCGCTTCCTCGGCTTGCTTGATCGTCTAGAGGCAGAGGGCAAGAGGAGGAATGGAAGAAATAGATAAAAAAGGGGCAAAAAGAGATTAAATGGGGGAAAAAATTGCCTCCAACCACTCGACGTGTATGGCCATAAATGCTGTGCATGAAAATTGAGGTAGTGCAGGGGTGGCAAAAATAGTTGCCCTTGCACAGGAGGTCAAAAACATATGCAGGGGTGGCAAAAATCACTGCCCTTGCATGGAACAAAATAAGAAGTTGCAAGGGCAAAAAATTTCTCTGCTCTTACATGACAGATGCAAGGGCAACAAAAAATTCTGCCTTTGCATGTATAAAACAAAACATATGCAATGGCAACAAAAAATGCCACCCTTGCATGGAAACACTTAGAAAAATACTAACTCTGGGAAACAAAAAATTTGTCCCCTAGTCGCATTGAGATTGTAATAGTTTTCATGTTTTGGGGAAAATGCAATAAGGGAACGTTACGAACTTTGAATGGTGCCAGTTGAGTAAACACGAGAGCCAAAAAACCTTGTCTCAAAAAATGAACCTTAGAGAGAAAAACATGAAATAAACAAGTTTCGTAGGGGTTGTTCCAAAAATGGGCATAGCTAATTTTGGGAACAATAGATGGTTCCTGTTGGGGAAGTTTCATTGATCGAACTGATTGATGGGAGTAGAAACTAGTCTCTAAATGCCTTCATCTAAGCCATTGGGCTATGGAGTCAAGCCAAAAAGGAAAAGACATGAAAAACCAAAAGAAAACAAAAAACATAAACACTATATAAATGTACAAGTGAACTCATCTAAAAATTCAAGGATTGAAGCGCTTCAGATGCTGGTCACTATGAAGCAGTGAGAATGGTGCCCCATCTTGATACTCTGGCAAGAAGCTATTCTCACCACAGACTTGATGAATAGTAAACAGACCTCTCCATAAAGAATCAAATTTGTCGTGCATTCCCTTTGGTTCTCTCCTCTTGTCCCACAACAAGACTTGATCTCCAATTTGAAAATCATGAACTTTGGCCCTCTTGTCAAAAAGTTTCTTCACTTGATTCTGATGTGCAGTAATCTAGTCCACTACCATGGTTCATTGCTCATTTAATTCAGTTAGACACATGATCTTTTTGTCAATTAAATTTTCAAAGGTTGAATTTTTGATTGCCTTTGCTAACCTGAGTGCTGGTAGTTCTAGAGTGATTGGTATCTCTGCATTCAAGCCGTACAAAAGTTGAAATGGTGACATGCCTATGGCCCTCTTGGGTGTAATTCTATCTGCCCACAAAGTGTCAAACAATGCTTTGTGCCAAGTCCTGTGATTATCATCTACTATTTTTTTGATAATAGTAACTAGGTTCTTGTTGCTTGATTTTGCTTGGCCATTTCTTTATGGAAAATAATCAAAAGTGTGGGAGAGGGTAATCCCATAATAAATGTAGAACCGAGTAATCTCATAAGAAGAGAAATAGGCTACATTATCTGTTATAATCTTAGTTGGAACCCCAAACCAAAAAATAATATTTTCCTTAAGAAAATTACATACCACTTCTGAAGTAGCGTGCTTAGTTAGGATGGCTTCCACCCATTTGGTAAAGTAGTCAGTCGTAGTAAGCACATAATCATGCCCATCACTTGAAGATGGGTTAACTACATCAATGAAGTCAATATGCCATTCTTGAAAAGGTTCTTTAATTACCACTGGCTTGAGGGGTAATGCGGCCAATTTAGGCTTTCTGATGAACTGCTGACACAATTCACACCTACGCACCCATTTGTAAGCATCTTGAAATAACATAGGCTAATAGTACCTTACTCGTAGAATTTTATGGTCTGTTACTGGTGCAGAAAAATGTCCTCCATAGGCCAAATTATGGAAATACTCCAAAATTTTATCTTGTTGCACCTTATAGACACAACGAAGAAATACCCCATCAAGGCTTCTCTTATACAAACCATTATCCTATAAGACATAGTCAGCAGCCTTTAGCTTAACATTTCATTTTTATTTATAGGATAGATGAGTAGGACACTCACCATAGGTTAGAAAATAGGCAATGTCAGAATACCACTCATCAGTAGTGGCAACGAAGAGGACCGTAGGCATGTCTTCGATCTCCATTTCTTCATTTTCAGCTTCCTTGGGGATATTATCAGCAATCAACTGGCAGAGGCCCTTTCCCCACATAAGTTTGGTAGGTTTGATGTCAAGATCAAACTCTTGAATCTTAGCAATCTAATTACCCCTTTTTGTACCAAACTCCTGTTGAGTCAGAATGGATTTTACCGTTGTATCAGGCACCAAAACCACAGTATGTGAATTCAAGATATAAAACCTGAAATGCTTCACCACTTTAACCATAGCATAAACATACTTCTCCATGTTTGAGTATTTTAGCTCATGAGCTTGTAGCAGATAGATCATGAAATAAATAGGAGATTCCACACCTTTTGGGTTTTGTTGAACCAAAATAGCTGAAAGTGTATGCTAAGAAGCATAGATGTATATTATGAAGTCTTTTGTGTAATCTAGAAAAACTACAATTGGTGCGTGGGTAATTAATTTTTTGATGTCTTCAAATGCTAACTTGCCCTCTGTAGTCCACCTAAAGGTGGCTTTGCCCTTCATCATGTTGACAATGTGGCGAGTTTTTTCAGCAAACTCAGGGATAAATCTTTGTAAAAAATTCACTTTTTCAAAGAAAGAGTGAATTGCAGTCTTACTTGTAGGTAGGGTAAGCTTTTGGATAGACTTGACTCTTTTTGAGTCAATTTTTATGCCTTCTTGGGATACAATGTGCCCGAGAAGTTTCCCTTTTGTTACTCTAAAAATAGATTTCTTAAGATTCAAAGAAATGCCATTTTGGCAGCAACATTCCAACACTTGTTGTAAATGATGTACATGATCAGAACAATGCTTAGAAAAGGCTGTTAAATCATCCAGGTATACTATAATGAACTTACCCATTTCATCCTTGAAAATGAGGTCCATTGATCTCTGAAATGTGGTGGCTGCATTTAGCAGACCAAAAGGTATTCTTCGATAAGCGAAGGTGCCCCAAGGTGTGGTGAAGGCAGTCTTATGTTGGTCTACTTTTCCAACTTCAACTTGATTATATCCTGTGAAACCATCCATCATTGATAACATTTCTGAACTAGTCACCTTCTGAAGAACTTGATCCATGATAGGCAGAGGGTAGTTATCCTTTAAGGATGACTGATTCAAGTTTTTGAAATCTACACAGATGTAAATTTTGCCATTCTTCTTCCTTATAGGCACTATATTGGAAATCCATATGGAGTGATGGATTGGGAAGATTATCCTAGCATTTAGCATTTTTTATATCTCAGATAAAATGGTACCTAATATTTTTAGATTATACTGCCTGGACTTTTGCTTGTAAGGCACTGAGTTAGCCTTGAGAGGAATGTCATGGTGGATTTCATCAGGTTTGAGTGAATTTAGGTCATCATAGGATTATGCTAAGACATCTATGTACTGACAAAGTAGAGCAATGAACTTGAATTTCTCCTCAAGAGTACAACATTTCTCAATGTTCACCATCTTGAGATCTCCTTTGGTTCCCAGATTTACTTGATCAAACTCCTGAGAGGAGCTTGAATCCATTTGCTACTATTTGATGAATCTGTCATGGTTATCAAACAACTTCTCAAGAGAAACCAGGTCTTTGGGAATTTTATTCCCTTTAAGTTGTAGGTAATCCTCACCTGCATCTATATTTGATTCAGGGGCTGGCTCACACGTCTGAGGTTCACTGCCTTCAAAATGTAGCCTTTCAAAGCTGTCCTTTTACTCTAAGAAGGCAATGATTTGATTGTCATTGTTGAATACTTAACAATGACTAACATTATTAGGTACACTTGGTTGAAAGACCAGCTCAATAGTTTACTTGTCTCCTTTAAAGTCTAGGTGAGGGACCAAGAGAGTAGTTGAAACAACTAATGCATCAGCCCGGTCATTGAATTCTCTAGTAATGGCAGAGATGCTGAAAGCATCAAAGTTTTCAATTTGGTCCCAGAATAGATTGTAGTAGTGATGCAATCTTTTGTTCTTATTTTGACAAAGGTTTCTTACCTGACAAACCACCAATTCAACGTCTCCTTTAGTATGAGGAGTTTGATGCCTTTTTCTCTAGCAGCTTTCAATCCAAGTAGTAGGGATTCATACTCAACTGTGTTGTTGGTGTTTTTGAATTGCAACTTGTAGGATGAAGGAAAAATATCTCTTTGAGGAGATATCAACATAATTCTTGCTCTTGAGCTGGTAGAAGAGCAACTACCATTGAATTCTAGGATCCATACCTCATTTGATGCTGATTTTTCTCTGGATCCTTTTTCATTTGGAGGTGAAGATCCTTCCACATTGGTACTTCACTCCACCCATTATCCTATTGTTCCAGTTGAATGCATTTCCAGGTTGTCACTTGTAGAAGCTTTGTCAGATGCCTCATGAACTTCATCTGTAGATAGAAAGTAGTTACCCATACCTGAAGACTCAAACAAAATTTGAGCTTCAGGTGCTGATGATTGGGTGACCACATATTTTACTTATTTTTTAGGAAGCAATCTCTTTATAACACCTTTGACTGGGATCTTCACCTCAAATAAGTCCATGCTTAGCTCACCACCAACATCTTTGTAGAAATTCTATCTAAGAAGGATGCCGTAAGAGGCTGGAACATCAGCCACCAGAACCATCATTTTGATTCTCTTTTCTAGAAAAGATGTGAACACAAATTGGGCATCTTTTATTTGACCTAGGAGTGAGAATTTCTTGTTTTCATATAAAAGCACCTCCCAAAAGTCTTAGTCAAAGTTAGACCAAGAGAATCTGCTACCTTGGCAGGCATAACATTATCAGAAGCTCTAGAGTCTATTATGCAATTACTCAATTTATAACCATTTATCAATAGGGAAACATAAAAAGGTTCTATTTTCTCACGAGCAATAGGAGGAGTAATGACAAGATTATTTTGGGTGGGTTTATTCTTGGAGGAATCATGAGTTGCCTTTAAAGAATCTTGTCCTATGTGAACAGTCTTACTTCTCACGTAATCAACCAATCTATCAAATTGTTTAGGATTGGCTCGCAAGTACTCAATCTCAGTCATTTGAATCTTAGTCTTTTTGGGATGATCAATTATATCAAATAATTGAAATGAGCTAGAGGTAGAGGAAGAGGGCCCATCATCTTTATCTTTATTGGGCGTGGTACTGGTATGAGAAATATAAGTAGAAGGTATGTGACAGTTTGAGGTACTTACTTTTTTATTAGCTACCTGATCTTTGGGTTGAAAAGGCAATGAAGTCCCTCATTTAGCGATAGAAACTACCAACTGAAGTTCTTCTCCCACTTTTTCCTTATCAGCTTGTTGAGTTGATTGATTCTGAGATTTGGTAAAAACAACATAGGATCCATCCAACACTTCTCCCTTACTTTTAGCTTCATCTTGATAATCTAGAAAATAGATATTGGAGTCACCAGCTAATTCTTCTTCTTGTTCTTCAAAGAGATTAGCATCATCTTGTTGGTCCAACTTCAGTTGGAGTGAGAAATCTTGTTCAGCTTTAAGGTAACCAACTACTGAATTAACAGGTATTGCTTCAATGGCAAGCTTCCCATGTAGGGGAGGTAGATGATTTGGTTTCCCTTAGTTTCTGGTAGCATTGCCTTGATATGACTGGTTCTAAAATGTTCTTGGCATATCTTGATAAGTGGGAGAAGACATACCTTGGGCCATTTATCTTTTCAAAGCTAATAGTTCATTTGTCAATTTTTGCACCATAGGATCTGTGGTGTTCGTAGAAGAAATGTCAGTAGATGAAGAAAATTTATTTTTATTGGAGTCTTTTCTAATCTTACCTACTAGGATAAGATCATACTCAATCTTAATGGCCAAATTTTGAGCCACAATGAGATCCATAGGGCCGTCTTGCCTCAATAGAAAACTTACTTTAGTAAGTTGCGAGTTGATGAAAAAACACTTGAGATTCTCTAGCGTTGGCTGAGTGATCGTAAGAATCTGGTTCCTCAACTTATTGAATTTTGCTATGAAATCCCTCATGGCCTCATGAGGTTCCTTCTTCATTTGCATAAGCTAAGCCAACAAGGCATGTGCATCTTGAATAGGTTTAAACCTAGCTTCAAACTTGGATTTGAGTGTATTTAAATCATTTATAGTTCAAGCTTGAAGGTGGTAAAACCAATTTGTGGCAGTGCCTTGCAAAGTTTCTACAAAAAGTCTCACTGCCACATCTTCGTATTCCACACCTATCACACCACATGCTATAGAGAAGGAAGAAATATGTTCATCAGTATGAACCTTCCCATCACCATAGAATTTGGGGAAATTCTTTCTCGAACTACGAGGTAGTTCATGTAAAGGTGGGGTCAGATTGAGAGGACCAAAAGAGTTGCCGCAAAGACCTTGAGCCATTATAATAGGATGATTAAATGGTAGGATAACAAATCTTGGTGGGGTTAATATAGACAAAACCTTACCAGTATTGAGACTAGAAGCTTCACCAAGTATGGGAGATCTGGCATTGGTAGGAGGGAAAATCCTAGTTCACTAAAGGTGAGATGGTGGAGGAGAAATTTCAAAATTAGTTTGTTGCACCAACTCAAATACAGGATCAACAATACCTGGAGCTCTCTGGCCTCACGTGTACGATGGATCTACCATAATGTAAAATGAAAAAAGAAGTGGAGATGTTTCAAGTTGAAGCTAGAGGCTTCAAAATGCACATTCGTAATCCCCAATAGAGTCACCAAAAATTGTTGGGTGAATATTTTGTCATCAACTAACTGAGGACAAAATGGGTATATCAACCACAATACAAGGAGATTTATATAGCAAAAAGTGTGGGTTTACCACATTCTAATGAGATAAATCTCTCCTCTCATCAATGGGAGGTTCCCTATGAATCACTTATATACTATATATGTATATAAATAAGCATAAAATAATACTCAGAGTAGGATAACACCATCCATATCTCTTTTTTGAGAGATGATGTTCACAGAGCAAAGGGGAGAGATCCTGGTTGATGACTGAAAGCATTCTTCTTCTTTCAAAAATGGTATTTAGTAAATAGCATAAAATATCTTGGAGTAGTAACTAGGTCCACAAGAAAACCCACAAAAGCAGAAAGTCTTTCATTGCCTCCTTCACTGATTTGGAGCATACGTAACAATAGAGTGAAGTAAAGCTCAAAGTCTTCACCTAAAACTACAATAGATAAAAAGATCACAAGGATACAAGGAGCTCAAAGTCTTTCTGATATCCTTTATAAGGTCTTTAGATAATTCCCATGCACACACTTTGCCTATTCAATCAAATGAATGAGAGATTATCAGGAAAGAGAACATAAGAACTATTTCCTAAGTAACACAAATTATTTCAACACAAAGTCTGAAATTAACCTGCTTCTCATTCATTCAACAAAATATGATTTACAAGATGAGTTCAAAGTCTCAATAAGTATCTCAATTTTGACAGAATTTTTGCTCTCAATTATCCAGAGATCTATTACAAAAGAGGCTCCCTCTATATGTATAGGGAAAAACTTTCAAAATTAGAAAAATACTTAAATATTGAAAACCTAGTCAAAGATGAGTCAGCGTTGACTTTGGGACATTTTTTGGATTTTTACATGTAATTACATATTAAAAAAGTGCATGTATTTACACATGACAAAAGTACATGTGCGAATGTTCCAAGTCAATTACAAAGTATATGAGAAGAATGAAGAAGAGAGTATGGAAGAATAGTTCAACTCTTGCTACTGGACTTCTTTAGATGAGCATCATACATGGCGATAGATGCTTGTAGCCTGATATTTTTTGGTGCAATAGTATTTCTAAAAATCACCTTAGCTTTGATTGTAGTGTCTTTCACTATTGTGATTGCTTTTGCATGACTAATTAACTTGATCCTCAGATTATCCAGGATTAACTGATTATCTAAAATATTATCTATAGATGTCATTGAGAACGCTCTCTCTTTGAATTCCCTTCAGATCATACCTTCAAATTCCTGAATCATTTCCTTTACTAAAAGGAATTGATTGTCTCGTGGGGTGAGTCTACAAGGTAATTCCTCCAATCTGTTCAGTAGGATGGTGTCACTTTCTTCCCTGGCATCCTTGGAAGATTCAAGGTCGTTGATTAGCTCCTTAAGTACCTAGATCATGTATATTAGGGATTCTTTAATTTCAATAAAAGAATCTTTGTTGGCAATGATGTTGATTAATACTAAGGTATGTTTCTTCAACACTTTCATCTCTATCCACTTGTCAAGATATTTGTTTGTGCTGTCAACATTTTGAGAAATAATAGAGATAAGGTCTTCCAACTCTATTCTCATTTTCTTCATTTTACCTATCTTCTCGGCCACCTCTGTAAGTAAAGAAATTCCTTGTGCATGCATCTGATCTATGTAATCTTCAAGTACTTTTCCTTTCAAGTAGGTCTTCTCTGCTTTCTGGATAATAGGATCATCTACGAAGAAGGCCTCTAGAGTTACTGCTTCAGGGGCAAAAGTGAATCTCCTGAGCACTGCAATTAACTGTTCTACCTTTACCTTGTAATAATCCTTAATCTCTCTCTCTTTGTCAAATTTTTGGATCATGATATCCATTGCAGACTGCAAATCACTCTTGGCACCCTCGTGAGTTGTTTTCTCCAACTCAACGCGAGAAATGGAGTAGTTGCTCATGTCAAAATTCTCTAGGGTTGCATCTTATGGGGGTTTGGCTATCTCCAAAAATTTGTGCCCCTTATCTCCAATCATTTTTGAAAGGATCCTTGGCTTTTTAGGGGTCTTAGCTTTCACTGGTATTATTTTTCCAAAGTCAAATTCATTTGGAGAGATGGCTTACTTTTTCCTTTTTAAGTGTGAAAGTTGATAACCAAGGTGGGAGAGCAAAAGCACTTATAGTAGCAATGGTCCCTGTAGTTAGTGTCACTAGGGTAACATCTGAACTACTAGTGAGAACAACGGGCGTAGTGGGTGTAGCAGCGTAGTATCAAGCAAAACTATATCAGCCGTTGACTAGTCGATGGTGGGAGTGTCTTTGATGTTGAAAGAAGGAGATGAAAGATTAGGGATGGATCTAGATGATCGAAGAACATATCCAGAAGTGCCTTGAGGGTCACCAAAAATAAATCTAGAAAGAGAGGAGGCTCCAAAGGAAGGAATACTGATGGGAGAAATGGGTGAAGGAGCTGCAACAAGGAATTGGGGTGGAGAAAAAGAAATTCCTACAACTGGTTGTGCCCCCTCTTGTGGAGATAGAGTTTCTGTCCCTTGTTGATATGTAGGCCTGTCATCTGTTTCCATCTATTTTAGCATTTGTTCTTAGGTGCTTTATTCCTCAACCCCCATATTTGTTGACTCTGGCTCTTTCTCGACAACTGTTGATTTCTTTGACACAAAGATGATCCTAGGCTTGTGGGGCCTAGAAGGAGAAGGAACGTTGATTTTATTCTTGGATCTATTTTTTTCTCTCTTTCTTGTCTCCTCTTGGAATTCAACCTATGATCCTGTAATGAATTCCTTTAATGTGATCCCTTTGTTTGCTAGCCAATCATTGGTGTTAGCTAATATTGGTTTGAATCTCATCCTTAAAGAGGTCAACTCTTTTTAAGACCATTGAATTGGAGGAAGAGGAGAGTTAGTGACTTTTTTAGATAGGTATCTACTATTAATTAAATATTTTTCATCCACCAAATTTGGAAGAATATCAGCGAGAACTAGATATTCAATTTTCTCTAGAGACAGTTTACTATAGTCCATTTTTCTTATATCTTCTGTTGTCCTCAAATCTGTCCAGACGTCTTCGATCATGGGCTCATGAAACTGAGTCTTCCTTCTAATCATGTCCTTAACACCCTTATAGTCAAAATTGGGCCTTCTTTTGAAATACTTCATTGTGACAAGTTGTATTTCAGTCTCCATTACCCTTGCTTTGGCGACAGTCAAAACTGAGTATCTACCAATTTCAATTGGGAACCTGAAGCCTGGCTTCTTAAGTTACATTTATTTATTGTGTACAACAATAATTTGTCTACATAGCTCTGTTAGGACTAATTTATTATAGGAAAATCTAGGGAGCATATAGGGATAGCCTTGGAAAAAGCCAACCCGCAGATAGCAAAAGGTAGGGAATTGTAAAAACATGCAGCTGAAATTATTGACGACAGTCTAGGCTTCATTTGATACTCTCTTTTGTTCCAACTAAGGATCAAAAAGACACAAAAATACTATGAAGAAGGCATCATTTACCTCTTAAAGTGGTGGATTGATCCCTTTAGTGTTAGCTGAGGGTAATATTGATAAATAGGGGTGGTTCTTCTATCTCTTTCTGACGTCAAACCTGGAAAGGTTCACATTGAATCTACAATGTATACCAAGTACGAAGTCATATAGGAATTTGAAGTAGTAGACACTTTTGTCAATTGCTCATGAAGAGCATTGCTGATCTGTTCACCCCAAAAGATGACTTATTTCCCTTAGAGAATTATCTTGATAAAGGGATCCATCCATTCATGAAATCGAGAAGAAGATGGTAGACCTTGTACTCTATTGAGAAGGGAAATTAAGTCACCAACTTCCTCTATAAAGTTGCTCCTTGGAAAATTTTGTGGCCATCTGGACAAGTTGGCTCTGGGAGTCTTGAGCCATCTATTGTTGATAACCTTTTTAACCTTATTAATATCTTTATCGTATTCCTTTTGTGCCTCGATGAAGTCGATCTTTAATACATCAGTAGCAGGAGGGCACATGAAAACTTTATCAATAAATTTAGGGTCCAGTCAAATTATTACGTTGCTGCTAGCATCTGTCACTACCCTGGTCTCTTTGTTATAGAATTGGGTGCACTGGAGGATGAACTCGGTGTGATGCACCACCATAGGAAAAGAGGAGACAAGGTGAATATTGCTCTCAATTATTCTTTTCATTTTTTAGCTTGGGTTTTTTGCCTTGGTTCTCTCCATGAACTCGGCCATATCAATATGGCAGATGTCTGTGTCCCTAATGTCGTCAACATTAGAAGTGACCGAGGTGATTAAGAAAATACCTTGATACTGATACTTCATTTCCTTTGACTTCTTTGGAGAAGCTTTAGTCATCGGGTTGAGCCTTAGTTGAGAGTACATTGTCAAAGGAGGATCTCTAAGAGGAACTATGATAAGAGTCATGATTGCACAATTAGGGAAAAAATGGCAATCTAGGAAAATTGCACGTTGGGTGACCATGACCAGGGAAGCGCACTTGAGAGGGCCAAGGTACAAGCAGGTCAGAAATAGAGAGAAAAGGGGAGTAGGCATGAAAAATAGAAAAAATGAAAATTCCCCAGAGTTAGAGAAAAAATGGAGAAGAGGAATGTATGGGTGGCAAAAATTGCTGCCCCTACATGTGGAACGGATCTACGTGCATAGGCGGTAAAAATTGCTACCTGTGCACGCTAGGGTGAAAAGGAGATACATCAGTGGTAATTTTCATTGTTGATGCATGTTGGAGGGGCAAAACATGTAAGGGTGGAAAAAATCACCACCCTTACACCTGATAGGAAAGTCAAGTGTAATGGCAGTGATTTTTGCCGCCCTTACACTTAGTCTAAGTTATGTAGCATTGATGGCAAAAACTGCTGCTGGTGCACGTCAAAGAAATTAGAGATCTGTGTTAGGGTGGTGAAAATATCTACCCTTACATGGGTAAGAATTCAGAAGGGAAATGAGAGGGAGACAAAATTTGCCACCCTAACACAGGAGGAAAAAGGGCCGAACGAGAAGAAAGGGAAGAGGAGGGTCGAGGCGCAACGAAGGGAGAGAAATGCCTCATTCAAAGGGAAAAGAAATAAAAAACAAATGAAAACCTATCAAGGAGAGTGAACAAGAAAGAGAAAATAAAAACAAAACTAAAAGCAAAAACAAAGACCTACCTAAAAAATAACGCATGATGAGGGCTTGAATTTGGCAAAAACGTGCTTCTTTGGTTTGCTTGATCATCTAGAGGTAGAGGGCAGGAGGAGTAATGGAAGAAATAGATCAAAAAGGGGCAAAAAGAGATTAAATGGGGGCAAAAATCACCCCCAACCATTCAATGTGCATGGCCATAAATGTTACATGTGAAAATTGAGGCAGTGTAGGGGTAGCAAAAATCACCACCCTTGCATGGGAGGTTAGAAACATATGCAGGGGCAGCAAAAATTTCCACCCTTGCATGGAATGAAATAAGAAGATGCAAGGGTGGAAAAAAATGCTGCCTTTGCATGGATAAAACAAAACATATGCAATGGCAACAAAAAATGCCACCCTTGCATGGAAACACTTAGAAAAATACTAACTCTAGGAAATGGAAAATTTGTCCCCTGGTCACATTGAGATTGTAACGGTTTTCACGTTTTGGGGAAAATGCAATAAGGGAATGTTACGAACTTTGAATGGTGTTAGTTGAGCAAATGCGAGAGCAAGTAAAACTTGTCTCAAAAAATGAAACTTAGAGAGAAAAATATGAAATAGACAAGTTTCATAGGGGTTGTTCTAAAAATGAGTGTAGCTAATTTTGGGAACAACATTTCTAACATGTTGATTATTGATATAGCTCCATTAGTAAGGCAACAAATAAATGCTTTAAGATATGCATGCTAAAACATAGAAATATTTAACCAAAACATGTTGATTGGTAACATGTATAATGTCCTTATTTTTATGAAAGAGATTACCATTCAAATAGAAGACCTCACCCAAAACATTATGGATAACACATAAGTGCTTTCCAATTTAAACCAAAGTGGGTCTACTTTATCACTAAGTAATACACAATAAATTATTCCAAATAATGCCATAAGTGGATTGCAACAATAGGGTATAGGTATGCCTATTTCCTAAAATCAAAAAACAACCTCCACTCCTCAATCAGTTACTTATTTGAGTGTTCATTAGAGGGAAACAATCCAAAAACATACCAGCTTACCACCACAATAAGTGCATAACACTATGTCACCTCAATAGGTGATAATGAATGCTCTTTCATAACAAGCACATACTAATATACCCCATCAATCACAATTTTCTCCTAACAAACAACATGTTTATATTGGTAGTGCCAGTTGGTAAAAAATAAAAGATACAAAACCCCTAATAGGTACATAACCAATAATAAGTGCCTATTCAACCACAAGTGCCTATCCAAAAATAAGTGCCAATCTAATAACAAGCGTTTAACTAATAATAAGGTTCTTATGTATAAAAGGTACCAAGTGCTAGGAAATAATTACCTTTCACCCAATGGGTTTCACATGTGCAATAATGATCCAACTATCAACACCTCTAATAGTAAGGATCTAGTCAATAAGATGTTCCCTATATACAACATGTTTCAAAAAGTAGGCAACAAGTTCCCTCCCAAATCCAACAATACCAACACATCTCACATAGACAAATGACATTACCCCAGCCATAATTTTCTAGCTAGGGTTATGTAGCCAATTTGAACCAAAATTTATTTCAAAAACAATGTATTCCATATCCATAGCATAATCCCAATGCATGGATACACATACTTGGTCATTCGGTCAATTCAACCAACATTTCATAATATACCTACCCTAGTCAAGGTAATCCACCTTTGACTATGCAACCTCAAAAATAACATGCCACTCCTTATTTTCTCACCTAAGAGTTGAAATAGATGAAGGATGCAATTCAAGCTATATAAATTGGAAAACAAATAAAGAAATTCAATCTAAATTAAATATGCTCTTATCCATTTAACATGGAGTATCTACAAATACCATTTTCATCGAGTTACGAGTTACCAAAATTAAAAAATACAAAGGCAAAGGCAACCCTAAAGAGCATCTAAAATAATTCTCTATTGCATGTCATCCAATGGCCTATAGCAACATATACTTGTTTCTTCTCTTTCCAAGGAGTCTAGCTAGACAATCCTTGAAATGACTCTTAAATTTTTTGAAGAGTTATGTACCCAATTTTGATGAGCTTTTGAAGAAGTTTGTACAACACTTTTCATATAATCTTGAGCATGAGATTACTATTGTGGATTTAGGCTAAGCTAAATATAAGGATGGTGAATGCTTCATTGCATACTTGTAATGTTGGAGAACACTAGTAAGCAAGTTTAATCATAATCTGCTAGATAAATAATTGGCTATGATATTTACTAAGAGCTTACATAGTGAAATATCTTACCATCTCAAGCTACAATATGCTCATACATTTGAAGAGGTTATAGAGAAAGGAAAAAAAATGAGAAATCCCTTGTCAATAAAAGGATAATCAAGCTATCCTCTTCTAATCAGAGCTAGAGCCAACATCAGGGCTAGCATAACAAGAACTAGAACCATAATCAGAACTAATTTTAAATATCATCTTTAACACCAATGTAGGTCAACAAAAATGAGATACCTAAACCCTAAAACTACAATAAGAATGTTATTAGTAACTGGGTTACTGAATCATGCCATGTTTAGAAGATGTAAACATGAGCTGTCTGTTTACCTCTACCCTCTTTGTAATTACCTCATCCATAAATTTAAATAAGACATCCATAAAAACCAACTACCACAAAACCAAAACAAATTAAAATCCCCTCCTCCAAGGAGAAAACCACCCATTGATAGACAATTCAATGACCTTGGTGAACCTATTGAATTTGTGTTCTGAAGATTAGTTCAAATAAATATGATCAATTAGTCGATACCAAAGCCATTTTCTAAAGAATTTATTTTTCTTGATTAGTAAAAAGAACATTAATTTTTTGAGTACCATCATGTCATAGGACATTCCATAAGATGGTGTATCCAACCTAGGTATTTGATTGAGAATATGCTAGAAAATGGAGAGATAAAAAGAGACACCCATGCTCCTATGACCAATCGTAACATAGGAATCTACTAAAATCTTTTTCCCCAACATAATAATAAAAACAACCATCAGTGATACCACCAACAATAATAATAGTGACAAATAAATCCACCTCAAAATCAATAATAATAATGCTAGCCACAATAACAACAACAAAAAAATGGTTAAAACCAAGGGAAAACTGACCAAACCAACCATGGAGGCCATCATGCCATTATGTATACCTATAATAATGTTGTAGGACATATTTTAGGTAATCATGTTTCCACTATCACCGTTAACCCTAGATCAACTACCAATAGACTTAGACCTTCGCCCAACAATGCCTATCAATTGAGAAATGCTTACCAACCCCATTATACTAGTGATTCTTCTACAAACCATTTTGACAACTAGGCTCCATACCATCTAAAAGTTATCATTCCAGGCCTCATTACCTACCTAGCCAACTACGAAATCCAAAAAACTAGATAGAGATTGTGCAATCACAAATCAATGATCTAGGGTCACTATCAAAGGACTGAAACCAAATACTACAAATGAGCCTAATCATACTTCTATGCCTATCAAAAATAAATCAACTAATAAAATTGGTGGGAAGACTTATGATATTATGGAACAACTGAAGAAGATACCTACACACATATCCATCATGGATTTGTTGCGTATGTCTATTGTCCACAAAGACATCTTTAATGAGTATTTGAATTGATCCCTTGAGTTAGATGATATCACTCTATATAAATTCCAAGCCACAGTAGGACACTTGGCCCCTAGCCAACGTATTACCTTTGACCAAAGTGACATGTCATATCTAAGCCCTTTGCATAATAACTTATTGTATATTGAAGTCAGTATAATGAACCATAAAGTTATTATCTCTCATAGGGGCATTGAAGTTGACCCAACCAAAGGTCATGCAATTACATAAATGCCACCACTGTCTACCTTGAAGCAACTCCATACTTTGTAGGGAAAAATTCAATCTATTAGATGCTTTATCTAATAATAAGCTGATAAATGCCATCCATTTATGCACTTGCTATAGAAAGGTATTACATTAACCTGGAATGAAGAGTGTCAAAAATCATTTGATGAGCTTAAATAATATATTGCCAACCCACCTATTTTGTTTCCACCAATGCCAAAAAAGCCATTACTTATTTACTTGTCAGTGTCTAAGAATACCCTAGGGGCACTTTTAGCACAACATAATGAATATGGCAAGGATCACGTTGTGTATTACTTGAGCTAAACAATAGTCATGTATGAACACAATTATACACTAATTAGAAAAAAACTATTTAACAATGTTGTTCATATCCCAAAAGTTACATCATTATATGCTAAACAACAAGACCATTGTTATTACCAAATTAGATCCACTTAAGTATCTACTTTATAAATTAGCTCTATAAGGCCACTCGATAAAATAGATCATGCTATTGAGTGAGTTTAAAATTTAATATGCCAATCAAAAGGCCATAAAAGGGAAAATACTCACAGATCAGCTTGTAGAAACTCTTCTTCAATATACTCGACCTCTTACATTTATATTTATAGATGGGGCCATTATGATCGCTAAAAAAGTAGATGCACCTTTTGAGGCCAAATTGTGGAAGATGTACTTTGATGAATCATTCACAACTCCTGGATCAGGGGCTAAAATATTTTTTGTTACACCATAAGGGGATCTCATTCCCAAGTCCTTTCATATTGGATTTACATGTACCAATAACATGACCAAGGATGAATCACTCATTTTAGGGCTTCATCAAATAGTACAATAGAACATTTAGCATTTTCTAGTGTATTGTGATTCTCAGTTAATCATCAATCAAGTTACAGACCAATACCAAACCAAGGATGAGAAGTTAGTGCCCTATAAAGATATGGTCAAATTCTCAAGCAACAAATTAACAACATCAATTTGAAAGAATACATTGGGCCAATAACTGAATAATTGATGCCATGACCACTATTAGTTTGATGATTTAGATCATAAACAGAGTGAGGGATTATTAATTTATTGTTGAACATATCTTAGCACTATCACATGAACAATCAGTTGTCGAGATGGATTATGACCTTATCGGTCCCACATCTCCCTGGTACTTAGACATATATGCCTATCTTTAAGACTAAACTATGCCTCCTAATTTATCATGTAAAAAAAAAAGTCTTCACCCAAAAAGCCTCTTGTTATTCCCTACTTGGACCAACCTTGTATCTATAAGCTATGATGGAACTCTACTTCGTTGTTTACTTTTGGAAGAATCCAGACTAACATTAAGGGAAGTCTATGAAAGAGTGTGTGGAGCCCATACCAGTGGGGAAATTTTAGCCAAAAAATTATTGTGTACTAGTTATTACTAGCCAATGATGGAAATAGATGCAACTGCATATGTAAAGAGGTGTGTCAAGTGTTAAAATCATGCCAATATGATTCGTGATCCAACCATGATACTCAAACCATTGAAAAAACCATGACCATTCTCAATGTGGGGACTCAAACTCATTGGGAAGACCAATCTCATATCTTTATATAGCCATTAACACATCTTGACTACTAATGAATACTTCATTAAATGGGTGGAAGCCATTCCCTTCACTTATGTAATCGATAAGTAGATCTCCAAGTTTATATTCAACCATCTCATATGCCATTATGGGATCTCACCAACATTGTATTTGATACTGGTGGATCATTTAAAAATAAATATGTGAAAGTAATTTGTTCTCAATACCACATCAAACAACATTTCTCTACCACCTACTATCCACAAGGTTATGGTCAAGCTGAGGCTTTTAATAAAACCATTGTCAATATTCTGAAGAAGATTGTTAATAAAATTGGATATAATTGGCACTTGCAACTATTTTACACCCTTTGAGCATATTGTACCACATTTTGTACTCTAAAAAGATCTACACCCTATTCAGTTGTTTATAGAACTGAAGCCATTCTTCCTATTGAGGTTGAGTTGCCTTCTCTCTAAATTTTGTTGCAACACATCATCGATGATGAAGACTATAGAGTAGCTCACTTGGAAGAGCTAAACCTCCATGATAGAATATGCTTGGATACCTTGAATAATCTTTAGGTATAATAGAACAAACTAAAAGGCCAATATAATAGGCATGTTAAACATTATGAATTCAAGTCTGGTGACCTTGTGTTAAAGGAGAATAAAAAAAATATAAATGTTGAAACAAATAAAAAAGGAAAGTTTCAACCAAACTGGTTAGGACCTATGTACTTGTTGCTAACTATAGTTCTCGAACATACAAGCTTGCTACACCAGAAGGACATGAGCTTAATGAACCAATGAACATAATGCACCTTAAATGTTTTTATGCTTAATAGACTCAAATTATTTTCTACAAGGATAATTTAAGTTATGCCACATTATACCTATTATTTGTACTATACCCCTTACCATTCTACTATGCCCTTAACCATTTACCATCTAGTTCTTTTTAGCTAACCCTACCTATCACATTTGACCTTGGTTTTGATTCATTTGTGCTTCAGATACATTCAGTGGTTGATGACAAATTCAATTCCAATAGTTGTTTTAGAATCAAATGTTTGAATACTAGTATATGAAAGCAGTATGATAGTGGTCTTGACAATTACATTCTTCATTTGTTGTTATGTTCCCACCTCATGCTATTAATTATAACTTCCTATGGACAAATTAGTACCACTAACCCTTTGTCATTATTTCTTAATTATATCCACCTTTGGGAAAATTAGGAGCAACATCTTCACCATGCATTATCTCATCACCTTGTCGTTACTATTGCCATTTGCCTATACCTAAAACTTTTTGGTACTTATTCTAATGCCATTTTTAAAGGTAGAACTAAAGGTAATTGAGGTCCTAAAGGAATATGTAGACAATGCTTGATTCATATTGAGGTCAACTCAGTCACCCCTTTACCACACTCTCATCATTTTATGAGTAACCTAAGCCACGCTCTCACCATTTTATGAATTAGACCATTTTGTGCCTCATAATTCTCAATTGAGTTGAGATACCTAAAAAATTCCAAAAATATTTGAATAATTCAAAAACCCTTAAACAATTATAAAGATCTAGAAAATCATAAAAATCACAAATCATGAAAATTGGCTTAGAATTTCCATGTGAGATATAAATCCATCAAAATTTTATAGGATGGGCCATTTTATTTATTTAGTTTCATTTCTAGACCACCTTTGTCTTTTTTCTTCCATTTTTGAGAGAACTATATCAGCTTGAGGTCCACACGGACTATATAGGTAGCACATGGGTACATGGGGTATCTTGAGTTAGCTCGATCACACCTTCCTTTCTTTTTTGACTACTTATTTGTCTGAAGGAATTTGGGACTCCTAACTAATTCATGAATAACCATTCATCATTTAGTTTTCCCATCCTTATTGGCCTTAGCCATATACTCTCATCATTTTACGAGTTGATGTTATGCGCATTATGTATTAAAATTTTATGCATTAATTACCACTTAGCTTTGCCTATGTTTTTACCATTTTGATAACTCATTCTCATCCTAAGACTTAAATGTAGTAGACACTATGAATTACCAATTCAATTCATTTGTGGATACTCATCTCTTAACTTTTTGTGTCATTTCAGCCTAAACCATACTCTTACACTTATGTGATTTAGTTGAGTTGATATTTTCATGATTGTGAAATGCCATCCCTTCTTTTTTCATGCACTAGTTGTTTTGAGAGATCATTCCTATTTTCCTCTACGAGTCAATCATGTTTTATTATCATCCATTTTCTTTTATCCCATGTCTTGGGAGAACTACATTTGGCATGAAGTTCATGTTGGTCCTTGTGTCCATGGAACTATGTAGGCAATGCCCACTTGCTTAGTGCATATGGAGTTAGCTCGTCTATCACTTCCTTTTCTTTTATTCCCCCTATTTTGTTTGTTTTGTTTCATTGTATCCTATAGCCTAGGGTCAATGTTTGTTGTTTTTTATTTGTGTCATTAGTTCTCTATGGCCTAAGGGAAACCATTAGTATTTTGTTTCTATGTTATTTTACTTGTGTCATTGCTACCTAGCTTAGGGGTCACCCTATCACCAAGAGTAGTACCTCTATTACACACATGAATAATTTATTTTCTATTTGTACTAACATTATGATTAACTATTTTTTGTGTATTGTTGTTTGTTTAGCTTAATTTTTTTTATTTTTGTGTGTTTAGAGTAGTTTGTTTACTACACTTTTCTTTCCTTTAGATTGTTTAGTTGTTTTGATTATTTTGTTTATTACGTAGTTTGTTCATTTGTTTATTTTATCTGTCTTTATTTGTTCTGTTTGTTTTGTCTTATTTATATTGTTATTTGTTCATAGTTGTTTGTTTTATTTAGTTACTTTGTTTATTTGTTTGTTTATTTTTGTTTATTAGTGTTTTATTTGCGTGTTTCATTATTTATTGTTATTTTTTTTGTGTTTATTTAGTTGCTTGTTCATGTGTTATTTTATTTGTTTGATAGTGTTTTGTTGTTTTGTCATTTTTTTTTATTGGTATTTTGTTATTTTTTGTCTATTTTGGTTTATTAGTGTATTTGTTATTTGTTTGTATAGTTTATTTATTTTATTAGTTTTGTTTGTTTGCCTGTAAGGTTCGTTTATATTTTATTTTTTATGTTGTTGGTTCATTTTTGTTTTTTTTATGGTTTTTTTGTTTGTTAGTGTCTTATTGTTTGAATTTTGTTTGTTTATTTATTTTTATCTGTTCATTTGTTTTATTTATTTTTATCTTTTTATTTGTTTTGTTTGTTTGTTTTGTTATTTATTTTTGGTATTTATATTTCTTAGTTTCCATAAAATTATTACATTTTATTCACATTTAAGTCTTGATTATCCATATCATGTACTTAGGTTGTGAAATTTTGTATTTAGTCTTATGTTTGATTTATTTGTTATATTTACGCTTAGGATTTGATTAGTCATATCTTATTCCTAGGTTGTTTATATTTTCAATTAAATTAAGTTTTCTATGCTTAGGGTATATATTTCCATTTTAGTTATTCATAACTATCATGCATAATATCACAAGCTAAAGCAAAAACATGTACGTAGAGTCTATTCTAGCAATGTAATGGTAGTACTTCTCCAATATATCAAAACCAACCAAATACCAAAACACACACCTGAATCTATGAGTAATAAATATGATTTATTATGTGTTTATACATATGTACATCTTTGAATAAACATACATATGAGTCATACAACATACTCAAATGATAACTAATAGAACACCACACAAATAGGGCATAAGCAATACATGAACAAAGCATACATAAGCATAAACATCAACAATGTTAAATATTTGTAGTGTTAATCAATGCTAATCAATGCCATCATATATATATCAAGAGTATCATATATATGTACGTCAACCTGAAAAGACCCAACACTGAATGTCAATGTATCTCAAATATCATAAACATAGAGGATATATACATATCATGATGGTGTCTTAAAAATACATAAGTATGTGAATATAATGAATATAATGCCATATATTAAAATATGAAAAAATACCAAAAATGCCAAGGTCACTATGATCAACTCTGGCTATGTATCCATGGGACTTATAGTTGGAAGATGCCTTGGTGGCCTTGATGGTCCTAGTGGTGGTGGTCATAGATAATGAATAGACTAGCCTGAGGTACTTGTAACATGAGTCTTTTTCTAAGACTGACCATACCTTCTCACTAACCTATGAAAAGGGACCTATAGTTCATTTTGTGCACTACAAGAGGTGTATTTTTCACATATGTGGTCTATTTTGCTCACCATTTGATCATATGTACCTTAATTTTTAACCATATTATAATTAGACCATATTTTTAGGCCTCTCTTGAGACCCTTTTAACAACACTATTTTTCAACCAACATCCCCTATTTATTTGAACATGTATCTTTAAACTCACATTTAGGCTAGAATTATGTTGTTATATTTTACTAGCTCATGTGTTGTTTTAAATCACTCAATTTGAACGTGCAAATGATTATAACTGCCTTTAGGGAAATCATTTTGTTTTTGACCAATTTAATGATTATAAACACTTATGGGCAAATCATTATTTTTGGCATGCCGTTCTAATGATTATAACTACCTTTGGGCAAATCATTATTTTTACTTACTCCACCTAGCCTTTTGAAGTAAATGCAAGTATCCTTAATTATAACTGCCTTTGGTAAAATTAGTGACCCATCTTTTTTCTTGATTATAACCACCTTTGAGAAAATTAGTGACCCATAATTTATTCTTGATTATAACCACCTTTGGGAAAATTAGTGTTTTCTATTTTATTACTGATTATAACTACCTTTGGGTAAATTAATATCCATCTCACTACCCTGCCAGGGAAAATATATGTGTCAATACTTATAATTACCCTTGGGAAAACCAATGTCACACCCTTTGTTACTGATTGTAACCATCTTGGGGTAAATTTGTAACTCTATAGCCATTACTATTTATAAGCACCTTTGGGCATTTCAATAATCCCACCCCTTTCACCACTAGATCATATCATTTTCTTCATTGCAAGGGAACGATTTATGACTCTATTCTACTACCTACTCCCTCGAGGGGACATCAAGGGCTTATCAACCACCCTTTGGGGCATGAATCATTTAGATTAATGACTTTCAAATTTTTGAAAAGATGTTACTGTGCCTGTGTCTCATAATGGCTTCTCAAAAAGGGGTAAACTATAGACACTTAGTTTTGACCACTTTCATGCCTAAACTAGGATTTAATTCAATTTCTAGTGAATGACATAATTTAAGTCTCAAAATCACCCAAATTTCGCAAATTCATCTACGTAATGGATTTATTTACCCAAAAATGTGACGAAGGTAGCTTATTTAGCATATTACCTTGTATGCACCAAAAACTTAGTTTAGTATTAATCCTTATCAAATTACAACCTAGTAATTTGACACTTTTGGCCTGCCAAGCTATTAATTCATAACATTTTTTTTTTCAAAAAGCCAAAAAGTACTAAACAAGATTAATAACATTATAAATATTGATTAACTTGCCTAAACAAAAATTCCAAATCAAATTAGTGAATTTTATTTATCGAAAAAGGAATTTTTAGCTAAATATGAAGTCAAAGGTCAAAGGAGCTAATAAATTGATTTATTATTTTCTAAATATTTCAAAAATTATGTGTCACAACCTAAAAAATATCTAAAATGAGTTTTCATGCCTCACAAATATCTGAAACTAAGTTGTAAAGATTTTATGATTGTTTTAACCCAACCTAGGGTTAGCCTGACTCAACCTAGGTTAATTTAAACTCAAACCAAGTTAGAATTTAACCTAACCTCCCTAGGGTTAGATTTAGTTCTTAGAGCTATAAATACAAGTTCCCACACCATATGCCAATAATATTTTGTGCGTAAGGTTATTCTACTAGAATACCTTATTGAAGCCTTTGAGAGGAGTGTTATAATGCCCAATTTATGCCAAGATTCATAACAAGCCACAAGTGACCATTGGAGAGATGCTACCACCATGGAAGAGCATTTATAGAAGACCCTAAACATCATAGACTAAGTATGAACATCCTTATGCCAACAAATAAGCATTAAATTTGATAAACAAGGTAAAAATATTTGCATTATTTTTATCTCTATTTTGTGATCTTGCTTATTCTGTTATGATCTCCCTAGTTATTAGGAAATAGCGTTTAGTCCTAGTGCATTTTTATGCTTAAATTTTGTCATATAGACTAACAAGGGACTAATCATTATTTTTTTTAATCTTCAAACACCTAAGATACAAAAAAAATCCACCTTCCCTTAGGAATGGTTTCCTTGAAAAGAACATTTAATCTAGATCCTTAAGTACAACGACAAAGGCAACCAAAAGTAAATTAAACTAAGTTCAAAAGGGATAATTTAAGAGATGATTATGATCTATGCTATGTTAACATTGGTATCAATTGCACTCTAGAAGAAAGACAAAGGGTGAAGAATTTACTCATGTAGTACAAAGATGTGATTGAATGGACGTATGAATTCTTGAAGGGTTTCAACCCAAGGGTCATCACCCATACAATCCCACTAAAGTCAAAACTCAAGTATTTTGAGTAAAGATAGAGACTGGTAAATCTTATCATAAAGCCTCTTATTTAGAAAGAAGTGGAAAATCTATTGAATGCAAAAATAGTTTTTCCTATCAGACATTCTATTTGGGTAACTGACTTAGTTCTTGTCAGGAAGAAGAATGGGGTAATTAGGCTCTATGTTTATTTTAAAAAATTAAATAAAGATTTTTAGAAAGATAATTATCCCCTGCCTTCTTTGGATGTGGACATCTAGATACTAGGTGGTTCAAAATTGATGTCCTTATTGGATGGGTTCTTAGGATATAACTAGGTGTTGGTTGAATCAAAGGACAAAATTAAGAATGAATTTACCACAAAGTGGGGTAATTATGCTTACAAAAGTGTACCATTTATCTTGATCAATGTAGGAACTACCTTTCAGTGAGCCATGGATTATGCATTCCAAGGGCTAATAGGTAAATGTATAATCATCTACATGGATGACCTCACTATTTTCTCAAAGACCGAAACTAATTGGTAGGCCACCTACAATCAATATTTGAAAGATGTAGAAAGTTTGACATCTTGTTGAACCCCAAGAAGAGAATTTTAAACATAATTAAAGGTAATATCTTGGGTCAAATGATCATAAAATATGGAATTATAATAAACCCAAATATAATTTAGGGGATATCAAAAATTGCATTCCTAAATATAAAAAAGAGCTCAAATATTTATTTGGGAAGATAAATTTGATGAGAAAGTTTATATCAAGATTTGAAAAAATTGCTAGACCTCTAAAAGTAATGATCAAGAAAGATGTTAAATTAGAATGGACAATATAGGTCCAAAATTCTTTTCAAGACATCAAAGATGTAATATTTTAAGTCATTGTGCTGAGAAGCCTAGACTTCACTAAATTTTTATCCTTGTATTAATTCAGTTCAAAACATACCATTACCATCATACTTAACTAGAAGAAGGTTTGAACACCCTATTGCATTCATGAGTACAAACTTGACGGAAGCAGAACTTAGGTGTTTCATGATAAATAGGTAAATATTTGCCCTTGTTAAAGTGGTAAATAAATTTTGACACTACATCTTGAGGAACAAGACCATTGCCATTGTGTTAGATCCTATTGTCAAGCTTAGTTTGGGGTAATATTAATTAGGATAATGCCTAATAAAATGGATATAAGAATTACATGAGTTTGACATAGAAATAAGCCTACCAATATTATTAGAGGTTAGGGCATCATCAGCTCATGATTGAACCTGACCCATGTATCATCATTGAAGAGGTTTGTGAAACCTGAGTATCTAAAGGAGATTAGTATATTGACATTATTCAATACTTACTTACATGAACTTATTCCATATAACTCAAGAGAGAACATATGAGAGATTTGAGGCTCAAGAATGTTCATTATATGATCAAAAAGGGGATTCTCTATAGAATAAATTATGAAGACATCTACCTAATATGCATATCATGAGAAGAAGCTGAAGAAATTTTGGAAAATTTACACCAAAATACAAGTAGTGGTCATCCCTCCTTAAACACCATAGCCTATAAAATCCTCAAAGTAGGTTTTTACTTGCCAACTATCTTCAAAGATGCACATTTTCACATAAGGACATGCCCTTACAAAAAGAGAGGTACACACAATAATGCCTTTACAACCTATTATTGAAGGAAGACCATTCACTCATGGGGATTGTACTTAACTAGGATCATTTATCCCATTTTTTTAGTTGGACACAAGTTTATACTCATTGCCATAGACTATTACACACGATGGACTGAAGCAGTAGCTATAAGGCATTTTAGAGCATAAGATGTAATCAAATTTCTTGAATAAAACATCACAAATAGATTTTTTACCCCCATTTCTTTAGTTTGTGATAATGATCCAACATTTTAATCAACTAAATTCACTGAATCAAATCATGATAATCAAAACACCATCAAGTCATCATATAACCATTACCCATAAGGAAATTGATTGGCTGAATCAACGAATAAAAAATTGATTGATGCCATTAGAAAATTTAACAACAAATAAACTTAGAGATTATCAAAATATACTAAAGTATGCACTATGGGATGATCAAACAAGATATAAGCATACCCTCAAGGCTTCACCTTATTTTTTAGTATATGGATGGCAACTGATATTCCCAATCATGATTAAACTACCAACATATCAATTTATGTAGGAGTACATGGAACCAAGTGAAAAGGTGGAGTTTGAATTATTAGACATAATAGAGATGGAATATTCAAGGATGAAATCCTTAGATAATTTCAGTAAACATTAGGACATAGTCAAAAAGTGGTTTGACAGAAGAGCAAAATTTAAAGCATTCAAAATATATGACTTGGTGTTTTTATGGGATAAAGCCCATGAAAAGAAATGACAACATGATATTTTTACCCCATTGTGGATTAGACATTATCAGATTTTAGAGATCTTGGGTAACAATGTTTTCCATTTGAGGGACCTCCAAGGCAACAGGTTAACATATCTAGTCAATGGATAATTTTTGAAACACTAATTAATGGCTTTACCATCTAGAGATGTTCTTGAGTAATAACAGGAGTTATGGTAAACATAGGAACATATTATATTTATTGTTTTTGTAGAATAAATTTATTGCTTTCATAGTTAGTTCCCTACTTCCCAAGTTAACATTTCCTATTTTTAGTTTTTTTTCTTTAATTTCGTTCCCTACGTTATAGATTATATGTTTTAATTTATTTCATGATAGTTTGATTGACCTTCCCTAGTATGATTATTGGGTTAGTTTTCTATCTAGGCATAACTTTCCTTAGGCACATGTTAAAGTGATTAAAACCCAACACACTGGCATGATATCATTTCATGCAAGACTTAAAGTTATCACATGCTCACTCAAATCATGTAGCAAGGGACCGATTCTCATTGGTTTTATCACACAAAGGTGTACTTAATGTATATCAGTGCTCAAACATCCACTTTACTCAATGATTAACCAAACAAAGAAATACACAATATTTGTGGGCCTAAATTCAATTGAACAATCACATATAAAATGGCTACCACCATTATTTATATAATCCACATGAAAAAATTTAGATAACATAGATTCCATTCATCATATTCATAATAGGTTCAAAATTTACATAACAAATGCATGGTGTAACTTAGTCATATATCTTGACTATCTACTAGAGTACAATAGCAATATCACAATGGTATCCTTGAATGAAATAATAATCAACATAAATCAACAACCTTCAATAACCTTCAACAACATTCAAAATATCTAATTAGGGGTATTTATAATTGGTTCTCCCTAACCAAGTAGTTACATTAATAATTACACTCTTAGTGACTTGACAATGATCTTAAATGGACTAAGAGTCATGGTAGCCAATTACATTATTTACCTAAGGACTCAGGCCATTGTGCCCATGTATTCCCCCTTTAGTGCTAGATCCTCATAATTGAGTGCCTATCTTCTCATGGGATGGTGCTACATTTGTGCATGACTTAGTCTATTTCATCCTTGAAAATCACTCCCTAACTATTTCTCACTTCTTGCAATCCACAAGTCTTTTTATAGTGTTCTGAGCCCTTTGTTCTTAGATTCTCTATTTATTATGCATATTCTCTAATTGGGTGTGCCATGAAATCCCATGCCATGGTATTTTACACCTATGACTCTTTTGTGTCATGATTGTTTTGTGCTGTGCTTCTTCCACACTGTGCATCTTTACCAAAAGACTTAGCCAAAATTTGGGGTCAAACATCACCCCACACTACCCCATTAGTGTGTCTTGAACTAATCATCAATTTTAGATTATACCAAAAACTCAAAGCCAACCTACTTTTTTTACTTATTGACACCTTCTAAATGTTATTAGGTGTTAAGTAACTTCATTGATATTTCTTCAATGGCCATTTTTAGCTTCTCAATATCCTTGGGTTGGTCAGGACACTCACTTACTTTATTGACCAAATGTTTAAGGGATGTGGAAGCATAATTATGAATGCCCTCAAGCATGGTAACCTCAACTAAAACCTATCCTTAGAGTGATAAAAAGTTAGAGTTTATTTCTTACTAAAGCACACTTATTGTTTATTCTATGGCCTCTACATACTTAAATGCTTTTGTGTGCTTTGAGTGGTCTTTTATTAATAGGGTTGTATCATCCAATTGCTATCACTGAAGATATTTCGCTCAAAGCTAAACTTCCAAATTTTTTTTGGGCTATGCCAAACTCTCAAATATCCCATCTAAAATGGGAATAACAACCCTAATTATGTGCAAAGATCACTTACATGCCTTCATAGTTTTAGAAAATTTCTTTATTGCTCATACTTTCTCATCTCTAGGGCCAGTTGTTCTTTGTACTATTTTAAAAGGAGGCCCACAAGAGTCTCTAGTTTGTCAATCACCTAACCATATAGGGTGGATCCATCCATGAGTGCTGGGTCTTGGCTTGGAATTTCCTTACAAATATTTAATGTTTTCACCTTGGCAGTTGTTTCTACCTCCAACTAGCGCTTCAACTTGGACAACTCTTCTTTCAATTTGGGGAACTCAATTAAGAAAAAATTATGCAAGTGCATAATTCCTAGGGTGACGGTTAGTCTGAAGGATAAGTATTCAGTGCCTATAACTAAGTTCTAGATGGGAATACATATTGGGATGGCCCTCTTGAATCAGTTATATAGCTACCCTAGCATAAAATTCCTTCACCTTAAATGGGTTCCACTGCTGGACTTACTAATGACCTCAATGCTAAAATTTACTCTAGGTGACCTAATTAGTGCTTAGTTACAAGAATAAGTACTACACAAGGATAAGGGGCCTCAAGGTGGACATTTATATATGATGTCATACCTTCTAGATGATATGTTGGGCATAATTTATATGCATAATGGGTCACTCTAGAGCCTAGCTCTAGAGTTCATTAAAAACTATATATGTGATTCATATTCTATTATTATACTTATACCAAAAACATCACTTGCATTGTAGAGGAAGTATACCCTCAGGTGTGGATGGCCATTCATGAATCCCCACTACCCAGGGTATCTAATGCATTGTAAATACATTGATGGCTAGAGGGGACTACTGGCTATATCTTGACTACACTATGATTACTGTCAAGGGCCACAAGATTGTTCCCTTGCATTTCCCCAAACATGTACCAAATAAAATAGTAGAGCAGGAGATAGCCTACCAATTATGGTGGGGAATTAATGAAGATATAAATAATAATAAGAAGAGTTCCTTCCATGGATCTCACCACATGATTGACATAATGTGTTATGTCAATCATTAACACTTTTATGAGGTTGGCAGATACATGGAATACTAGTCACTAGCCACACTACCGCATAGGGATTAGGACCCTCATGGTAAAGTTTCAAAGCATATTTAAGGCCTCAATATTCCAAACTAACATGAGTCTTATGACCATGATTTCATGTTTCTCAATGCCAAGAGTGATGCCCATGTCAAAGAGAGGGCATAAATAAAGGGATTACATGAGGAACTCTTGAAAGTCATTCAAGATGAGCCCTCTAATTCAATTACAAATTGTGCACATCAGACTCCCAACCATAGGTGGATGGGCTGTCACTAGTTTTTGGATCAACATGCCTTCTCAACTATCAGTGGAGCAAGGGGATCATTCATAAACATTCCCTATGACATTAAAAACTATAAAATAATAGCATAGGGTGCCTGAAACTTCACTTGAGGGAGCTCAAGATGAGTTAATTTTCATTGATTCTTTAGACTTGAAAGGCCATACCCATCTTGTTGCTACATTAGCCCAATATATTAATACTGTGGTTACCTTAATGACACCAACACAAGAGACTTCCCCCACATCTGATAAAGTTACTATTTATTATAGAAGGAATCCAAGAGCTCACATCCCTCTAAAGAGTCCAAATATTGAAGCAATATCAACAAAAGAACTATCAGGGGAGCAACAAGAAATAAGAGGTGAATCTATAGATGAGGAAGAAGACCTACAAAGAGCTAAGGTTTTGAGATTTCAATACACTAAAGGAAAATAATCACTACATGGAGATCAAGAAGGTGAGGGTGCAACACCTTTAGTATCTACCACTCCTATTTTATCTTCTATTTCCCCTTTGTCTATCGGTTATTTTGATTTTATGTCTCTCAATCCTAGTGTTTCCCCTTCCTTACTAGTTCCTAATGTGGAATTTGTTTCCTTTGAGCCTAACATCCTACCATTTTTGATTGTTCTAAAGGTAGAGGATGTTTTCTCTACCCCTAGTATCTCCACTTTTGAAGCATTTCTTACTCCTCCAATTATGTTCTTAGTATCCATTCCCCCATATTTATACTGTGGTTACCTCTACCATTTCCCTAACACCCCCAAAGAACAAAAATAAGGCATCGAAGAAAGATAAGGGAGTATTATAAAGTTCATAACTACACTTATCATCTACTTAGTTAGGCTTACCAATGCCTCCCTCCAGTTCTTCTCAAGACACTACTGTAATATCATCAAAAAATGCTATAAAGAAGAAATAAGTGTATACAGTCCACCCATTACCTCAATATGGTGGTGTGGATTGGTGTAATATAATATGGCTTTCCCTTCTTGATTCTTTTCTTGAAGAGGTCTTGAAGCTATCCTTAGGGGATCTATTGATTGAGACTATAGCCTAGGGACTCTACCAAAACGCAACTAGTCATCCCAAAATAGACAACTAATTTGGAATCACAGATTTCTCAATCATCAAATATTACAATCATAGATTTGCCTATAGTGAGCTCCATTTTTGACAATTACCTAGGGAGTGTCTAAAGGGTGAAGAAAATAAAAATTGAAGATGAGGTTAGAAGGGGGTAATTCTAGAGGAAAGACAAGAGGTGTTCACTTTATCTAAGAGGAATAATAGGAAATTGGGGCAACCCCCTACATTGAGGATTTCAAATCCTACTTTGAGACACATAAAGATGATTTTGTTGAGATCCATGAAGGAATAAAACTAATAAGGAAGGAGCTTGAGTAAGAGTTATAATAGGTTAGAGAACATCAAAAAATAGTTCATGTTCTAATACAGATTGAAACAAATGTGCAAAGTGCAACTTCAAGACTATACAACATTTTGGAGGCCATTGCTTTAATGAGGGATGAATTAGCTCTTCATATCATTGAAGATACTAAATTATTTAATTCTTTAAATCAAAATGAGAAAAAGTTGAAACTCTTCATTATTTACACAACATATAAGACATACAACCACCTCAATTTGATGACACCATTAGAGGCTTCAAATTTCCTCAACCTAGTGGTCATTAGGATGCAGGAGATAAGACAATGGGTTGCAATAATTGAGGCAATAATGCCCAAGTATGCAGAACATGAGATCCTATTTTAAAAATTCTATAGGAGTTGAAGCTCTCACAAGCAAGGGACTCTGTAGGTAGGCTAATAAGTAGAGCCAATTTTGACCAACTTATTCAATAGGCCTCAACCAAATTTAAGTATAATCTAAAGGGATTGACATTAGAGGAGATTGAAGCTAAGTAAAATTTTGCATGAAAGAAAGTCATTGAAGTAGAGATATTTTAATTTACTTTAGGAATACTAAAGCTGAACATGCATGGCTAGTGGAACAAACAAATAGGGTGCATAGACCCCCACTCTTAATCATGGATATTATTAGATACCAACACGATGTTAGTAAAAAGTATTTCCAAGAAGGCCAATGCTTCAACTTTTAGTTTAGCTCAAGTTACCACTTCAGTGCTTACCATAATGACAAGTAGTGCCATGCAATGACCCAACAAGCCTTAATTAAAAGGCTAATTTTATATGTAATCATGTATATAGGATTCATACATGTAATTATAGTTCACTTATAATTGGTATATGAATGTAAAAGTTAGCTTGGGCTATTTTCAAGCATGCACACACTGCATTGCATTATATAGGTGAACTTACCTTTTGACATAGTTGTAATTAATTGTAAGCATGCATACATGTAGTTTTGACACTAAAATTATAACTAAAGTTCTAATTACTTAATGTAACTTTGAGTTTGCTAAACATGGAGGATGAGGTAACCCCTCCCTAAGTCTATATATTCATGTAATCCCTCATTTCAAAAGGTTATATTTTTATCAATACATGAAGAGATCATTTTGATTGTCATATAACTATGTGGATGTACTTTCCTTCCATCTCTGTGTAATTAAGGATTTATTTTCTTGGTTGTTTTAATTAAATAATTTTAAGTGTGCAAAATCTATGGATAATTATTTTTGTTATCATTAATATATGCTAATTGTAGATGTGCAAAATCTATTGAATACTGAGCAAGTATTATTGATTTTAAGCTATTGGTTGACTAATTTAAATTTTGAAGTGTGTAGAAGTGTTTCCCTTTGATATAGTCCTCTAAGTGTGAGCCATAACTACCCTAGATACCTTTTTGATTTGAGATATAATCTCCTGAGTAAGGATGTGCAATAGCTAATTTAAAAGGAGCAACCTTCAATTAAGACCCTTAAGTTTCCTATAGCATTTCATCATAGACTATCTAAATATGTTTGTTTATGAGTGTGCAACAACTACAAGCTATGATTAATAGGAATCCAAGAGGGGAAATTGGTATTGTGTTAGTGTGATTAAAAACTAAATAAAAACACACTAATAAAACTAATACCTCAAGCCTAAACACTCAAGGAGAAAAAGAACAATACAAGTAACTACCAATAGAAGACAAAACAACCATTATTTACCTTCCTTGAGAGCAAGAGTTGTATGTTGGCCATGGAGGTATGTGCTTGGTTGTGTGATCAAAGAATCTTTAGTAATGGTGCTCTTTGCATCATCTCTCCTTGTCACTTTGGCAATGTTAGACTTAGCTTTGGCTTTGGCTTGGATCTCTCAATAAATGAACATTATAACACTATAAAATAAAGGTCTTCAAAGGTGTTTTTGCATTATAAAATTACATCAAAAGAGCTTGTTTAACAATTAAAGCCTTGTATTTATAGCCTTGCAAACTAACTCTAACCTAAGTGCAGTTAGGTTTGATTTAACTGTGGTTTAGTTTAACCCTAGTTGAGTTAAGGAAGGGACAAACAATTAACATTTAGTATAGAGATCCCATTTATAAAGCATGTCTTTTCATTTTTGAATTTAAGGCTTTGGGAGAGATATTTTCAATTCCTTGACTTTGAGAATGATGGCATCATCATGACCTTATTTTTATTAAATTTTCATTTTTACAAAATTTATTTTCACTAATTGTACATGAAAATTTCACTTAAGCATTTAATTTGATTTTTATAGTTAATTACTTAACATTTATGCACTTCAAGAATTGTTTAAGTGCCTCGCTTAATGGGTCCAAAGGCCAAACTACCAATTTTTTAGGTTATAAATTGATTGGAGATAAAACTATGAGAAGTTATTATTTCATACAATTAATACCCAAAATAGGGATGCCTCAACATGATTAAGAACACTAATGTCTGATATGTAGACAAAATTAGGACATTTGGTGATTCCTAGGCTTAATCTACACTATTTGGTAGAAATCAATCTAAAGTCTGGTTGGAATAAAATTGTGGATAGAATGGGGTGTCTACAGTTTACCTCTATTTGGGAATATGTTTCAAGATACATTCATAGTAACATCTTCTTAAAGAATGAAAAAGTCATTAGTACATTGGCTAATGGCCCAAAAGGTGATGGATGAGCCCTAGATTCTCCCTCGAGGGAGTGGGCGATAAATAAAGTTGATGAATGTTCCATTGAAAAGAAGGAAATAATGTGACCTATAAGTAATGGAGGTAGAAAGACTAATTTGCCTAAAGGTAGTTATAATTAGTGGTACAATGAGATTCCCTAATAGGGTAGATGAAAATAATTATTTACCTAAAGGCAATTATAATCATTGACATAGTGGGGTGCCCCAATAAGGCAAGGGGTGAAAATAATGATTTTCCCAAAGGTGATTATAATCATTAGCACAATGAAAATGCCCCAATAGGGTGAATAAATCAAAAAATAATGATTTTCCCAAAGTCTGTCATAATCATTGACACAATGTTTTGACCCAATAGGGCAAATAGAAGCATGATACAATTCATCTTTGCCCTAGTAGGGTGAATATGATCAAGAAAGGTCTACATGATTTTCCCCAGTATGGAATATTGGGAAATGGGGGCTTACATAATGAATCTATACTCACAGAGTAAGAGTAAGCTGATGCAGAGGATAAACATCAATTTATTCTACCTAATAATATGAAGATGTGAATCTTAACTAGTAGGGATCAATATTCATTTATGATTTAATTACTCTATATTTGGGTAGGTCTAGGATTTTTTAGGTGTGAACAACGAGAAGTATTACCGCACCATTACTCATAAGCTCCATTGAACTAGTTTTTGTTATAGCTTGGGATAGTATATATCATAGTTATAGACAAATATAATAATATTGTGTATCCAAAGTAGGGAAAACTTAGTTTAAATGCAAGTATAAATCATTGAGGTAAAAGATATGATCAATCAAATCCCAAATGAATATACCAGAATAAACTAAGTGTTAGAACGTACATGAAATCACAACTAAAGTTTAAGATATAGGTAATCAAGACTTAATTATAAATAAAGTAAAAGAATCTTACAACAACTGAGAAACAAAAAAGCAAAGAGGGGAAAGAAAAAACAAAACAAGACAAATAAACAAGAAAAAACACCAATAAATAAAAATAAATACACAAAAAAACACCAATAAAAATAAACAAACACACAATAAAACACCAATACATAAACATGACTACAAACAAATAAAATAATAAAAAATAAATAAATAATTTGAAGTAAAGAAAAACACAATGAACAAACTAGACAAAATAAAAATACAAAAAATGATTAATCACAATGTTAGTACAAACAAAATACAAATTATTCGTGCATGTGTAATAGAGGTGTTACTCTTGGTGATAGGGTGACCCCTAAGCTAGACAACAATAACACAGGTATAATAACACATGAATAAAAGAATGAAAATGTTTCTCCTAGGCTATAGGGAACAATGACAAAAACAAGATGGCAAAGAGTGTCCCTAGGCTATAGGAGACAATGACAAAAAGAAACACAAAGGGGGGAACTAGAAGAAAAGGAAGGGGTAGCTAAGCTGACTCCAGATGCACTAGGCAAGTGGATGCTACCTATATAGTTCAATGGACACAAGGTCCAACATGAACTTTAGGCCAAATGTAGTTCTTCCAAGATATGGGATAGAAGAAAATTGATGATAAGGAAACATGATTTTCATGTAGAGGAATATGGGAATGGTCTCACAAAATGGTGAGTGTATAAGAAAAGAGGGGAATGATGCTCACAATCATGAAAGAATTAACACAAAAAAATCACACAAGCATGAGAGTATGGTTTAGGTTAAAATCACACTAAAAGATAATGGAAAATCTCTCACACATGAACTGGGTTCATAATCCTAACTGCATCTAAGGCAAAGAATGAGAATGAGCTCAAAAAATATTGAGAGCTAAATAACTCACAAAATGGTGAGAGCATTTGAAATGGTTTACTACAAAATGATGAGAGTGTAAGAAAATCCAAGTGGTCATTAATGCATCAAATTTGAACATATAATGCTCACAATATAAACTCATACAACGATGAGAGCATAAATAAAAGACAAGTGGGCATTAGTGCATCAAAAGTGAATGCACAATGCTCATAATATAAACTTATAAAATGGAGAGAGTGTACGACTAAGGGCAATAAGTATGGGGAAATTAAAGGATAAGTGGTTACTTATGAAAGAGTTAGGAGTCCTAAAATCCTTAAGGCAAAAAAGTGGTAAAAAAAGAAAGGAAGGTGAAGTGGTGGTCGAGCTAACTTGAGATACCTCATGTATCCAAGTGCTTCCTGCATAGTCCGTGTAGACCTTAGGACAATTTAGTTATCCTAGAAATGGAAAGAAAAGGACCAAGGTGGTTTATAAATAAAATAAATAAACAAGATGAACCATCTATAAAATTTTGATGACTTTATATCTCGCATGGAAATTCTAAGCCAATTTTCATGATTTTGTGATTTTTTAGGTTTTTCTAAAAGTTTTTAAATGGTTTTGGAAGTGTTTTGGCATCTCAACTTAATCAATAATTATGAGATATAGGATGGTCCAACTCAAAAAATGGTGAGAGCATGGATTAAACATGCTCATAAAATGGTGAGAGCATTCAAACTTAAATTGCTCATAAAATAGTGAGAGCATGGAAAAGGGGTGACCGAGTTGACCTCAACATAAATTGATTATTGCATACATAGTCTCGAAAGAATCTAATTAGGTAGCAAGAAGTTTATGAATTAGGCAAATGGAAAAGTTTAACATAGTGATGTGATAATGTGGATAAAATGGGGTTGTTATTGATTTCCTTAAAGGTAGTTATAATGAGGAAACAATGGCTTGGTTAAATGATACTAAATTTCCCAAAGGTGGTTATAATTAGTAGCACCATGAATGAGATAAAATGTGATAATAATGAAGAATGTAATTTTCAAACCACTATCGTACTACCCCAGGATATTGCCTCTTTGTGAATACTAAATCAACTACTAAAACTTCATCTAAATCCCCTCACTGAAGGTTCCTAAATAATTAATGGATTGAAACCAAGGTCAAAAAGGGTAGGGTAAGGGAGGGTAAACAACTTTGGCCAATATGGATGGTACAAAAGAAATGATATATGACATGGTACAAAGAAGGCGATGTTATGATAATTGGCTATAATGGTAACAGGGTAAAACCCAAGTGAAAAGGTAAGGTAAATGGTAGGGTGAAGGGCAAGGCACATTAAATGGTTCTATTATTCTTGCTGATGTGGAAATACTCATCATGATTAATATATGATACAACTAGAATAGTCAATTATTTAAATATCTAGCCCACATCCCTTTTGAATAGCTACTCTATCAAGAACCTACTAGTTATTTGGACTCTAATAATGATGTCGTGCTCTTCATTAGTCATTAATTATGTTTCCTCAAAATTTCAAGTCAAGATGTATTTATAGCCTTTGTAAAGGAAAGTGTGACCGTAGATGGTAAATGTGAATAAAACAATGGTTAAAAGGTTTGATTTGGTAATGGGAAATTAGAAATGGATCATAATGGAATGTATAATGTTTGGGAAACAAATGAAGATCAAGATTTTCAATCTCACATAATGCTGCTGATTCTAGATTTGGCATAATTTTGGTTACAGTAGGGCCAAAGACTTATAAATATGCTCTCGATATGACCACCATATTTTTCTATTGTTTGGACCTGAGAGTAGTTTCCATCTAATTATGCTATAGAATAGAAGTTGTATTGATGTTATATTTAATAATGTCTTCATGAAGCATTGAAGAACTATTGTGCTCAACTATTGGCTCCTCAAAGAGGTTTTCATCGTTAAAGTTGTCTTGATTATCCCATAGCACCTTTGATAAGGTTTCAATAAAGAAAGTTGGATTTTGAATTTGCTTGTCTTCTAGTGACTCAAATAAGGTTTCATTAAAATATGTTCAATCTCACATAATGCTGCTGATTCTAGATTTGGCATAATTTTGGTTACAGCAGGGCCAAAGACTTATAAATATGCTCTCGATATGACCACCATATTTTTCTATTGTTTGGACCTGAGAGTAGTTTCCATCTAATTATGCTATAGAATAGAAGTTATATTGATGTTATATTTAATAATGTCTTCATGAAGCATTGAAGAACTATTGTGCTCAACTATTGGCTCCTCAAAGAGGTTTTCATCGATAAAGTTGTCTTGATTATCCCATAGCACCTCTAATAAGGTTTCAATAAAGAAAGTTGGATTTTGAATTTGATTTCCCCCTCGTGCCTATAAATGGTTTCAATACGAGATTTTTCTTCTTCTACATGAATGTGGTCTTGATCCCCTTGATATTATGTAAATGATATGTCACCATGGATTCATTTCAACAAGGTGTGATTCTATCAGTCCCAATCGACACTTATGGGAGGTGGAATGCCAATATAATGGCTATGTTGGTAGGTGTTAATGGAAAACAAAATGGTAATGGAATGGGAAGAGGTATCACAATCCTCATAAAATATACTAGGACAACTTGTGTCGATGTTAAAGTAATCATCCTTAAAAATCATGGAAGGATCATAAATGTGTTCAAATTAATTTGCTAGGCATATGTAACCAATGTTTTAACAATCATGAATGTATTCTGATTTTGAATTTGAGTCTGACTTAGGGAACTTAAAATTTGATGTTGAGATTGGCATTGATTCTACCTCTAATGTTAAATCTGATATTGGTTCAAGAATAAAATGTAACTTTAATTTATTCATCTGGGGTAGCAATAAAGATTCTATGTTAAATGTTTGGTATTGGATGAGTAATGGCCTAGGGTTGAACAATGGGTTCTTAAAAAATAGGCTCATCTAAAAACTCCATAGAGACTGACTTGTCAAATTTAGGCTTCTCAACAAAAGTAAAATAGTCAATAGGCAACTCTATAGTAATTAGCTCATCAAAGTAAGGCTCCTTAAAAATAGGGCAATAGTCAAAATAATGATTTTACTAAAGGTGATTATAATAATTAGGGGGTGACTCAATAAAGACTAACTTGTCAAAGTGAGACTCCTCAACCAAAGGGAAAGGGTCAAAGGGTGATTCAACATAACTTAACTCATCAAAAATAGGTGTTTCAATAAAAACATCATGAATCGGTTGGTTGTCTTGGCCTTGGCTTACACTTGGATGCAAAATATCATTTTTGAACACATTTTGGTCTTTAAAAGTCATCTCTTAGAGAGGTAATGATTGGATCTATTGTGGCTCAAAGACTGGCTTGAATTTTTTAAAATGGGGGAAGGTTGGCGAAGGATGAAGAATGACCAGTGGTTCAATAATGATCTCTTTGTAAATAGGCATATCTAAGATGGGCTTAACAAAGACTGGTTATGGGTCTGGGATGGTAACTGTGATCCATCTAGCTTAAATTATGCAACCTTGTTGGGATAATAAGTTACCATATTTAGAAATACTTGGAATGGTAATGCATGGGTACTATGGAGCTTGGTTTCTAACACAAGCCAAAGGAGGATGGCTTGAAATGGTAATGAATGGGCATTATGGAGCTTGGTTGCTAACACAGGCCAAAAGAGTAGGGCCTAGAATGGTAATGAATGAGTGTTGTGGAGTTTGGTTACTAATGAATGCCAAAGGAAGAGGGCCTAAAATGGTAATGAATGGGCACTATGAAACTTGATTATTGATGCATGCCAATTGAGACTTATCAACATAATTTGGGAAGTAGGTACCATTATAATTGAAAGAGAAAACTTGGTAATTTAATTGGCCCAAAAGAGGGTGGTATTTGCATATGATAATCAACATGTTTGTGTTGGGAAATTATCCCAAAGATGGTGATCTTGGTCTAAAAAATGGTCCTAGTCTAGGTTTAGGTTTGAAAGAGGCATTGGTCTAGGAATAGGTCTTAGTTTAAAACACAATGGGATTTGGAATAGGTACTTGGTCTATTACTAAAAATGGTTTAAACTTGGCCTAGAATAAATCTATTCTAAAAATCTATCAATAGAAATTTGGTCTAAAATATCTTCAATACTGGTCAAATAAAAGGCAAATTTAAAACTTAGTTTTTGGCAAAGTGTTTTGAACAAATCTAATCTAGGCCTAAAAATGAAAAATGGTGCTAGTTGTTAGGAAACGAGGCATAAATTTAGATTTAAAAGGCATAAATTGAATCTAAAATGTCAAGCAAGGCCAGGTCTTTGGTAAGAAGGCACACAACTAGACTTAAAAACAAACTAGGTTGAGGTAAAAACTTGTAATTAATCTTTTTAAGGAAAATAGATTGAAACACTTTGACTCAATCTTGACACATAGATTTTAAAACAAACTTGACCTTGGTATAATACATTCATTCTTGGAACACACTTAAAACTAATTAGAAAAGTCAATCTCAAGTAATAAAAAATAAGAGTGATGGGTGTAGCATTCAAGCCCAAGTGATAAGCAAGGCTCCAATGTAAACTGAATGTGCTTAAAGTTGTACTTGAAAAAAGAGTTTTGACCTTAGTTTAAGGTAATAATTTGAATTGAAGCACACAAAAAATAGATTTCTTCTTAGATCTAGGCAAAATGGTCTTCAAAGCAAGCAAGGAATTAGTCCAAGTTACATAATTCAAAAGTAATAGGTAAACATCCAAGCCAAAATTAAGTAAGACTTAGGTGTAGATAGATCAATTTTGAATTTGAACTTCAGAAGATAAATTCTGAACTTGGTTTAAAAATACTTGGATTCTTTAAATAGATAACATCTTAGACCCAAATGGATGACATTATGACACTAATATAGACCAAAGGCATACATGGTTTTGAACTCAGTTTGAAATAAGGCACTATTTTGAAATAACATGAGCAATGTAATGACACTCTGTTGAAATAAATGACACACACACAAATGTTTTATAAAATTTAAGGCACATTTGTGACACTAAATGGACAAAATAACACCTTTTAGGTTAAATTGGTGTAAAAACATGTGATGTTTATAACTCATTTTGAACAAACAAACAATTCCTAATCGCAAAACACACATGTAAATCAAAGAAAATAAAAGTAGTACAAATGGATCATCTGACCTATATAAATGACATGGGTGTGCATAGATTCATCCAAAGTTTCCACTGATATACCAATGCTTGTGAATAATTAAATGCTATTCCAAAAATTAAAATACAAGTGTAGGTAGTTTTTTTATGCCCCCTTTTCCTCTCAAACATTGGTACATAACATGAACATAAAGTGAGGAACACTCACTATTTGGCATGAAATTCTATGGGAAGTGGGGTTTTACTAAAAATATATAAGTTTCACATGTACTAAATGGTCCCAAGTATGGATAACATAAGGGCGTAATCACGTTAATTAAATCCTAACTACCTAGCTTGTTATGCAATTGTCTAACTCTTTGCATAATGAATTCATCTATGTACTTCTTAGTGAATTCTAATGTCTAACTATCGCATGGATTGGGTATCCATTGGGATGGTTAGGATAACCTATCACCACTATCTCATCTAACAGTTTGCCCAATTTATATACCCCACTATGAAACAGGGTTGGTACGATGCTAGGAGATGAAGCCCTAGGTAAACGCACCCTTGAAAAACTCATGGGGAGGATATGAAATATTGCCCATAAGCCAAGTGTATAAAAAGAAATAAATTAAAAATATAAAGACTTTAGAGGTCACTTTTGATTCACCCAAGTCACTCAGAGTTTGGGGATAACATACACAACATTCTTTCTGACACAACTTTTTACAAAAAATGGCAATAAACTAAGCACTTTTGGTCACTCGAGTTCCCTAAAGGAGATGGGGGGAGAGCATACATGCTAAAGTTTGTATTTTCCAAAATCAAATAATCTAATCTAAGTAATTTTAAACTATTCTAAAGAACAAAAAAAACTTGAAAAATCCCTTCGGGACTCTAACTAAAGACGTAGGTTCTTTTTTTTAACACCAAATTGAAATGTGTTTGAAATTTTTTGGTCCTTTGGATGTGTTTTCACTTTTAGAAGATTGGAAAATTATAAAATCCAAAATTTTAAGTGAATTTTAAAACACTTCAACCAAATTTAAATGAATTTTTAACCTTTGTAAAATTTGACTTTGCAAAAATGAAAAATTGATTAACAAGTACCCAAAATTCTTCTTTCTTGGATTAATTCCTTGCAAATGAGTTAGTGGATTAATTTGTTTTTAATCTAAAGTGATGTTCCTTTAATTTATCTCAATATAAATAGAATTTAAATCTTGGGTTTCTAAAAAAACACACATAGAAATCGTCAATGATCACTGTAGGGATTATGGCCAATTTTTGTGATTGACATTGATTCAATTATGATCGCTGTTGATTACTTCAATCATACCAAAAACAAACTTGTTTTGAAAGGAAAAATGTTTCAAGATCAAAACTCATTACTACCCTACAAGAAGAAGGTTAGACAATCAACATATAACTTGTTAGGTACCAAGAAAAAGAATAAAGAAATGATTTTTACTACATTTTTGGTTCGATTATGTGTTAATGCAGAGATCATTATCGATTGTTTCGATCGATGTTTATTTCAAGGATCAACCATAATTTATTACAATCATCATTGATCCTTATATCTTGAATGAGAGCTCAAATTTCTTCACATTTATGGCAATTTGATCAAAAACTTGGCATAAAAAAGGTTAGAGAAACATCCTATGAAGTTGCTAGAAGATCTTTGTGGGGTGTGTGTCCCACTAGGCATGCCATTATGTGATCAATTGGAATCTAAAAGGGGAGATTATTATTGTGTTAATATGATTAAAAACCAAACAAAAACACATTAATAAAACTAATACCTTAAGCCTAGACACTCAAGGAACAAAAGAACATTACAAGTAACTATCAATAGAAGACATAATAACCATTATTTACCTTCTTTGAGAGAAAGAGTTTTATGTTGGCCTTGGAGGAATGTGCTCAGTTGTGTGATCAAAGAAGTTACTAGGTTTAAGGCCTAAGCCAGTCTTTTGGTTTCCCCTTTATTAGCACATCAAAGGCCTGATATGTATTGGTTACTCCTAATATACCTCAAACCAGGACACCTTCTCCAGTAAGAAATATCCACCCCATTAATCATCCTATGGGCTAACACCTTGGTTAGTTGGATCTTCTATTTGCATCCCAGGGGACATGCATAATTTAATAAGGAACCTATAGAAGTATCTACCTTCATTATCCCACTCAAGAAGAAGAACTATAGAGGAATATATAAATTTTTTCAAGGCTGATTTGAGGTCAATGAATGTTACTGATGAAGATGTTGCATGCTATTTTTCCCATTTACCTTGTAGGATGTTGCCTACAATTGGCACCTCAACCTTCCATAGAACTTAATTACTTCTTGGAATGCATGTTAAAGCACTTTTTTTTCCATATTTGGACAAGTTACCATCCCTGAATTGGTGTATCAACATTTTGCCACTATGAAGAGGAAGCCTAATGAGCCAATTCAAGCTTTCAATGCAAGAATTTAGAAGATGTACATGTGGCTGAGTCTAACATATAGACTAGATGGAGCATTAGTGTTGGAGATGTACAAAAATGCCTTGGATCCAATCACTACAATGCTCATGGGAGAGTTTCTACTACCACCATTCTAACTTTAGCATATGAATAAGCTATCAATATTGATAGATAGTTAAATCCTCAAGTATCAGGCACTCCCAAAATTAATGCTAGTTTCCTAGCCTTGAATCAAGTGCCTCATGTTAATCAAAATGTTCCTACATAATCAATTATATGAACTACCTCCTCTGATATAATAAACACCCAATAAAAATTATGATTATATAAATAATCAAGTACAAATGAATAGTCATCATTAGAACCAACATTCAATCCCATCTAATACAATTGTTGTAGAAGGTGTTGATTCTACCAAAGTAAAATTGGATTCTATATAAATAATGGTCTGGAAGTTGAGAAATGAATTCTTAAACATGTAGAGGATGATGGGTAATGCTACTGGTGAGAATAATAACCAAAATTTTGGGTTTCAAAAATATAATAGATCATTTAATTGGTTTGCAAATAATACAAAACAATAACTACCCAACAAGTTGCTAGAAATCAACATAGTAGAAATAGCTCTACCTAACTAGTGTAGAGTCTATAATACTTCACAACATGTTGAAATTGAATGTGTATAATTCTATGCAGTGTTTGAGATATCTAAAGGGAGATGGTAAGGCAAGATTTGATAAACAACCTACCAGAGTTTCACCCATAAGTTGGTTCTACAAACATGGCCATGGTATTTGAAATCCACAAGTCTTATTTCCTAGGCAATTATGATAATGAACTAGAGGATATCTCTTATGAAATACATGCCTTCTAGTAGTATCAAAAGGGTAATTACAATCTGAGGAATAAATAGCCCTTCATAACATCTACTCCTCTAAATAACACCACTATTCCAATGAATCCAAGGGCTAATAATAATCCACCTCCCCCAAAAGGGAATGGATAACCCCAAATTAAGGAAGAATAAAGAAAAGGAGTATATAACATTTTTGAAGACATGAAGAATATTAAATCCAACATTACTCTACATGAATTGGCTTAGATCACTGAATAAAAAGATCTATCAACTATATAAAAAACAAAGGTTGTTCATCCCAATATTATATACAAGAGTACACCAAAAGTTCATCCTTTCTTATTGACTATCAAAGCAATAAAAAAGAACATTCATAGTTATTTAATCAATTTTAGAGAGTTAGCCATAGTGATGCCAACTTCTATTTGCCAAAATCTAGGATTGACTCCAAACCCATCAAAGAGGATGATTTCATAGCTATATAAGATAATGGTGCTTGTAGTAGAATAATTGAAAGATGTATACATCCAAGTAGAATTTGAACCATGAGTAAAAATAATAATTGACATACTTGTATTGGATATTCCAGAAGGATTCAAAATCTTCCTCACATATACTGGTCTAAGATGTTGAATGACTATGTAGTAACAAACTTCTCTCATATTTGGTTTCCATAGAGAGGCGTTGTAAACCATATTCAAACTGATTAGGAACCAAGAATGAAGCACTCGATTACTAAATACAACACTAAGAATGAAGAAATAAGGTATAAATATCATAAAGTTAAGATTTATACCTTCACCACAAGGCACAAGGTGCTAAAACTAGAAGTCCAAGGACTTTCTTAGTTATGGAATCTCCACTTAAATGATGCAATCAGACATTGGTGTTGAATTGGTGGATCTACAAGGTAAGAAATACTTGGTAGCATACATATTATAGCTCCCTTGTACCAAAAATGTAACAGAGTATGAGTAACTCATTTTGGGATTACAGTTTGTTATCAAACATAATGTCAAACAACTATTAGTCTATGGATATTCAAAATTGGTAGTCAATCATGACAAGAAAAAATAACAGTGCAAGCTATCATACCTAAAGAGGTAAAAACATAGACCCTAAGATTTAATTGAGTCCTTTGAGGCCTTCAATATAGTGGTTATTATAGAGAAAAAAATCAAGTTGCTAACTCAATGGCTACTTTAATTTGTAACTTAGCACCACTAAAATAGTATAAAGTACAAAGATTCTCCTTTGAACTAGTACCTTATCCATTTTCTTTGGACAATATGGAAAATTTCCATATATTTGATGATGACTTATAGATTGTCCAATTTTTGACTTACTTAGGGCAATTTGAATATTAAATTATTGATGACAAAGAGATTAGTTACCTATAACAAGAGGAATTGGGACAAGGAGTCATTTAGTTGAAAGTATAGACACTTAGTTTTGGCCACTTTCATGCATAAATCGGGATTCAATTCAATTTATAAAAAATGAAATAATTTAAGCTTAGAAATCCCCTGAATTTACCACATTCATTTGTGTACAGGATTTAATTGCCCATAAACATGAAGAGGCTAGCTTATTTGGCATATTAACTTGTATGCACCAAAAACCTAGTTCAATTTTAACCCTTATCAAATTATGACCTAGTAATTTGACACTTTTGACTTGTCAAGTTATTAATTCATAATATTTAAAAGAATTACCAAAACCCAAAAAACACTAAGCAAGATTAATTACATTGTAAATTTTAATTAACTTGCGTAAATAAAAATTTCAAATCAAATTAGTAAATTTAATTTACCAAAAAAAGGAATTTTTAGATAAATATGAAGTCAAAAGTCAAAGGAACTAATAAAGTGATTTATTATTTCCTAAATATTTAAAAAATTATGAGTCATAACCTCACAAATATATAAAGTGAGTTGTTATGCCTCACAAATATCTGAAACTGAGGTGTCAAGATTTCATGAGTGCTTTAACCCAACCTAGGGTTAGCCTGACTTAACCTATGTTAATTTAGACTCAACCCAAGTTAGAATTTAACCTAAGCTCCCTAGGGTTAGAGTTACTTCTTAGAGATATAAATACAAGTTCCCATACCATATGCCAATAATATTTTGTGTGTAAGGTTATTATGCTACAATACCTTCTTGAAGCCTTTAAGAGTAGTGTTATAATGCCCAATTTATGCCAAGCTTCACAGCAAGTCACAAGTGACCAGTGGAAAGATGTTACCATCATGGAAGAGAATTACTAGAAGACTCTAATCATCATAAGCTGAGTAAGAACATCCTTATTCCAACAAGTAAGCATCAAGTTTGATAAAGCAGGTAGAATTACTTGCATTATTTTTATCTCTATTTTGTGATCTTTCTTATTATGTTATGCTCTCCCTAGTTCTTAGGCAAGAGTGTTTAGTCCTAGTGTATTGTTATGCTTAATTTTTGTCATTTAGACTAAAAAGGGTCTAATCTACATTCTTTTTACTTTTTGAACACCTAAGATACATAATGTCATGCCTAATGGGATGACACATATCATATGGCTAAGGAGGATGATATTCTAACATTTGTTTTTCTAATAAATGCATGTAATTATTTAATTTTAGAGTTTTAATGGTGACTTCTCCAATCGTGTGTTTATTTACAATCTTTGTGTGTAGAAATAATGGTTTTGAATCTATGGATTTGACCTGATAAATAACAGATTTCACCTATTAAATGGTAGCTTTGCTCTGTAAATTTGGTGGTTTTGACCTTGTTAAATAGTGGTGTCACCAGGTAAATTCATAGTGTTCACCTATTTTTTGATTATTTTTGGCAACTCTTCCTGACCTAATCATTGGATTCACCCTAATAAGCAAAGGCTTCACCAAAGTTACTCTCTGTGTTTGTGTTTTCAAGAAAACAATGGATTTGCCCTATTAAATGGTAGCTTCACTTTGTATTTTTCCAAAACCTGAGAGCTCAAAATGAATTATTATTTACTCATTTACTCTTTGGCTTAAAAACAAACAAACCCTCTAAGATTTTATAGGAACTAAGGTGGAGAGAGAGAGAGTCTTAGGCATGTTTAAAATCTCATATACACTTTTTTTTGGTGCTTAAAATCCACTTAATCACACTTGTATTTTCATTTTTAAAGTTTTTACAAGTGAAAACAAGGCCAATGGGCCAAAATTTCAATCACACATTGATTTAGTTTATTAAAAGGAACATACATTTTAGTTAGAGCTCTTAAGATCTTTTCACTTTATTATTTTTTTGTTATTATCTAAATTTCAAAGTTCATAGTTAGATTTATTTGTTCATGGAAAATTAGAAACTATTATGTGTAAGCTCTCCCCTGTCCTCTTTAGGGAACTCAAGTGACCAAAAGTGCTTAATTTATAGCCTTATTTATTTGGTCTTATTAGAAAGAATATTGTGTATGGTCTCCCTAAGCTTTGAGTGACTTGGGTGACATAGAAATGACCTCTAAATTATTTTCATTTTATTTTCTTATATTTGATTTGTGGGAGAGAGCCTATTTCTCCCTCACAAGTTCTTTAGGGGTGCATTGACTTGGGGTTTCATCTCCCAACATTGTACCAACCTAACTCTATGGTGGGGTGTATTAATTAAGCATGTGATATTGGGATTTCTATGGGGTTGAGCGGATAGCCTCTTTGATCATCATAAAAACCCTAGTTAAGTCTTGCTAAACATCAAACTCTACTAAGTAGTACATGGCTGGAGTCACTATGTAAAAGAATAAACCCTTGTATAGTAAGTTAGTAGGTATGAACCCAATTGACGTGATTGTACCCTTTTATTATCCACACTTGGGACCATTTAATGCACATGAAATTTATATATTTTTAGTCACCCCACTTGCCACAAAATTTCTTACCAGACACCAAGTGCTCCTCACTCTAAGTTCATGCCACGTACCAATGCTTGAGAGATAGAGAGGGGTGTAAAAACTTTACCTACACTTGTAATTTAGTTTTTGGATTAACACTTGATTCCTCACAAACATTGGTATATCGGTGGAAACTTCGATAAAAGTATGCACACTCGTGTCAGTTTTAGATATAGGATGAGCCATTAGTGGTGCTTCTATTTTATTTGATTTACATGTGTATTTTTATACTAAAATTAATTGTTTGTATTTTCATATCAAAACAAGTCCAAAACATCACATTGTTTTCACACCCCTTCAACATAAGAGGTGTTACTCTATCTATTTTATGTCATATCTTTTGCCTTAGATTTTTATTCCAAAACTATTTGTGTGTCACTTGTTTAAATGGGGCATCGTTACACTGCCCATTTCATCTCAAAAATTTGCCTTGAACTTTTGAGTCCAAAACCATTGTCATGACATTAATTTAAAGTAACATTGTTATGCTACCTAAATTAGCTCCAATCTCTTGACATTTTTGAAACTAAGTTCCAAACCATTGTTATACCTCTCTCATTTCAAACATGTAGTTACACTGCCCATTTTGGTATAGCCCTTTTGCCTTAGAACATTTGAGTCTTTTTAAATTAGATCTAAAACTCAACCTTTAAAAGTGAAAATACTAAACTAATCAGGTTTATGCCAAAGCCTTATCTAATTTGGGCTTAGGTTGTCTACCTTTTGTGTTTGAATTATGTTATTTAGGTTGATTTCCTATTTGATCTAAAATGTCCCTTGCCTAGACCTAGTGATTGTTGTTTGTCTTGTACCTTGTTTGAAAGTCCTTTGAACCAAGTTATTATCACATACTTTTTTTGATGTTTGTTGTGCCAAATTATGAATGTCCTAGTTCTATTGTTCCCATAGTCTCTCGTGATTCAAATATTGAGTCTTAGTGAGTCAATTATTGAGTGTCACCTAAGCCAATTGCCTTAGTTTAGTTTTTATTTGAGTTATTATTTGAGTTATTTGTTTATGAGTCTATCCTTATTTTTGTGCTAATGATTATAACCACCTTTGTGAAAATCATTTCTATTCTTTGATCTTAGTTTACAATTATTCTACTTTGTTTAGACACTTTCAACACTAATTATGACTACCTTTGGGAAAATTAGTACCTTAGCCAAAGACAAGTTTTGAACCTTTATGTTACCTTCACCACTAATTATAACTATGTTTGGGAAAATTAGTATTGTTTATTAGACCGATTTCGAGTTTGTTTTGTCATTACCTTTACCTAGTCTAATTATTTTACCCTTTGCAACTCTTTTATAAAGCCAAAGGCTGTTTAGTTTTAGATCTCAATTTTTTGTTACCTTTGGACCCTTTATTTTTAATGAGACATATCTATAGATCTAGATGCCTTGTTACACATGTATCGAGATCATGTATAATCCATACTATGAGAACTTTGTGACCAGGGACCCTTTTGTTCAAGAGTCATATGATGATGTAGCTTATGAGATGAATCCCTATCCATATTATAACATTCTATACATTAAACAAAGGCATGACTCATTAGTGTAATATTTGGTGGATGTACCTCCTTATTCAGGCTAAGAACTAGAGAAAACACCACAATATCCTTCTCAAATGATGTCTAACATTAAACAAATCCAAAAATAAGAGCCCTACTATGTGATGATGATAATGTAGACAAGATATGATCCATACTTATTTGAATGTCATATTTCAGAGACTAAAAATGGAGTTCTTGTTAGAGCTATCGAAATAAGAGCCAAGTTTCTACTAGAATTCCCACATGAAAGTCTGAGTAGTTTGATTAGAAGTCTTGGTAATGTGACTTAGATTCAACCATTCAAACATGCATTAACTATTTATAGTTAAGCTTTAGTCCAAATGTCATAGTAGAACCAAAATATGCTTGCAAAAGGGAAAGGCCTTATGGACAAACAAATAGAATAGGTACAACAAGTGTACCAAAACTATCTCAACCTAGCTCACAATCTGAATGCAAGGGATGTTTATAACATGTTACATATTGATATAACTTCATTAATAAGGCAACAAATAAATGATTTAAGATATGTAAGACAAAACATAGACGTATTTAACTAAAGCATGTTGGTTGGTAACATGTAAATGTCCTATTTTGATGAACGAGACTACCACTCAAATGGAAGACCTCACCCAAAACATTATGGATAGCACGCAAGTACATTCTAATTTAAACAAAAGTGGGTTTACTTTATTGTTGAGCAATACACAATAAATTCCTCCAAATAATGCCACAAGCAGATGGTAACAATAGGGGATATGTATGCCTATTTTCCAAAATCAACAAGAAACCTCCACTCCTCAACTAGTTACTTCCTCGAGTGTGCAACAAAGGGAAATAAACCAAAAACATACCAAATTACCTCCACAATAAGTGCAAAACACTACACTACCTCAATAGGTGATAATGAATGTTCTTCCACAACAAGCACATACTTATATACCCCACCAATCACAATTTTTACCTAATTAATAACATTCTTATATTGGTCAAAAAGTGTTAGTTGGTCAATAAAAACATATGAAAACCCCCAACAATTACCTAACCAATAATAAGTGCCTATTCAATAATAAGTGCCTATCTAATAATAAGTGTCAGTCTAACAATAGGTGTTTAACCAACAACAAGGTTCTTATGTACAATAGTTACCAGGTGCTAGGCAATAATTGCCTTTCACCCAGTGGGTATTGCATGTGTAATAAGGATCCAACTATCAACACCTCCAATAATAGGGATCTATTCAACAATGTGTTTCCTATATACAATATGTTTCAAAAAGTAGGCAGTAAGTTCCCTCTCAAACCCAATAATACCAATACATCCCATAGAGCCAAATGCCATTACCCCAAAAAAAATTCTCTATCAAAGGTTATGTAGCCAATTCAAACAAAAATGTATTTCAACAACAACATATTCCATATCCATAATATAATTCCAATGCATGGATACACATACCTGGTCATTTGGCCAATTCAACCAACATTTCATAATATACCTACCCTAGTCAAGGTAATCCACCTTTGATCTTGAAACCTAAACAAAAACACACTACTCATTCTAATTTTCTCACCTAAGAGTTTTAATAGACGAAGGATGCAATTTAAGCTATACAAATTGAAAAACAAATAAAGAAATTCAAACTAAATTAAATATACTCTTATACATTTAACATGGAGTATCTGTAAATACCATTTTCACCAAGTTATGAGCTACCTAAATTTGAAAATACAAATTCAAAGGTGACCCTAAAGAGCATCTAAAAGAAATATTTATTGCATTCTAGCCAATGGCCTATATTGACATATAATTACTTATTCTCTTTCTAAGGAGTCTAGCTGGACAAGCCTTGGAATGGCTATTAAAAGTTCTAAAGAATTTTATACCCAACTTCAATGATATTTTGAAGAAGTTTATACAACACTTTCATATAATCTTGACCATGGGATTACTATTGTGGATTTAGGCCAAGTTAAATAGAAGACTGGTGAAAGCTTCGCTGCATACTTATAATGTTGAAGAGCACATCAAACTGGTTTACTCATAATTTGCCAAATAAAAAATTGGCCATGATATTTACTAGGAGCCTAAATTATGAAATATCTTACCATCTCAAGCTACAAAATGCTCATACATTTGAAGAGGTTATAGAGAAAGGAATAGAAATTGAGAAAGCACTTGTCAACAAAGGGATAATCAAGCTATCCTCTTCTAATCAGAGCTAAAACCAACATTAGGGCAGCATAACTAGAATCAGAACCAAGGCTAGAACCATAATCAAAACCAATTTCAAATACCAAATTTAACACCATTTCAAGCCAATAACAATGAGAGACCTAAACCCTACAACTGTAATAAGAATGTTATTGGCAATAGGTTTATTGAATCACACCATGTTTAGATGATGCAAACACCAGTTATCCATTTATCTTTATCCTCTTAGTAACTAGGTTCTCCATACATTGAACCAAGACCTAAAAAAACCAACCATCATAAAACCAAAACTAATTATAAGCCCCTCCTTCAAGGAGAAAACCACCCATTGTTAGACAATTCAATGACCTTGGTAAACCTTTTAAATTTGTGTTTCAAAGATTGGCTCAAATAAATATGATGAGTTGGTCAATACCAAATTCATTTTACAAAGGCTTTCTTTTTATTGATCGGTACAAAGAACATTAATTTTGTGAGTACCATCATGTCATAGGACATTCCATAATATAGTTTATCTAACCTAGGCATTCGACTAAGAATATGCTAAAAAATGGAGAGATAGAAAGAGACACCCATGCTCCTATGACCATAACTTTGGTATCTACTAGAATTTGTTTCCCCAACATAATAATAAAAATAACTAGCAGTATTACCAACAACAACAATAATAGCAGAAGATAACTCCACCTCAAAATCAACAACAATAATGTTAGCCATTAATAACAACAACAACAACAACAAAATGCTTAGATCCAAATGAAAATTGACTAATCCAACCAAAGAGGCCATCATGTCATTGCATATACCTATTAAAATATTTTAGGACACATTTTAGGTGATCATTTTTCCACTATCACTTTTAACCCTATATCAACTACCAATAGACATAGACCTTTGCACAACAATGCCTATTAATCAATCAATGATTACCAACCCCATTATGCTAGTGATTCTTCTATAGATCATGTTGATAACCAAGCTCCATACCATCTGAAAAATAAAAATCCAAGCCTCATTACCTACCTATACAACTACCAAAGTCAAGAACTAGATCGAGATTGTACAATCATAACTTAATGAGTTAGGGTTAATATCAAAGGACTAAAACCAAATACTAAAAATGAGCCTAATCATCTTGTTGTGCCTATCAAAAATAAATTAATTAACAAAATTAGTGGGAAAGCCTATGATATTATGGAACAATTTAAGAAGACACCTACACACATATCTATCATGGATTTGTTGCTTATATCTACCATCCACAAATACATCTTGAATGAGTATTTGAATCAATCCCTTGTGCCAAATGACATCACTCTAGATAAATTCCAAGCCATAATAGGACACTTGGCCCCTAGCCAACGTATTACCTTTGACCAAATTGACATGTCATATCTAGGCCCTTTGCATAATAACCTATTGTATATTGAGTTCAATATAATGAACCATAAAGTTATTATCTCTTGTAGGGGCATTGAATTTGACCCAACCAAATTTCATGTAGTTAAATAACTCCACCACTATCTACCTTGAAATAAATCCATACTTTACAAGGCAAAATTCAATCTATTAGACACTTTATCTAACAATAAGTTGATAAATGCCATCCTTTTATGCACTTGCTAAAGAAAGGTGCTAAATTAACTTGGAATGAAGAGTGTCAAAAATAATTTGATTAGCTTAAATAATATATTTCCAACCCTCCTATTTTGTTTTTACCAATTCCAAACAAGCCATTACTTCTTTACTTGTCAATGACTGAGAATGCCTTGCGGGCACTTTTAACACAACACAATGACTAAGGTAAGGAGAACATTATGTATTACTTCATATAAACATTAGTTGTGTATGAAAACAATTATACACTAAATAAAAAAGCCTATTTAGCAATGTTATTTGTAGCCCAAAATTTGTGTCATTATATGCTAAATAACAAGACCATTGTTATTGCCAAAGTAGATCCACTTAAGTATCTACTTTCCAAGTCAGATCTATAGGGTCACATGGTAAAATAAATCATTCTATTGAGTGAGTTTGAAATTTAATATTCAAATTAAAAGGCCATTAAGGGGTAAGTACTCACATATTAACTTGCATAATCTCCTCTTGAAGATACTCAACCTCTTCCATTTGTATTTCTAGATGAGGCCATTATGACTGCTAAAGAAGTAAATGCACCTCCTGAGGCCAAATAGTGGAAGATGTACTTCGATGGATCATTCACAACTCCTAGATCAGGGGCCAAAATATTGTTTATTACATCGCAAGGGGATGTCATTCTCAAGTCCTTTCATATTGGATTTTCATGTACCAATAACATGGCTAAGTATGAATCACTCATTATAGGGCTTCATCAAACAGTATAGTGGAACATTCAACATTTACTAGTGTATGGTGATTCTCAGTTAATCATCAATCAAGTTATAGACTAGTACTAGACCAAGGTTGAGAAGTTGGTGCCTTATAAATATAAGGTCAAAATTCTCAAGTAGTAGATTACCAACATCTAGTTATAAAGAATACCTTGGGCCAATAACTGAATAATTGATGCCACGGCCACTATTGGTTCCATGATTCAGATCACAAATAGAGTGCAGGATTATCAATTTCTTGTTGAAAATATCTTATCATCATCACATGAACAATTAGCTATTGAGATGGTTTATGAAATTATTAGTCTCACATCTCCCTGGTACTTAGACATATATGCCTATCTTCAATACAAAACTATGCCTCCTAATTTATCATGTAAAAATAAAAAGCCTTCACCCATAAATCCTCTCTCTATACCCTACTTGGACCAACCTTATATCTATAATTTATGATATAACTCTACTTCATTATTTACCTTTCGTAGAATCTAGACTAACATTGAGGGAAGTCCACAAAATAGTGTGTGGGGCCCACACCTGTTGGGCAATCTTAGCTAAAATGTTACTATGTACCGGTTATTACTAGCCAATGATGGAATTAGATGTAAATACATATGTGAATAGGTGTGTCAAGTGTTAAAATCATGCCAATCTAATTCATGCTCCAACCATGACACTAAAACCATTGATAACACCATGACCATTTTCAATGTTGGGACTCAAACTCATCAAGAAGACCAATCCCATATCTTCATATGGCCATAAACACATCCTAACTACTATTTAATACTTCATTAAATGGGTGTAATCCATTCCCCTCACTCACATAATCGATAAACATATCTCTAAGTTTATATTCAACCATCTGATATGCCATTATGGGATCTCCTCCAACATTATATTTGATACTAGTGGATCATTTGAAAACAAAGATGTGAAAGCAATTTATTTTCAATACCACATCAAACAACATTTATTTACCACTTACTATCTTCAAGGAAATGGTCAAGCTAAGGCTTTTAATATAACCATTATCAATATTCTAAAGAAGATTGTCAATATTCTGAAGAAGATTGTCAATATTCTGAAGAAGATTGTCAATATTTTGAAGAAGATTGTCAATATTCTGAAGAAGATTGTCAATATTCTAAAGAAGATTGTCAATGACATTGGCTATAATTGGCATTTGTAACTATTTAATGCCCTTTGAGCATATCGTACCATATTTTGTACTCCAAAAAGAGCTACACCCTATTCATTTGTTTATGGAACTAAAGCCATTCATCCTATCCATGTTAAGTTGCCTTCTATCTGAATATTGTTGCAACACATCATTAATGATGAAGACTATAGAGTAGCTCATTTACAAGAACTAAATCTCCATGATAGAATATGCTTAGACACCTTGAATAATCTTCAAGTATAGCAGAACAAATTAAAAGGCCAATATAATAGGCATGTTAAGCATCATGAATTTGAGCTTGGTGACCTTGTGTTAAAGGAGAATTAAAAAAATATAAATGTTGAAACAAAGAAAAAAGGAAAGTTTCAACCAAACTAGTTAGACCCTATATACTTGTTGTTAATTATGGTTCTAGAACATACAGGCTTGCTATACCAGAAGGAGATGAGCTTGATGAACCAATGAACATAATGCACCTTAAATGTTTTTATGCTTAATAGACTCAAATTATTGTCTATGAGTATAATTTAAGTTATGCCACATTATAACTATTATTTGTACTATACCCCTTACCATTCTACTATGCCCTTAACCCTTCACCATCCAATTCTTTTTACCTAACCCTACCTATCACATTTGGCCTTGGTTTTGGTTCATTTGTACTTTAGACATGTTTAGTGGTTGATGACAGATTTAGTTCCAATATTTGTTTCATAATCAAATGTTTGAATACCAATATATGAAAGCAATGTGACAGTGGTCCTGGTAATTACATCCTTCATTTGATGTTATGTTCCCACCTCATGTTACTAATTATAACTACCTATGGGCAAATTAGTACCACTGAACCTTTGTCATTGTTTCCTAATTATAACCACCTTTGGGAAAATTAGGAGCAATACCTTCACCATGCATTACCGCATCACCTTGCCATTACTGTTACCATTTGCCTATACCTAAAACTTTCTAGTAATTAGTTAGATGCCTTTTTTGAAGGCAAAACTAAATGGAATTGAGGTCCTAAAGGACTATGTAGACAATGCTCGATTCATGTTGAAGTCATCTCAGTTACCTCTTTACCATGCTCTTTCCATTTTACAAAAAACCTAAGCCACACTCTCACCATTTTATGAGTTGGACCATTCTGTGCCTCATAATTCTCAATCAAGTTTAGATACCTAGAAAATTCCAAGGACATTTGAATAATTCAAAAACCCTTAAACATTTGTAAAGATATAAAAAATCATAAAAATCATAAAATCATGAAAATTGGCTTAGAATTTCATATGAGATATAAAGATGTAAAATTTTATAGGATGGGCCATGTTATTTATTTAGTTTCATTTCTAGACCACCTTAGTCTTTTTCTTTCCATTTTTGGGGGAACTATATTGTCTTGAGGTCTGCATGGACTATGTAGGCAACACTTAGATACATGGGGTATCTCAAGTTAGCTCGATCACACCTTCCTTTCTTTTCTGACCACTTATTTAACTTAAAGAATGTAAGACTCCTAACTAATTCATGAATAACCATTCATCATTTAGTTTTCCCATCTTTATTGGCCTTAGTCATATGCTCTCATCATTTTAAAAAATCATTCTCATCTTAAGAATTAGATGTAGTAGACACTACGAATTACCAATTCAGTTCATTTATGGATACTCATCTCTTAAATTTTAGTATAGTTTTAACCCAAACCATACTCTTGCACTTGTGTGATTTGTTTGTGTTGATATTTTCATGATTGTGAAATGTCATCCCTTCTTTTCTCAAACACTTGATATTTTATGAGATCATTCCTATTTTTCTCTACAAGTCAATCATGTTTTATTATCATCCATTTTATTCTATCCCATATCTTGGGAGATATACATTTGGCCTGAAGTTCATGTTGGACCTTATGTCTATAGAATTATGTAAGCAACATCCACTTGCTTAGTGCATTTGGAGTCAGCGCATCTATCACTTCCTTTTTTTCTATTTCGCTTATTTTGTTTGTTTTATTTTATTATCTCCTATAGCCTAGAGGCAATGTTTATTATTTTCTATTTGTGTCATTATTTCCCTATGGCCTAAGGGAAATTGTTAGTCTTTTATTTATTTTTGTGTGTTTAGAGTAGTTTGTTTACTCCAATTTTCTTTACTGTGGATTGTTTAGTTGTTTTGATTGTTTTGTTTAGTTTGTTTATTGCATAGTTTGTTCATTTTGTTTGTGCATTTATTTATTTTATCTATTTGTTTTGTCTTATTTATATTGTTATTTGTTCATAGTTATTTGTTTTGTTTAGTTACTATGTTTGTTTATTTATTTATTTTTGTTTATTAATGATTTACTTGCATGTTTCATTATTTTGTGTTTATTGTGTTTTTTTTATTTTACTTGTATTTATTTAGTTTTTTATTCATGTGTTGTTTTGTTTGTTTAATAGTGTTTTAATATTTTGTTTTTATTAGTGTTTTGTTATTTTTTTTCTGTTTTGGTTTATTAGTGTATTTGTTGTTTGTTTGTACAATTTATTTATTTTATTAGTTTTATTTGTTTACCTGTATGGTTTTTTTATATTTTGTTGTTTATGTTGTTGGTTCATTTTATTTTTCTTGTATGGTGTTTTTGTTTATTAGTGTCTTGTTGTTTGAATTTTATTTGTTTATTTTTATCTGTTCATTTGTTTTGTTTATTTTTATATTTTTATTTTTTTTGTTATTTATTTTTGGCCTTTTTATTTTTTGGTTGCCATAAGATTATTACATTTTGTTCACACTTAAGTCTTGATTATCCATATCATGTACTTATGTTATGAATTTTTGTATTTAGTATTACACTTGATTTATTTGTTATATTTACACTTAGGATTTGATTATTCACATATTATTCCTAAGTTATTTATATTTAAATTTAAATTAAATTTTCCATGCTTAGGGTATAAATTTCCATTTTAGTTATCCATAACTATCATGTATAATATCACAAGATAAAGCAAAAACATGCACACAGAGTCTATTCTAGCAATGCAATGGTAGTACTTCACCAATATATCAAAACCAACCAAAAACCCAAACACATACCTGAATCTGAGTAATAAATAAAAGTAAATATGATTTATTATGTGTTTATACAGACATGCATCTTTGAATAAACATACATATGAGTCATACAATATAATTAGATGATAACCAATAAAAAACCTCATAAACATGACATAAGCAATACATGAATAAAGCATACATAAATATAAACATCAACAATGGTAAATATTTGTAATGTTAATCAATGCTAATCAATTCTAAACATGGGATAAATAAGATAATAAACATGGCATCATATATATATATATATATATATATCAAGAGTATCATATACATGTATGTCAACCTTAAAGGACCCAATACTAAATGTAAATGTATCTCAAATATCATATACATAGAGGATATATACATATCATGATGGTTACTTAAAAATACATAAGTATGTTGATACAATGAGTAGAATTCCATATACTAAACTATGCCAAAATACCAAAAATACACCAAGGTGTCTGTGATCAACTCTAGCTCTGTATCCATAGGACCTGTAGTTGGAGGAGGCCCTAGTGGCCCTGATGGTCCTAGTGATGGTGGTCATGGCTGATGAATAGACTAACCTAAGGTAATTGTAATATGAGTTTTGGTCTAAGACTGACCATACCTGTTCACTGCCCTACTAAAAAGGGACTTATAGTTCATTCTACGTGCTATAGAAAGTGTATTTTTCACATCTGTGGTCCATTTTATGGACTGTCTGATCATACGTGCCTTTGTTTGATTACATTATAATTACACTATCTTTTTAGGCCTCTCTTGAGACCCGTTTAACAACATAATTTTTCAACCTACATCCCCTATTTTTTGAATGTCCATCTTTATACTCACATTTAGGCTAGAAATGTGTTGTTATCATTTGCCAACTCATCATAAATCCATTTTATGATTGTTTTTCATAAATTATCATTACCAATTTACACCATTGTGGAAAATTATTTTTTTCTCTATCGATCATTGATATATTTTGCCCTTCTAAGGAACTCATGTTTTAAATAACTTGATTTGAATGTGTGAATGATTATAACTATATTTGTGTAAACCATTTTATTTTTGACCAATTTAATGATTACAAACACTTGTGGACAAATCATTATTTTTAGCATCCCATGCTAATGACTATAACCACCTTTGGGTAAATCATTATTTTTACTTACTCCACCCACCCTTCTGGAGTAAATGCATGCATCCTTAATTATAACTATCTTTAGGAAAATCAGTGACCCATTTTCTATTCCTAATTATAACCACCTTTGAGAAAATCAGTATTTCCTATTTCATTACTACTTATAACTACCTTTGGGCAAATCAATATCCATCCCACTACCCTACCAAGGCAAATATATGTGCCACTACTTATAAATACCTTTGGTAAAACCAATATCACACCTTTTGTTACTAATTCTAACCACCTTTAGGCAAATTAGTAATTCTAAAACCATTACTATTTATAACCACCTTTGGAAAATTCAATAATCCCACCCATTTTACCACTAGATCATATCATTTTTTTCATTTTGAGGGAGCATTTGATGACTCTATTCTACTGCCTGTTCTCTTGAGGGGGCATCAAGGGCTTATCAACCATCTTTTGGGGCATGAACCATTAAAATTAATGACTTTTGCATTCTTTAAAAATATGTTACTATGCCTGTGTCTCACAATGCCTTCTTAAAAGGGGTAAATTGTAGACACTTAGTTTTACCCACTTTCATGCCTAAATTGGGATTCAATTCAATTCATAACAAATAACATAATTGAAGTCTATAAATCACTTGAATTTCCAAAATTCATTCATGTAGGGGATTTAATTACTCAAAAATGTGATGAAGCTAGCTTATTAACATATTACCTTATATGCACCAAAAACCTAGTTTAGTTTTATCCCTTATGAAATTACAACCTAGTAATTTGACACTTTTAACCTATCAAGCTATTAATTCATAACATTTAAAATAATTTCCAAAATCCAAAAAGCACTAAGGAAGATTAATAACATTGTAAATCTTAATTAACTTGCCTAAAGAAAAATTCCAAATCAAATTAGTGAATTTCATTTACCAAGAAAAGAATTTTTAGCTAAATATGAAGTCAAAGGTCAAAGGAGATAATAAAGTGATTTATTATTTCTTAAATATTCCAAAAATTATGTGCCACAACCTTAAAAATATCTAAAGTGAGTTGTCATGCCTCACAAATATCTAAAATTAAGGTGTAAATATTTCATGATTACTTTGACCCAACCTAGGCTTAGCCTGACTCAACCTAGGTTAATTTAGACTCAACCCAAGTTAGAATTTAACCTAATCTCCCTAGGGTTAGAGTTAGTTCTTATAGCTATAAATAAAAGTTACCACATTATATTCCAATAAGCTTTTATGTGTAAGGTTATTCTACTAGAATACCTTCTTGAAACCTTTAAGAGGAGTGTTATAATCCCAAATTTAAGCTAAGCTTCACACCAAGCCACAAGTGATCATTGGAGAGATTATACCACCATGGAAGAGCATTGCTAAAAGACTCTAAACATTATAGGTTGAGTATGAACATCCTTATGCATATAATTAAGCATCAAATTCAACAAATAAGGTAAAATTACTTACATTATTTTTATCTCTATTTTGTGATCTTGCTTATTATGTTATGCTCTCCCTAGTTCATAGGAAATAGTGTTTAGTCCTAGTGCATTGTTATGCTTGATTTTTTTCATTTAGAATAACAAGGGACTAATCATTGTTTTGTTTAATATTCTAACACCTAAGATACAAAAAAAACCCACCTTCCCTTAATAATGGTTTCTTTGGAAATAACATTTCATGTAGATCCTTAAGCACAACAACGACCACCAAAAGTAATTGAATCAGAGTTCAAAATGTAGACTTTAGGAGATGAGTATGATCCATGCTATGTTAACATTGGTCTCAGTTGAACTCTAGAATAAAGACAAAGGGTGAAGAATCTACTCACCCAATACAAAGACATGATTGAATGGACATATGAAGACTTGAAGGTTTTCAACCCAAGGGTCATCACCTATACAATCCCACTAAAGTCAGACTGCAAGTAGTTCAAGTAAAGATAGAGACTGGTAAATCCTATCTTAGAGCCTCTTATTTAGAAAGAAATGGAAAATATGTTGAATGCAAAAATAGTTTTCCCTATTAGACATTCTATTTGGGTAGCTAACTTAGTTCCAATCAGTGAGAACAATGGGTAAATTAAGATCTATTTTGATTTTATAAACTTGAATAAAGCTTCTGAGAAATATAATTATCCCCTACCTTCCTTGGACATGGCCATTCAGATACTAGGTGGTTCAAAAATCATTCCCTTATTAGATGGGTTCTTAGGATATAATCAGGTGCTAGTTGAATCAGAGGACAAAATGAAGATTACATTTACCACAAAGTGGGGTACTTATGAATATAAGAAGATGCCATTTAGCTTGATTAATGCAAGAATAACCTTTTAGTGAGCCATGGATCATGCATTTCAAGGGCTAATAGGTAAATGGATAATCATCTACATGGATGACATTACTATTTTCTCAAAGACCATAACAAATCACGTAGGCCACCTACAACCAATATTTGAAAGATGTAGAAAGTTTAACATCTCACTGAATCCCAAGAAGAGCATGTTCAACATCACTAAAGGTAAGATCTTGGGTCACATCATCACCAAATATGAAATTATAATCAACCCAAATATAATTTAGGGGATATCAAAAATTGCATTCCTAGATAGAAAAAAGACCTCAAATCTTTCTTTGGGAAGATAAATTTGATGAGAAAGTTTATATCAGGCTTTACAAAATTTTTTAGACCTCTAATTGCAATGATCAAATAAGATGCTAAATTATAATGGAGAATAGAGGCAATTCTTGTCAAGACATCAAAGATGTAATATTTTAGGCCCCTGTGCTGATAAGCCTAAAGTTCATTAAACATTTATCCTTATATTCATTCACTTTAGAACATACCATTACCATCCTACTTACCCAAACTAAGGTTGAAAATGAACACCCTATTGCATTCATGAGCACAAACTTGAAGGAAGTATAACTTATGTATTCCATGATAGATAAGTAAATATTTGCCCTTTTTAATATGGTAAATAAATTTTGACACTCCTTCTTGAGGCACAAGACCATCACTATTGTGTCATATCCTATTGTTAAGCTCAATTTGGGGTAAAATTAATGAGGAGAATGCATATGAAAATGGATAGAAAATTTTTAAGAGTTTTACATAGAAATAAGCCTACCAATATTGTTAGAGGTCAGGGCATCATCAACTCATAACTGAACCTGACGCATGCATCACCATTGAAGATTTTTATGAAACCCAAGTATCTAAAGGAGATTGGTATACTAACATTATTCAATACTTACTTACATGTACTTATTCCTTAGAACTCAAGAGAGAACATATGAGATATTTGAGGCTCAATACTTCTCATTATATGATTAGAAAGGGGATTATTGATAGAAGAAATTATGAAGACATCTACCTAAGATGCATATCATGAGAATAAGCTCAAGAAATTTAAGAAAATTCACATCAAAAGATGGGGAGTGGTCATCCCTCTAGAAACACCATAGCCTATAAAATCCTTAGAATAGGTTATTACTAGCCAATACTATTCAAAGATGCACATGTTCACATAAAGACATGCCATGAATGCCAAATCTTGGCAAAAAGAGAGGTACACATAATAATTCCTTTGTATCTTGTTATTGAAGTAAGACAATTCACTTAGTGGAGATTGGAATTCATTAGGTTCATTAATCCCATTTTTTTAGCTAGCCACAAGTTTGTACTCACTGCCATAGACTATTACACATGATGGACTGAATCAATGGCTACAAGGCAGTCCAAAGCACAAGATGTAATAAAATTTCTTGAATAAAACATCACAACTATATTTTTTACCCCCATTTATTTAGTTTGTGATAATGACCCAACATTCCAATCAATTAAATTCACTGAATCAGCCCATGATAATCAAAACACCATCAAGTCATCATCCAACCATTACCCATAAGGAAATTGATTGGCTAAATCAACAAATAAAAACTTGATCGATGCCATTAAAAAATTTAACAACATATAAACTTAGAGATTAACACAATATACTAATGTATTCACTATGGGATGATCGAATAAGATATAAGCATGACCTCAAGGCTTCACCTTATTTACTGGTATATGGATGACAACTGGTTTTCCCAATCATGATTAAATTATAAACATATAAATATATGTAGAAATACATGGAACCAAGTGAAAAGGTGGAATCTTGATTATTAGACATAATAGAGATGGAAGATTCAAGGATTGAATCCTTATATAATTTCAATGAACATTAAGATATAGCCAAAAAGTGGTTTGACAGAAGAGAAAAATTCAAAACATTCATAATATATGACCTAGTGTTTTTATGGGATAAAGCCCATGAAAATAAATGACAACATGACAAGTTTACCCCATTGTGGTTAGACATTATCAAATTTTGGAGATCTTGGGTAATAATGCTTTTCATTTGAGGGACCTCCAAGGTAACAAGTTAACATATCTAGTCAATGGATTTTTTTTGAAGCACTACTCATGGCTTTACCATCTATAGATGTTCTTGAGTAAACAAGATTTATGGTAAACACAGGAGTAGATTAGATTTATTTTTTTTTAGAATAAATTTATTGATTTCATAGTTAGTTCCCTACTTCCTAAGTTAACATTTCCTATTTTAAGTTTTTTGTTTTATTTAATTTAGTTCCCTGCTTTCTAGAATAGATGTTTTTATTTATTTCAAGATAGTTTGATTGAATTTCCATAGTATTATTGTTGGGTTAGTTTTCTATCTAGGCCTAACTTTCCTTAGACACATGCTGAAGTGATGAAAACCCAATGAGTTGGTATGATTACATTTCACATAAGAATTAAAGTTCTTGTGTGCTCACCCAAAGCACGTAATAAGGGACTAATTCTCTTTGGTTTCATCACAAAAAGGTGTACTTAACATATATCCATACTCAAACATCCACTTTACATAATCATTAACCAAAAAAATAAATACACAATATTTATGGGCCTAAATTCAATTAAATGAACAATCACATATAAAATGACTACCACCATTATTTCCATAATCCACCTAAGAAAATTCAAGTAACATATATTCCATTTATCATATTCATAATAGGTTCACAAGTTACATAATAAATGTATGGTGTAAATCAATTATATAACTTGATTATCTACTAGAGTACAATAGCAATATCACAATGGTATCCTTAATTACACCAATGGAATAATAATAAACATCAATCAACAACCTTAAAAAACCTTCAACAACCTTCAACAACCTTTAACAACATTACAAAGGTCTAATTAGGGGTATTTATAATTTGTTCTCCCTGATCAAGTAGTTACAATAATAATTACACTCTTAGTGACATGACAACGGTCTTCAATGGACTAATAGTCATGGTAGATAATTACATTATTTTCCTAAGGACTTGGGCCTTTGTGCTCGTATATTCCCCCTTCGATGTTGGATCCTAATTGTCAAGTTCCTATCTTCTTATGGGATGGTGCTAGATTTCTATGTGACTTAGTCTGTTTCATCCTTGAGAATCGATTCCTATCTATTTCTTGCTTCTCATGCTCCCCAAGTCTTCTGCTAGTGTTCCAAGCCCTTTATTATTGGGTTCTCTATTTATTATGCATATTCTATGACTGGGTCTTCTTGTGCCATAAAATTCCATGCCATGGTATTTTGAACCTATGACTCTTTTGTGTCATGATTCTTTTATTCTATGCTTCTTCCACACTATGTGTCTTTACCAAAAGATAGCCAAAATTTGGGGTCAAACATCACCCCACACTATGCCATAGTACATCTTAGACTAATCACTATGCCATTAGTCCAAAAGTTGGTGGTTGTATTGAGCTTGTCTATTCTAAAAATAGAGTCATCAACTACTTCTTTCCCCTTTAAGGGATCCCACTCAAGTATCTCAACATCAATGTCTTGATCTTGGGAAGTGGTCTCAATGTGAAGGATACTCAGTCATAAATCTACTTTAGAATCATATCTCTCTTCACCAATTGGATATTCAATTTCCATTTGTGTCTCCTCAAGGTGGTCTATTCCTGCCAAATTAAGGAAAGTGTCTTCTTAGAGTAAGTATCTTTTTTTTCAATTTTGACTCCTTTTGAGGTCCCTTCTGATAACTTTCCTAGCTCTTTCAAATATCCATCCTTAGGCACCTCTATATCCTATTCCAAGGGAACCATTTGTGTGGTTGGCTTTGGGCCTTCAAGTTAACTAGTTGGTGGATCCCTCTTTGGTGGTGCCTGGGAAGTCCTTTGCCATTTTAAAGGTTTTAGATAAGAGTTTATATTAGCATCGTTCCTAGGGAAATTTTGCTTCTTTTCTTGTGGTGGTGTTGTAGGATATTTGTATCTCTCACACTCCACACTCCCTAAAGATTTCTTCTTGGGCTTCAACATATAGAATAAAGTATGAAAGAATCACCAACCAATGTTTGATGCACCTTTATGTTAGTTCTATCTGACTCAACCCTTTATATATAAGCTTTCTTCCCATGGTATCCATGCATCTGGTAGAGAGTGTGAGTCTTCCAAATCAATCTATTTAGAAACAAACATCATAGGCTACATGTCGTATATCTAGTTGATGATGTTCATGAAGTATTATGTTGTGAAAGCATAAGGCAACTTAAGCTAGGCAAAAAGTTCTCCATAGGGGGCCATATTGATGTGCACAAGGGATTAGTGTTTCTTTATAGAAAATTGGCTTGGTCACCAACCTATGTAGGTAAGTCCTTTGGATTGTACCAATCATTCCCAAAGGCTTCCTTCATCCCATCATACCATTATTTCTTCTTGATCTTATAAGATGGAGTGATCGAGCTAGGTAAAATTAATGCCTTGTACCAATCCATAAGGGATTTATGCTCAAGTAGGTATACCCATTTTAATTCTTCAAAGGTGTATTCATGTACACAAATTTCATCAAACACCATTGATAACATAAACATGCCCCATGCAAACCTATGGTTGAGAACTCAGTGGGATTTATCTACATCTTCTATGATTTTATTGGTAAAGTATATTACCCAATTGTATTTCAACCCCTTGATGACTTGGTGAGAACATATAGGTGGGACATGTCCACCTCCTTCCATCTATCTCTACCTTCAACCTTTATCATTATGATATGTGTGACCACTCAAAGGGATGGATCCTGAAGACTTTTGATGTGCATAACATGGCCTTATTTTTAGTATTCAAGCACCATGTCCATCTTATTTATTTCATCCTAGTATTTTAGGTCAAATACAAGTTCTGTGCTTGAGTACTGCAACCCTGATACTTTGTTAATTCTTTTGACTATGATTCTCATCTTATGCCTAACAAAGTAGATGTAGTCCTCATGCACTTGTGAGATTAAAATTTTTACCACTTATATTGGCTTTCAAAAGTAAAAAAGGTTGAAGAGTTGGAAAAGGCTAGTAGTATCTAGGGTATTGAAAATATTCAAGTCATACACCAGATCGCTCCTGCTATTCTATCACTCAACTCTATAGTCATTCTACAATTATACCTCATTTTTTGGATATCGATGGTTTTAGTCAAAGATAGTGTAGGTTGGCACATTGGATACCCAATTCTCAATGTGTAGTACCATCTCAATTTACTATATTTTCTCAATAATAAAAGGTGGTGGTGGAGGCATGATAGCTTTATTATTCACTTAGCATGCCATATTAGTCCCTATGTCTCCCATGCACATGCTTAGTTATTTAGGTGCTTTTTATTTGATTATCACCATTTTCCCAACAACACTCAATTCTTTTTCCTCTAGAATTGTAGGTAATGGTTCACTTCATTGAGTCTTTTTATTAGGATGAATCACCCTTCATGGAGCTTGAATGTTGAGGCATGAACATCCAATGTTCCTAAATAAATACATGTTTACTTTTGTAATTACCTCAGCTCTCCTACTTCAATGCTTATTAATGGTGGATGTTGATCTCTACAACCAAGAACTCTAGAAATCATGCATGTATGTATAATTTACCTAGCTCTCTCTATTGATTTTAGCTAAAACACACTTTAAGATCAAGACACAATGACAATTCATTACTCTACACTTGAATAGATGAGATTAAATTTGTTTTAAAAAATCTCAAATTCACTCCTTTGGCTTTGTAAGTTCACAATCACAACAATAGTAAAAAGTGAAATGAAATATTTATATTTTTATAGGATCAAAGGGGTGACTTGAATTTAATACCCTTCATTTACCATCACTTCATGAAGTAACTATGACCAATAGTATTGCCACGATGTGATGTTGGAACACTTTCCATTGCCACTATCTCCTTGTATTAATTACATGTCCCTTCCTACACTTTTCTTAAAGTACATGACTCCTATAAAAAAAATTGAATGTTCATACCAAAGGAAATAATAATTAATTACCTTAGCTAGCTTATGGTTACATGCCACATCCTTATGAACCTTTGATTCCTTTCATATCCCCACAAACCATATCTTGACACTTAATACATGTAATACCCCTAACCCACACTAATATTGCTTCGTGGTCCTCTACAAGAACATAAGTATAAAATTGTAAATGTTGACCATAAAAACAATAAAAGGGCACACAAATAGTTCAACAATTTATTGAAAATAAAGAAATCCTAAATTAAACAAATGGAATATGCCTTATTGGCATAAATAAGAAAATCTTATTCAAAAAAGTATGGTCACAATCTACTACCATTGTAATGACCAGGAAGAAATTGGCAATCTAAATACTTCAGTAGGCATGCGCCAGTGGGATGGATACTATGAATAATGAAAGGACCATTCTATTGGACATGAAGCTTCCCAAAGTGGAACACAAACTTGGAGTCATATATTAAGACTTTCATTCTAGAACTAAAAGTCTTATTCTTAATGTGGTGATCATGCCATGCCTTTTGTTTTTATTTCTTCATGCCCTTACTCCAGTGTGTAATAAAGTGAGTTTGATATAGCTGTAATAAATCATCAAGGCATGCTTTCAATAAGGCCTCATAATCTTGTCACCTGATGCATTACATACAAAAAGAGGGAACAAATAACTCTATAGGAGGAACTACTTTGGTACCAAACATAAAGTTGAATGGCATGATCTTATTTAATTATTTGTAAGTGGTTTGATAAGTCCAGAGTACCATAGACACATGATAATCCCAATCAATGCATCCAATATGACATATCTTGGTTAAATTAGTGCCAAAGATATTATTGAATTCCTTAGCTATACCATTGGCTTGGGGATGATACAATGCCATTTTATGATGAACAATCATGAATTTGGCTTATATGACACAAATAGTCTCATTGAGGAAGTGAGTACCATGATCAGTAGTGAAACTCAATGGACAACCAAACCTAGTAATAATATGATCCTAGATGAAATATGTAATAATAATAACTATACAATCTCATGTCAATGCAACTTTAACCCAATGAGTGAGATAGCTAGTAGAGGTGATAACATAGTGGGATCCAGTTCACCATCCTGTTGGGTTGATGGTATTGAGGTATGTTCCTATTGTTGTGTTTGTGGCATTAAGGTTTTCATTGATGTCAAATGTAGTCAAAGGTCATTGATGTTTTGGAGGTTCTCTTGTGAATTTACATGGTAAGTATTTTTGATAACTTAAGCATGATCTATTAGGTCTTTGAGTTCTACATAAGGTCTTGGCACAAGGTTATGTTTTAAAAAGATTATGAGCAGTGTTTGATTTGAAGAGATCATCTAAAAGAGAGTGATTATGTGTATTGACATTTTTTTTAATAAGATCATATTGACTAAGTTCATGAGAATAAGTCTGTGTGCATATCATATATTCAGAAGCCTAGTCTTATCTTGATATAGGCATGAAGCATTATGAGGCATGACGATGATAACATAGATATGTATGACCTTGAATTTTTGAAAATAAATAATAGATAATGATATATGATTTTTGACACTATTTAAACATGTGTATAAGATAAATAAGCCTTCAGAAGAACTCTTAGGTCAGGTATTGAGGCTTAACTATTACATGAGAGACCTAGAATAATGGAACATGCTTAGTAACTTATTTTGTAAAGTAGTGTGAGAATTACATGAGAAATATTGGAAATGCATGAATATTTTATGAGTTAATTTTATGTGGATGAGGTTTTGAGAGCATAACAAGAAGTTTTCAAGTATGATCAAGGTTTAAGTATGACTGGTAGTTTTAGACTTAATGTGCAAAGATACCTAGTGTGGTCTAAAGAAAGGTCAATTTGAGTTTTATAAGTGATATAACACATATTATAATTTAATTAGGTTTTAAAAGTTGTGTTAAGTGTTTTTACCAAGTTTTAGATCCTCAATTGAAGGAAAAAATAAGAAATAATGTTTTGAGGTCTCTTATGTATGCATATTGAGGAGTTGCAGATCCAAGAAGAAACTTTTAATGTTAATTGGAATGTGTGATATTTACATGGGATAATTTTGGGAGAGATTTAAAAGGGTCATAATAAGGTTTTCCAATCATTAGGAAGTGGTTTAAGGAACATAGCTGTATGAACAATCGTTAAAGATGGAAACTAGTCCAAAACCCTCTCAAAACCCTTATGGTGACCCAATTGGAGAGATATTGATATAAAGTTACCAGAATGGTTTTATTAACATATTTAAATGATTTAATGTGGTATAAGACACATATAGGAATCTCCAAGTGGTAGTGGTGTGTTAGGATAGTGAGTAAAAGTTACATAAAAATGCTTTTTTCTAAAGAATTTGATGCTACAAGTAGGGTTGACCAAGTTAATGCATGAAATTGGATGGAGGTTGAAGGTAAATAATTTTTATTTATGTACATGGTGTTTTTTTGACAATATATATCCTATATTTCAACTAATTTTCTCACCTATTTTGACTTATCGCTAAACTTGGAAAGAGTGAAAATAGTGAGAAAAACTAGTCAAAGTGAGAAAAAGATAGGGATTAGTTGTAGAGGATTAGGGAAGGATTAAAATATTTTGGGTATTTTTTAAATACATTTAACTCATGTTACATTTGTTTATAATTTTTTAAGATACTCACATATAGGCAAGAAAGTGCTCTCAAGATGACCTATTTGTGTGTGTGAAGACAGGGAAAGAGTGAGGTTCAAAGTTTGATCAATTTGTTCTATATTTGTCATTTGACCTCTAAATATTTGTGATTATATTTAAGATAAATATGTTTTAGGATAATATAAATTAATTATTTTCTCATTTAAATGTTCCTATAGATGTTATAAGTCATGTTCACCATGACTAGTTCATAAGGTAGAATAATTATTCCAGGTCTACTAAGTGAAGTGAAAAGTGTGGACTCTATGAAAAAATACAATGTACCCAATGAAATTGTTTATTTTTTTTGGTATTTATATTATAAATTAATTATTTTTATGATATTTAAATATATTTCAAGAAGTTGAAATGTGAAATCCAAAATGGCTTGTCATACTGTGTGAGGACTGTGAGAGAATAACTTTACAAATTGGTCTATAAGACCAATGATTATCATAAGAGTTTGAGATATAACTATTAGAGTATGATATATAGATAATAAATGAGATATTTATGTGAATTATATTTCTTTGAAACATTCTTAAAATTTTAAAAGACAAACATCCACATGACTGTGTTTTGGAGCAGTATGACCATTCTATGTAGTCATCTTGCAGAGGTGAGTTTTAGGTGTTTTGCCAAGACTAGAAGGATATATTACTTATAATTATGTTAAATAATTATTTTAGGTCGATATTAATGTGTTTTTATTCATGATAAGTGTACATGCTGATGTTGGTGATCAAATGTTGTTAACTATATTTTTGTAGTGTTTGACCATTTTGAGTGGTCAAGTTGCAAGAGTTGGTTTGAGGCCTTTTGGCATGTTTGGTGATGTAAAATTGACATAATTATGACCATAAGGTAATAAAGGATATTTTAATGATATTTTTTCATATTTTCATGTGGTAAAATTTAACATATACTTCAGTTGTGTAAGGTAGATTATTTCTATATATGAAGGGCTAATGGCGAGTACGCCTATTGGCATGGTTCAAGCGATGAGTTGGACTAATAGGTGGCATGGATATATGAATATGTTATAAAGGATATATTTAAGACATATTTTAAGTTTTTAAATCATTTATAGAGACTTAATTTGGTCCAATAGGTCAGAAGTGTAATGCGTGCTTAAGAAAAACCAAATTGTATTAGGTCTCCATTAGGCCTAATGGGGTTTTGGTCCTTAATGGGTATGATTGACTGGAGTGGTTATATCAAATTTTTAATGTGTTTATGGACTTATTAAAATTATTATACAAGTGTGTTAAGGTTATTTTCAAACCAATATGGGTGAAATCAATTATTTGTTATAAAAGCAAGGCCTAATTGGCCTATTTGAGCTAGTTGAGATAAAGGAAGATAAACATAGAAAAGGGATCATTGAAGGAGTATTAGTAGGTCATTTATGACCATAATAAGATAAAATAAATCATGATTAACATTTAAAATATATTTTTTAGATGGATGATAAGGTCAATTGACCTAATGATCCTAGAAGAGGCATGTTGAGTGAGGAAGCCTAAGAGGCTGTTTGAGAGGGGTAGAAGGTTGAAGTGAGCTGAATAAGGGAGATATCATCAGTAGATTCATTATAGGAGTGTTATATGTGTATTAAATATATTGGTATGTAGATAGATAAGAGAGAGAGCTGAATAGTAAGTCACCATTAGCTGTTTGAGAAACAAGTTGTTGTGAAGGTGATCAAGTTTGTCTTGGCTAGGTTGGTACTTGGTCAAGAAGGGAGTTGGAGATGCCTTGAAGGTTAGAGCTTACATAAGTGTACTTAAAGTGGTTAGGTTAGTGAAAATTCACTTAGGGGATTGTATCCTCATTTCACTTTAGAGCTTGCTAAAGGACTAGTTGAATGGGTGCTTGACTAGGTAGGGGTTGGAGCTCCTTATGGGGTTGGTGAAATGTTGTGTCATTGCTTATCAGATAATAGTCAAAGTGGTGTGATATTAGATTTTATTCCCCATGAGGGTTTCCCTCATAGATATGGTGTTCATGTGTTGATGTCTTGCTTCATGCTTATGTGTTTGCTATTCTATGTATTTCTATGTCTCTATGCTAGTTTGAATGGTTAAAGAATGATGAATGGAATTGAATGAAATGTTTTCACATTGATTCATCCTCCCCCCCACATAAAGGTTATGATTATAATATTTGGTATCAAATTATATCCTTTGATGAAGTTTTTTCAACTTTAAGGTGATCCTAGAAGCACAAAATGGCTAGGCTTGTGAAGGTAAGTTACAAGATCAATATGTTTATTAGCTTGTGGAAGAAGAAAGCTTGGTGGATGCTTGTTGAATCTTGGTAGATGTTGCATGATAATAAGGTGTTTGAATTATAGGAATTCCAAGGTGGTATACTTGGTTAGATATCATGGTATCAGGAAGGTATTACTTGGTTTAGGTCTATACCTAGACCTAAGTCTTAGACTGTACCAGGTCTATTGAAGCATGATAAGCAATATAGAAGCATGAAATATAGTATAATGTTTTAATGAGATTTGATAAGTTAACCTGTAGGTGTTCATAAATATTGAGGTTGAAATATAGGTTTGCAAATGAAATGATCTTGATCATCAAGTAAGAGGAGCTAAGTTGAGTCTATGAAGCTATCATATATGAACAAGAGGTTTGTTAGGAGCCTGAGTATGTTGATGAGATATATTTGAGGTCTTTTTGAGCCTTCATGAGGTATAAAGGTATGAGCATGTATCCTTATTTTTGCATGTATGTTTGTTAAGCATATATATTTTGAGATGACAAGATCCAACGGAGGAGTTATGAGAAGGTATATAAGTTATATATTGGTCTGCAAGACCAATGAGGATATAAAGATCAAATAAGATGATTATACCTTATGGGCATAGTCAATGATGAACAAGGTCATTTTGGATAATGATGTAGGTGTTTTAAACTTTTAACATGATTGGCATGAATGAGGTTTTCAAGACTTCATTGGACAATGAAACAATGAGAAGGTAATGAATGTAATATGATTATAGAGTTGGTTGATTTGAATCATTACCATGGGGAGTTAAGTTATCTTGATGAATATCAAAGTGTCATAAAGATCATATAATGCATGTGAAAAATGTTTGACAAGAGGTATACAATAGAGCATGAGGTCTCTCCTACCTATCTGATAGTTTGATACATGAATAGTGTTATGAGATAATTTGAGCCATGATGGCTTGAGAAACATAAATAAGAATGTAAATTTATCATTTATTCTAAGAAAGCATAAAATTCATGAATTATTCTATAAGACCAATGAGATTGTGAAGACCTTGAAAGTGTTATTGACAAAATAAGGTTCTTCAATGGATGTCAAAGACATGGAGAAATTATGTATATTATAAGTTCATATGAAGGTGATATGAAGATGACAAGTTTTTTGAGTTTTTTCAAAGGGTCTTGACAGTGATTGTTAAATTTGTTTGCAGATCTAGTTGGTTGAGGTGATCTATTGAAGGTGTCATAAGCTGAGTCAAGCTCTAATGACTTAAGAAGTCTATTTGAGACTTATGGAGAATGAGAAATGGTATATGTTATCTTAAGAGTCTTTTGCTCAAGAATAATCCATTCATTTGTATAAGGTAGTTATATTTCCTTGAAACCATATCTATGGTTGAGCTATTATAATAAGGAATAGGCCTATATGAGGTCTTAGATGGAATGTTAGTGAGTTGCATAGTTCTATAAGGATGTTTGAAGACTCATTATGCATGGAACATGTGTGACTAGATGAGGGTCATCTTGGAGCTAACCTAAAGAGAAATAGGTCTCCATAAGGCTTATTACTTATCAAATAAGGGCAAGATGTTGATTTAAAATATCATATTAGTTAAAAATAAGGAAAAGTAGTTACAAGAGAGCATGTTGATAGGGGGAGCCTATTTGAGTTGCTTCAAGTATGCATGGAATGGTATATTAAAAATAGATCAAATGAAGAGATGAATAGGTTAAAAAAAGATCAAGAGCAGATGATGAGCTATAAGGAAGGTCTGTGGAGTCATGATAGTCATGTATCAAGATAATGAGAAACAAGTCAAGTTGAGAGACAAAAATTAAATCACTTTAAATATGACCTTGTGAGAGTGTATAGGACCTTTTTCATTAATGTAAAAAGGGGATAAAAACTTGATGGGGAGATCCAACTTGAGGAGAGATGATAATCATCTATTATGTTAGAGTGTTTGCCATCAGTGACAAAGGGGGAGGCTATTGAGGTATGTTCCTATTAGTGTGTTTGTGGCATCAAGGTTGTCATTAATTTCAAAGGTATTAAAATGCCATTGATGTCCTAGAGGTTATATTTTGAAGATACTTGGTAGGTATTCTTGATGACTTAAGCATGATCTGTTAGGTCTTTGAGTTTTGCATAAGGTCTTGGCACACGTTTATATTTTGACAAGCTTATGAGTAGTGTTTTATTTGAATAGATAATCTTAAAGAGAGTGATTATGTCTATTGAAATGATTTTTGTGATAAGATTGTTATTGACCAAGTTCATGAGAACAAGTTTGTGTGCACATCATATATTGAGAAGCCTAGTGTTGTCTTGATATAGGCATGAAACATTATGAGGCATGGTGATGATGAAATAGATATATATGAGATTGAATTTGTGAAAATAAATTATAGATCATGTTAGAGGATGTTGGAAACTATGTAAACATGTATATAAGATAATTAAGCCTTCATAATAACTCCTAGGTCAGATATTGGGGCTTAATTCTTACATGAGAGACCTAATATGATGGAACAAGCTTAGTATCTTGTTATGTAAAGTAGTGTGAGACTTTTACGAGTAATATTGGTAATGTATGAATCTGGTATGAGTGAATTTTATATGTGGATGAGGTTTTGAGACCAAAACAAGAAGTTTTCAAGTATGATCAAGGTTCAAGTATGAATGGTAGTTTTATTTCTAACATGCAAAGAGATCTAGTGTGGTCTAAAGAAGGGTAAATTTGTGTTTTCAAGGTGATATAAAAAAATTGATGATGGAATGAGGTTTTAAAATTTATTTTAAGGGAATTTAAAAAGTTTTAGGTCCTCAGTTGAATGAGAAAGCAAGAAACAATGTTTTGGGGTCTCTTATGTATGTAGATTGAGGAGTTACAGACCCGAGAATAAACTTTTGATGTTCATTGGCATGTGTGATAGTTGCATGGGAAAATGAGAATTTTGGGAGAGATGGAAAAGGGTACTAATATGGTTTTAAAAGCATTAGGAAGTGGTTTAAGGAACAAAGTTGTATGAATAATCGTTAAGGATGGAAATTGGTCTAAAACCCTCTCAAAACCCTTATAATGACCCGATTAGAGAGATATTGATAGAAAGTGAACAAAATTGTTTGGTTAAGATATTTTTATGATTTAATGTGGTAGATTAATCCTATAATAATCTCAAAGTGGTAGTGGTAAGTTAGGACAAAGAGTAAAAGCTAGAAAAAAATGCTTATTTCTAAAGAGTTTGATACTACATGCAAGGTTGACCAGGTCAATGTATGAAAGTGGATGGAGGTTAAAGGTAAAGAATTGTTTTTGATGTCCATGTTTTTTGGTTGAAAATATATATCATATGTGTCAACTAATTTTCTCACCCAAGTTGAGCTATCGCTAAATTGGTAAAGAGTGAAAATAATGAGAAAAACCAGTCAAAGTGAGAAAGAGATTAGGGATTGGTTGTAGAGGATTAGTGATGGATTAAAATATTTATCATATTTTTAAAATAAATATACCTCATTTTACCTTGGTTTATAATGTTTGAATATGATCACATATAGGCAATAAAGTGCTCTCAAGATGACTTGTCTGTGTGAGTGAAGATAGTGAAATAGTGAGGTTCAAAGTTTGATCAGTTTGTTCTATATTTGTCATTTGAACTCTAAATATTTGTGATTTTATTTGAGATAAATATTTATAAGGATAATATAAATTCATTATATGTTCATGGAAATGTTACTACAAATGTTAAAACTCATGTTCACCATGACTAGTTTATAAGGCAGAATGATTGTTCAAGGTTTGCCAAGTGAAGTGAAGAGTGTGAGACCCTATGACAAAAGCCAATGTACCCAATTGACTTGTTTATGTTTTTTTGGTATGTATATTATATTTTCATTATTTTTATAATATTTAAATATAATTTGAGAAGTTGTAACATGAAATCCAAGGCTTGTCAGACTGTGTGAGGACTATGAGAGAGTAACTTGACAAATTAGTCAATAAGACCAATGATTATTACTAGAGTTTGAGATACAACTATCAAAGGATGATATACATATCATAAAGGAGCTATGTATGTGCATGATGTATTGGAAACACTCTTACATGTTTTGAAATAAAATGACCATTCTATGTAATCATCTTACAGAGGTGAGTTTGAGATGTTTTACCAATAATTGAAAGATATATTGATTATGAGGATGTTAGATAAGTATATAAGGTCCATATTAATGTGTTTTTTCATGATATGTTCACATTAAAATGTTGGTGATCAAATTTTTTTGACTGTACTTTGGCAGTGTTTGACCATTCTGAGTGGTCATGTTACAAGTGTTGGTTTGAGGCCTTATGGCCTATTTGGTGATGTCCAATGGAAATATTGATGAACATAAGGTCATAAAAGATATATTAATGATAATTTTTCATATAGTCATGGAAAAATTGAATTTATACTTTAGTTGTGTAAGGCAGACTATTTCTATGTATGAAGGGCTAATGGTGAGTAAGCCTATTGGCATGGTTCAAGTGTTGAGATGGAAAAATAGGTGGCATGGAGATATGAGGATGTTATCAAGGATATATTTAAGATATATGTGATGTTTTTAAATCATTGATATATATTTAATATTGTCCAAGAGGTCATAAGTGTAATGTGTGCTTAAGATAGACCTAATTATATTAGGTCTCCTTTAGGCCTAATGGGGTTTTGGTCCTTAAGGGGTATGACCAACCTATGGAGTGGTTGTATCACTTGTGTAACATGTTTATATACCTATTAAAAGTATGATAAAAGTGTGGTAAGGTTATTTTCCAACCAATATGGGTAAGAGCAAATGTTTGGTATAAAAGCAAGGCCTAATTGGCTTATTTGTGCTAGTTGAGGGAAAGGAAGATACACATAGAAAAGGGTTCATTTAAGGAGGATAAGTAGGTAAATGAGGAAAATTATAAAAGTAAATAAATAATTATAAAAATATAACATATCTTATATATGGATGATAAGGTTAATTGACCTAATGATCCTAGAAGACGCATGTTGAGCGAGGAAGCCTAGGAGGCTATTTGAGAGGGGTAGAAGGTTGAAGTGAGTTGAATGAGGTGAGAGGCCATTATTAGATTCATCAGAGGAATTTTAAAAGTTTATAATATATATTTGAATGAATATAGATAAGAAAAAGAGATATAAAGAGTAATTCACCATCAATTATTTGAGCAACAAGTTGTTATGAAGGTGATCAAGCTTGTCTTGGCTGGGTTGGTGCTTGGTCAAGAAGGGAGTTAGAGCTACCTTAAAAGTTGGAGATTTCAAAAGTTTTATTGAAGTGTCTCGGTTTTTTATAAGTCACTTAAGGGTTTTTAACCTCCTTGTAAGTTGGATCTTACTAAAGGACTAGTTTAGTGGGTGCTTGACTAGGTAGGGGTTGGAGCTCCTTGTGGGATTGGGGCCTCACTAATTATTGTTTCATTACTTAAAGGATAGTAGTCTAAGTGATGTGATAGTGGGTTTTATTACCATGAGGGTTTCCTAAATAACTATGGTTTTTATGTGTTGAAATATTTCTTTATTCTTATGTGTTTGATATTCTATGCATTGTTATATCTCTATGCTAGTTTGAATGGTTAAAGAATGATCAATGGAATTAAATGAAATGTTTGCACACCGATTCACACCCTATCTTAGTGGTTTTTATTAAAAAATATTTGGATAACAAATTCAATGGCTCAAATTTCAAAATGTTCATGAGATAGAATGGGATGAAGGGGCATTGCATCTTGCCTTTTCAACTTTCCCATGCATTGGAAAATGTCACATTGGTGCACGTAAAGCTTAACATCCTTAAATAGGTTAGGCCACCATAAAATACCTAAAATAACCTTTCAAATAGTAGATTAATTGGTGTAATGTCCTCTATCAACACCTTTATGGACCTTTTAGAGTACTTAAAAATGCTTGTGTTTCATGACACAACGTTAGAGTACCTCATCCCAACCAAGTTTATAAATATCTCCCCTGATAAGTTGGAATGGAGTATCATGATAAAAGAGATATTTTTTGGCTAGAGTTATTAAGTGAGATACAGATGATCCAATATTAATAAAGGTGGATATGCCCTCTAATTCCTTAAGAACATGCGAGACATGTAAAAACTGCATGTTAGGTAGGTTATCTTCTCTAGTGCACGTAGGCTCATGATATTTAAATAAAAAAAGGTGGTCTAGACTAAAAATGGATTAACAAGATTAACCATGACTAAGAACTATAATTATTGAAATAACACTATCCATTAACAAATATGACCATACAAAATTGGTTTGTTAACCAAATACTTTAATGCCTCATGGTCTATGAAGAAAAAACATGGTTTCCAATAGATAATGTCAGAACTTTTAAAGAGTGTAGACCATAGATAATGCCTCACACTCTATATTGGTATAGTTTCATTCGGTTAGAGTAATATTTAAACTTGAAAAGTATATAGGGTGAGAAAAATTACCTTTGCTAAGCTGAGCAAGTATACCACTAACTGTCATGCTAGAAGCATCAACATGAATGTGGAATGGTTTAGTCAAATTTGGGAATTAGAGAATTAGTGTGGTGATAAGCTTATCCTTAAAGGAAACAAAGGATTCTTGGAATGTATGGGTCCAAATAAAGTGTTCATTATGTTTCACTAGGTCCTCTAGAGGCACTTTAATCCTAGCATATCCATGGATAAATTTTCTATAGAACCTAGTGTGACCTAGGAAAGTGTGAACCTCACATTGGGTAGTCAATGCTGGTAGGTAGAGGATGATGACAATCTTTGCAAGGTACACTAAAATTCCATCTTGATAAATAATATAACCTAGGAGAATGACAAATAGAGTAGAAAAAAGACATTTATTCAAATTAAGAGAAATATGAAGAGTCCTGTAGTGCTCAAACATGAGCCAACAATTAGAACAATGGTCTTTCACTAAGCCATAAACTATCTAGTCATCTAGATAAACCTGAAGTAACTTATGGATAAACTCCTTGAAACCTTCAATAGTGATCCTAGAGAACACAACAGGGGCATTATTCAATAAAAATGGCATGGCATTATAAGCAAAACACCCTTAATCAATGGAAAATGTAGTCTTTGTCTTATCTTCCTATGCAATCTAAACTTAATGGTACACAAAAAATCATCTGTAAAGGTATAGATTTCCATATATAGTGATGCCTTTTAGGATCTCTTCAATGAATGGTGTCAAAAAAAGATCAGTAATGCAAGTAGCATTAAGCAATCTATAATCCACACAAATCCTTATGCACCCATCTCTTTTAATATGTTTTACCATAGGAATTACCCATTCAAATTCTTTGATAGGATTAATGAATCTTACACACAACATACTATCAATCTCTTATTTGACACAAACACATAAATTTGGGTTTATTTGATAAGGCCTTTTTCTTACTAGGTGAGCACCTTAGACCAACTTGAATTGAATTTTACCCCAACAAGAATGGACACCCTTCATATCACTATAATTCCTTGGGAAAACATCCTAGTATTCTTTTAATATCTTAAATACTTTTGTGATTTTGGTATCAGACTAGTAATTCTCCATGGTAGCCATCTTCAATGCATCCTCCATGCCAATATTACACTAAATGGTTTGAAGTGGTTCTAAGTATGGGTGTGTATGTAGAATGGTATCATGAATATTTAAAGTGCCATACTCTATGTGGATATCTAGATGATTAGTTAATGGGTCAGGTGGATCAAATCCTACACCCTTATCAACCTAAAATAGAAATTTTTTCTTACCATGTTGGATTTCCTCTCAAAGTGCATGATTTAGTACAAGTTCAAGCATGGAAGAAGATGCCTGCTCAATAGGCTCATTAAAAATGGTCAATATTACCTCTAACACATCATGTATGCTTCAAATCTATTCCTCAACATGACTTAGATCATCGATGACTTCTTGATGCATTGATTGCAGTTTAAGGCACAAATCCATCCATGTGGATGAATATGAAAACATAATAATAATATTATCCTTAAAAATGCACCAAGAATGTGTACCTAGATGGTGCTCTTAGTAGACATAGCATAGTCTAGCCCAAGTGCATAGAGTTCCATAAAATGTGTGAACCTAAAGGTATTCTAGCAAGAAAGTTTCATTAGCCATCCACATTACCTCATAAGCATCAATATAAGGTTTTGGTGCTCATATATCACTATAGCTGATAGTGTCATGTACATGGTTATCATGATGAAATCTATGATGTAATGTAGAATGTACATGATCTCAAGTAAGTATATGCTTATGATGAGTTTGCCACCACCTTGAAACTATGCCATAAAAAATGTGAACACTTGATCACACTCAAAATCAACATCAAAATCATATAAGAATTCTAGTTACTAGACAAATTCATGGACTTCCCTTTGACCATGGAATCATGGACCTTCATCTAGCCTTATGAGTGGAAAAACCGAGATTTTTCCATGCATGACTTGGTTAATTATAAGGTGAATAAATTTATGGAATTTGTGATACTTTTATTGAGTATTTTTATGACTATAGATAACACCAAATACTCTCCCAGTAAGGTTGTAGTCACCCTATTACTATAGTCACATGCATCACTAGTGACATCAAAGAGGGATTGTGCTTCCATACATCATAAGATGCCATTACGGGTAGGCTCATGGTGTTCAATACCTCAAGATATGAAATTATATATATAATTAATGTCCTCATCAACATTAACAGGTTCAATGTATGGGGGCCCATGAGCATGGTCTAATGGAATGACTATGCACTGGTCATCATTTTCAAAGTTGATGTACCATTTATTAAATATTAAACTAGTGTTTTTGGTGTAACACCATGAATAAACTAATAATGATAGGAAATAATTAGCCTCAAACAACTCTAGGACTTTAAAGTCTACTTTGAATGTAACACTGAGGACATCCATAGTGGCATCTTTAAGGACACCAATCAATAAAGTTCAGGTCTTATTAGCCATAAATAAAACATGGGGTGAAGGTTAAAAAGTTGAGCTATCTGTATTCCACCGGGCATCCTTTGTGAGAACATTGAATTCATTGCTGGTGTCAACTAAGATATCCTATATTACCCATCCACTGAAGGTGGTATTCACCAATATCTCTTTGTCTTCTTGCGGGCTAAGGGGATGGTAGTATCTTGCTATTGAGCATGGTTTAAATGATGATATTTAGTAAACCTTGACATGTGATGCTTTATCTAGTTATGTGACAATGGTATAATATCCTCATCTAATAATCACTTATAGAGCTCTTAGAAGTCATTTTGTGCCAGATTATGATGGTTTGTGGTTTTTTTTAAATCTACATATTGATCAACATCATGGTCCTTAAGAAATTGGATTTTCCATTATAATTCCCTTAATGAGTTCATAGTGTCTTGGATAACCTCATTGTGTTGTTGACCATCAAGATACCTAGTAGTAGAAGGCTCATTATGCTATACTTTTTCAATAGGTGGAGTGGATGTAGACTAGGATTGTGCACCACTATGCATTGTAATATTAACCTTAAGTCCTATTAGAGTGATAGGGCATGGTCTCCAATGTGGTTTCTCAATGTGTATCATACCATCACCCTTCTCATTTATTTCATTTTTAATGACTATGTACAAGTCATGACACTCCTCCAGATAGTGCTCATTTTATAGTAAACACATATAGGGTAAATTAGGTAGTCATGCTGGTATTGCTTACGGTAACCACACTTATAACAAGTTCATAGTGGAAAGTGCCCACCTCCATGTCCTCAACCTTAACCTCACCCATGATAACCACTTTTCTCTTGGTTATTTGAAAAATATGCCCGACACATACCATATGCACACTCCTCATGAATGTCACTAATGAGATGATATCCATTGACATCATGACTAGATGCATCACATATATTACAATAAACAAACACATTTAACTAAGTGGCATATTTTAATAGAGGTCAAGCTTGAACATCATGCTCTTCTTGGTAGATTTAACATGACTATTTTAATATGATGCGTATGTTCTTATAGGGACAATTATTCCTATTATGGCCTTCAAACTCATAATAGACACACTATATGCCAATGAAAGTGTCATGGATGTTGTGTGAAATTAGTTTTTATAATTAAGATGCCATTGCAGTGATTTGAGTATCTATGAAATGATTAATTCCCATATCAATACTACCAACAACTTTGGCATGAAGGGCAACTTATAAGCCTCGTGTGGGCTAGTAAAAGTTCTCTGAGACAATGTTAATCTAAAAGGGAGCAATAAACCAATCATAAACTAATGAGCATGTTGAGTAGCATTGATATCAAATGAAAGCTTGGAAATAAGTGTCTTAAACTATGCATCATACTCACACACACTCTTAGTTAGTTCTTGTTTGATATCTTTCATCACAATAATACTCTATTGTTTAAACTACAAAATGTCAAACTCTTGGAATAAGACTACCTTGAGTTGATCATAATCAACTAAATCTTGTTGAGAATTATATTTTTGATACCACTTATGTGCTCATTCTAAAAGGGTGGTTGTAAATTGAGTGGATTTCTGCTCAGAAGAGGTTATGATACACACTCTTTAGATAAGTTCACACTTGTGAACATGTTTAGTGGCATTCTCCACACCTTAATATTATGGAAAATGGAGTATCATTTTATACTATACAATGGGTGGTTTAGGTGATTAAAATGTTGGATGGTAAGAACTTTTGATCCCTCTCATTATTTGGAGGGGAATTCCACCACTTCCTCCTATGCCTCCTCTTAGTCCACTAATCAAACCACCATCTATTCCACCTCCTACACCTCCATTAGTTTTAGAAACACCTGAGACATTGCGCATTGAGGTAGGTTGAGTCACTATATTTAGGCCAATACTTTTCCCACTAATTATGCTTGGTCCACCAGGCATGCCAAGTTGGGTCATGGAATTACTTTTCAAAAGAAAAGAAAGAGTTAATACACTAGTTTCTAAAAGTTGTTCAACTAAGGTTTCACTTATAGGACAAGTCTTTGACTATATGTTGTTTGTATCCCAATTATGTATATTTAGTTTATCTAACTCAAAATTAAGAACTCACATTATGGTAGGGGAATTGGGTTGGTTCAACTTTTGTTCTTCAGTTTCCTCTTCTTGGCTTGCTTCTCTCACATATACTAGAGCTGGCATTGGTTATGGTCTAAAAGTTAGAGAGGCCTCTTTATGCTATTCTATTCCCTACAGATCCTTAAAACTCTTCTCGAGTCCTCTTGTTTCCTTCTTATGCCACTTCCACTTATAATCCTTCATCAAGATTTATCATATTTGCACTTCCACAACTCTTGCTTACTGGATACCATATCAAACCAATAATTTTGTTCATAATTACCCTTGCATTCCCCCACTAACCATGCTACTCATGTAAGGAAGAGTTTATCCTTCCATGGGAAAATTCTCAAGTCCATAGTCAATAAACAACTTCTTTACCTCTAGAGGGAATTAATTGAGATATGGACCACATAGTTCTTGAAGAAATTAGAATTGAGCTTCTTTTAGATAAGAATAAGTTGATACGTTAGAATCCAAGATGTAACTATTTAAAAATCCTCACCACCAAATATAATTAGCTCATGTACACGACACTTCCAAGTGTGCTAAATCTATCTAACATGCTAAATTCCATGTTGTCTTCCATCCATGATTTCTTGACTAGTCTTGAGCATATGCCATGATCCAAGCATGTAAATGAAAAGGTAGTTCTGTAAATAAAGTCTCATACAAGGAATTGCATAGATTTTGTTCAACCCACTCATGTGTAGAAACTCTTGGTTTGAGAAATGGTACTACAAAATTATCTTTGACATTGTTAATCCATCATTCAATGTTATAAAGGGATAATCACTTGATCATTTTCCACCATCATGCAAACAAGTGCTATGGGTCCTGATAATAGAACCAAAATGTTGGGTTAGTTTTCTATCTAGGCCTAAATTTCATTAGGCACATACCAAGGTGATTAAAACCCAACAAGCTAGCTTGCTGGCATTTCATACAAGACTTAAATTTCTCATGTACTCACTCGAAGCACACAACAAGGGACCAATTCCCATTGGTTTTATCATGTGAAGGTGTACTTAACATATATCAACACTCAAACATCCACTTTACTTAATGATTAACCAGAAAAATAAATACATAGTAGTTGTGGGCCTAAATTAAATTAAATGAACAATCACATATAAATTGACTAACACCATTATTTTCATAATCCACATGAGAAAATTTAGGTAACATATATTTCATTCATCATATTCATAATAGGTTCACAAGTTACATAACAAATGCATGGTGCCATTCAGTCATATAACTTGACTATATATTGGAGTACAATAACAATATCACAATGGTATCCTCAATCACATCAATGGAATAATAATCAACATTAATCAATAACCTTCAACAACCTTAAATAACCTTCAACAACATTACAAATCTCTAATCAGGGGTATTTATACTTGGTTCTCCCTAAAAAAGTAGTTATAATAATAATTACACTCTTAGTGACTTGATAATGATCTTCAATGGACAAAGAGTTATGACATATGGTTAAATTTTTTACCTAAGGACCTAGGCCTTTGTGCCCCTATATTCTTTCTTCAATGTTGGATCCTCATCATCGAATGCCTATATTCTTATGGGATGGTGATATATTTTTGTGTGACTTAGTTAATTTCATCCCTACTAATTATTCCCTAACTATTTCTTGCTTCCCACACACCCCCCAAGTCTTATTCTAGTGTTCCAAGCCCTTCATTCTTGAGTTCTACATTTATTATGCATATTCTCTGACTAGGTCTTCATGTGTCATGAACTCCTACACCATGGTATTTTGAGGATATGAATATTTTTCACTGTGCTTCTTATGCACCATGCTTCTTCTATGTCATGCATCTTTACCAAAATACTTGGCCAAAATTTGGGGTCAAATAATGCTCAAACAAGTATCCAACCTATTAGACTTCTGATAATATGTTGAGAAGCTAAAAGATCAATCTGTGGGAAATACATCAAGTAAAGCACACAAATTTGTTTATTTACAAGTTTTACACCCTTATGTCTAAGATTTTTTGAATTCAGGTATGCAATAATAAAATTGATCATGTCTAAGCTACCATTGAATGCTTCTATAAGGCATATAAAGGTTATTCTCATTATTGCATACAAATTTAAAAAGTTTTCCCATTTTCACTAGATCAAATGCACCTCTCATGTTAATACTTGTGTAAGGAAATAACCATTGATATAAATGTATATGGAAAGGATAATTTGGTGAAAATTATGATTTAATATATACCATCTCACTGTGGTTTCTTCTCTCCATTGTCTAACCATATTCTACACATAAAAATAAATAGAAAAAAAGGATCAATGTATCTAAAAATAGAGTGATACAACAAACCTAAATAAAATATAAAGGTGATGAAATGATGAAATAATATCAATGTATCATGCATCATGTAAGAATATAGGAGGAGGAAATAAAAGGAATAACATGTATCTCTGCCGGGGCTATGGATGCCTATCTAGAAACAAAGAAATGCCAGAGCTTCTCCATTTTAAAATATGTTTTCTCAGAAACTAGAATGAAACATAAAGTCACCCCAAGTATCTAATAAAATCCTCACAAGAATATTAAAGGGAAATAACTTATTCACACATAAATCTAGGGTGTGAGCAAGACAAGTATGTTGTATGTGGTTGTTAGGAGTGTCTTTTATGTGTCTGATTCAATTATTCTTTTGTCAAATGGTTCATGTTTGATCTGGAGTTGCTAACCCAAGGTTATGTGTTCTCAAATACTTTGGAGTATTCCCCCTATAAGTATACATTTATTTTACTCAACATACCCCCATTATTTCTTAGAATAGGGACCCACTATGTTTTGAAAAGGTCCAGGCCTATCTTGAAAGTCTTCTTCCAAGAGATCTTTACATGTTGCACCTAACTTTGATATTCAAAAAAAATATATGAACATGTTCTATTTATTAATAATAACCTATTGATACTCTTTATAACTTTTATGTATGTAAATATTTTCAAGATATATATAATTTATGAAGTCTCAGGCTTTGTCGAGATAGGTCTTCAAAACTTTTGTTTAGAAGTCTATCGTTGATAATCTTCACATATCATACCTATATGAACCTTTGTGTGAAGTAAATATTTTGTTATATTTCTTGTAGGTTTTTTTTTTATAAATTTTTTTCACAGGTTGGGCCCTCAAAACTTTATTCACCATGTATTAATGTCTTTCACCATTTGATCTTTGGGAACTAGTTTTTCAAATTTTCTACATGTCAGCATTTACTCTTTGGAGAAAATGTTTGGAATTTGAATTTCAAGATTTTAGTATTAGATATTTTTGAATTTTGGAGAAAATTTTTGCATTTAGTTTTTGGCATGTATATCATTAGTACTTAGTTTTTTTGTGAAGTTTACATTCTAAGAATTTGGCCTTCGATGAAATTGTTCAGAAAAAGTGTTTGATAAAATTGTTTGATGAAACTATTCAGAGAAAGTGTTTAGCATTTTATCTTTGGAATTTTAATATTCATAAAAAATGCTCAGTATGAATTTGGTATTCAGAAAAACTATTATGAGAAATTTTTAGGCAAAATTATTTCACACTTTATTCTTTGGAATTTTTGTCTTCGACATTTTGGTCTTCAACAAAAGTATTTGGGACCTTTGTTTAGAAGATTCACTTGCTTTTCAAATAATGTTTTAATGAAACATATGACTCCCAAATAATAAGAGTCTCCATGGAATAGGTAGACCAAAGTGAAAAGAGTGATAGAAAAACACTTGGTAAAAGGTAATAATGTGGCATTCCTTCTATACATCAATTGTGCCTATGTGGCATACCCACTAAATAAACTGTAAAAATTTGAATTAAAAAAGTAAAGCAAGTTTATAAACATTAGAAATTAATGGAACATGAACTATAATTGAATGCAAAGCTATATCAATGAATTATAAACAAGTTTTATGATCATTGATCACAAACTAACGTCAAGCTCACTTTCCTCCTTGCAAACAGGACCTAACTACCTATATTTTTATCGTATAGTGCATCTAAAAGAATCAAGTTATTGAATTGAAAAACTAAAAATTTGTAAACCCAATAAATTTTATATATAATCCTCATATAAGACATCTTTAGGAACCATACCCCCATCCAAATTATCCATCAAGGATTCAACAAAATAAAAAGACACTGTCTTTAATCCAATAGTGTTCAACAATGACGTTATCAACTACTCAATGTTATGTAAAGTGATTCTCCTCATGGATGTGCACACCCATGAGGAGAATTTGAAACCAAATAAAATAAAATTAGTTTTATACCTCTTCCTCATCCAATAGATGTTGTATTTCACAATAGCTAATACTAAGGTTATGCCATGCATAAACCTCCTATGAGACTTGTTCTTTGCTAGAAAAATGACTTGGGGAGCATTCTTTCACCACTTAGAACACAAAACCATTGTAGCATACATCTTGGGAGATGAATTTGAGAAGTATTTATCCATCCCTATTGTAGATGATACATATTAATTACATAGATTAGTTACATGGAAAAAGGAGAACTCAATTGAAAAAACATTATGCAAGTGGATAATTCTTGGGGAGATTATCAGTCTAAAGGAGAAGTAATTGATGCTTGTAACTAAGTTCTAGATGGGAATATATATTGGGATGGCCCTCTTGATATATTTATATGGATACTCTATCATATAATTCCTTTGACATGAATGGGTTCTATTGTTGGACTTACTAATGACCTCAGAGCTAACATTGACTCTGGGTGAGATAATTAGTGCTAAGCTATGGGAAAAAGTCATGCACAAAAATATTAGGCCTCAAGGGGGCCATTTATATATGATATCATACCTTATATATGATGTTATAGGAATAATTTATATGCACAACATGTCACTTTGGAACCCATTTCCTAAACTTCATTAAAAACCTTATATGTGATTCATATTCTTTTATGCACATATATGCTTATACCAGGAACATCACTCATATTTCAAAGGAAGTGTATCCTTAGGTATGGATGAAAAATAATGAATCACCACTACCTAGGGTATAAAAAATCATTATAGACACATTGATGTCTATAGGGGACTACTATTTGTATCTTGACTACACTATGAAAATGGTCATGGGCCACAAGGTTGCACCCCTATATCTCCCCAAACATGTATTAGATAAACTAAAAGAGTAGGAGATAGCCTACCAACTGTGGTGGGGAATTAATGAAGATATAAATAATAAGAAGATGTGTGAATTTGATAGTTCTCACCTCATAATTGGTAGAATGTGTTATGTGAATTGTAAACACTTTTATGAGGTTGACAAATATAGGGAATACTATTCACTAGCCACACTACCACACAGGGACTAGGACCCTCATGGTAAAGTTCAAAAGCATATTCAAGGCCTTGTTATTCCATACCAACATGAGACTTATGACCATGATTTATTATTTATAAATACCAAGAGTTATTCCTATTTAAAATAGAGGGCATAAACAATAGGATTGGGCAATGAACTCTTGAAAGTCATTCAAGGTGAGTCCTCTATTTAAATTGTAGATGTGCACATTAGAATACCACTCATAGGTGGATGGGATTCCATCAATTTTTGGATCAAAATACGTTCTCAACCATAAACATATAAAGGGGAGCCTTCATAGACATTCCCTATGGCATTAAAAACTTTAAAAAAATAGCATGAGGTGCCTAAAACTTCACTTGGGGGAGCTCAGGATGAGTCGATTTTCCTTGATTTTTCATACTTGGAAGGCCATGCCCATCCCATTATTACATAAGTCCAAGATATTTATAATATTGTTACCTCAAACACACTCACACAATTAGCTTCCCCCATAGCTGATAAATTTAATATTTGTTAGAATAGGATACCAAGAGTTCATATCTGTCTAGAGAGTCTAACTATTGAAGCAATATCAATATAAGGACCATTAGGGGAGCTATAGGCAACATGAGTTTAGTATATAGATGAGGAAAATGAGATACAAATATCTAAGGTTTTGATCCTCCATTACACCAAAGGCAAAAATCCACTACATGGAGATAAAATAAGTGAGGGTGAATCACATTCAATTTCTACCACTCCCATTGTATCTTTTGTTTCCCTTTTGTCTATTGGTTCTTTTGGTTCAATGTCTCTCAATCTTAGTGTTTCCTCTTCCTTGATAGTTATTAAAGTGGAAGTTATTTCCTTTGAGGCTAATGTCCTACCATCTTTGATTTTTATAAAGGTAGAAGATGTTTCCTCTACCCCTACTGTCTCCACTTCCCCAATAGTTCTTACTCCTCCAATTGTGTCCTCAATATGCATTCCCCCTATTTCTACCATGATTACCTCTACCATTGCTCCAACACAACCAAAGACCGAAAATAAGGCATCTAAGAAATCTAGGGGAGCATTGGCAAGTTTGAAACTACATGTATCATATACTTAGTTATGTTTTATAATACCTCCCTCTAGTTATTCTCAAGACACTATTATAATATCATCTAAAAAGGATGGAAATAAGAAACACATGTATAAAGTCCACCCATTACCTCAATATGGTGGTGTGGACTGGTCTAAGATATATGGCCTTCCCTTCTTAATCCATTAATTGAATATGCCTTGAAGCTATATTTAGGGGATGTATTGATTGAGAATACAACCCAGGACACTCAACCAATAGACTCAACCCAACTGGTCATCCCACAATGGGCAGTTGAGTTGGAATCATAGGGTTATCAATGACCAAATATTATAATCGTAGATTTTCCCATGATGAGATCCATATTTAAAAATTCCACAAGGAGTGTCTAAAGGGAGAAAAAAAAAAATTGAAGATGAGGTTGGAAGGGGGGTAATTTTGGAGTAAATACAAGAGGTGTTAACTTTGTTTAAGAGGAAGAATAGGAAATTAGGGCAATCCCCCTACATTGAGGATTTCAAATCCTATTTTGGGACATGCAAGGATGCTTTGCTTGAGCTCCACAAAAGAACAAAACTAGAAAGGAAAGATCTTGAGCAAGATTTAGAACATGTTAGAGAACATCAAAAAATAGTTCATGCTCCAATATAGATTGAAATAGATGGGTAGAGTACAGCATCAATACTATACAACATTTTGGAGTCCATTGCTATAATGAGGGATGAATTAGTTCCTAAAATCATTAAAGTTGCAAATTATTTAATTTTTTAAAGTGAGATGAAAATAAGATAAAACTCCTCATTATTTACACAACATATAAGGCATATATCCGCATAAATTTGATGACACTATTAGAGGATTCAAATGCCCTCAACCTGGTAGTCGTTAGGACACAAGAGGCAAGTGAGTGGGTTTTAATAGCTAAGGCAATAATGCCTAATTATGTAGAACATGAGATCCCCATTTTACAAATTTTATAGGAGTTGAAGCTCTCACAATCAAGGGACTCTATATGAAGGCTAATAAGTAGAGCCAATTTTGACCAGCTTCTTTAATAGGACTCAACCAAATGTAAGTAGAATATATAGGGATTGACATTAGAGGAGACTGAATCTAACTTGATTTTTTCATGAAATAAAGTCACTTAAGTAGAGATATTCCAAATTAACTTTAGGAATCTTAAAGCTAAACATGCATAACTAATGGAATAAACAAACAAGGTGTATAGACCCCCACTTGAACATGGATATTATTAGATACTAGCATGATGTCGATAACAAGCATTTCAAAGAAGAAGGCCAATTCCTCAACTTATAGTTTAGCTCAAACTACCACTTCAATGCTTACCACAATGACAAGTAATTTCGTGAAGTCACCCAATGTGTCTTAGTTAAAGGTCAATTTTATATATAGTCATGCACATAGGATTAATCTATGTAATTATAGCTCACTTACACTTGGTATATGAATTTAAAAGTTAGCTTCGGCTATTTATAAGCATGCACACACTACAATGCATTATATAGGTAAACTTACCTTTTGATATAGTTGTAAATAACTGTAAGTATGCACACATGCATTTTTGGCACCAAAATTAGAATTGAAGTTCTAATTACTTGATGTAACTTTGATTTTTCATGAACTGGGAGGATGAGGCAACCCTCTCCAAGTCTATATATTCATATAATCCCTCACTTCAAAAGGTTAGAATTTTTATCAATATAAGAAGAGATCATTTTGATTGTCATGCAACTGTGTGGATGTAATTTCCTTCCATCTTTGTGTAATTAAGGTTTTATTTTCTTGGTTATTTTAATTCAATAATTTGAAGTGTGCAAAAGCTACATATAATAATTTTTGTTATCATTAATATATGTTGATTTTAGATGTGCAAAATCTATTGAATATTTAACAAGTATTATTTATTTTAAGCAATTGGTTGACTATTTTAAATTTTGAAGTGTGCAAAAGTGTTTCCATTTGATATAGTCCTCTAGATGTGAGCCATAACTTCCCTAGATACATTTTTGGTCTGAGCTATTATCTCTTAAGTAAGGGTGTGTAATAGCTACTCTAAAAGGAGTAACTTTCAATTGAGACCCTTAAATTTCCTATACCATTTCATACCATACTATCTAACTGTGTTTTTATTTGAGTTTGAAACAATTATAAGAAGCAAACATTAGTTTTGGAAACACTTGTCCACAAAGAAACCAACCCAAGAAATGATCCCTTGACACCATAAAGCCTTATTTTCTACTCTACCTTTCCTTCATTTTTAAGTTTCTTTGACTAAGACCTACCCACTTTAGAATATATTCCATCCATCCAAATCACTTAGGTTTTGATTTTTTTACTAAGATTCATTTATCTACAGACACACCCAGTTAACAACCTACATGCTCATCTTGATATTCCACCACCAAGTTATTTAACCCATACTTTCAACTCGTGCCTTAAAGTGGAGTTTACCTCCATTGAGATCCTAAAATGTTAGAGTCTACCTCATTAAATCTGAGCATGTACATAAGACCCACATAAATAGGTTTTATTAAATTTTAACTCTTAACTAGACCATGCACATAGGGAACAAATTCAGAAGGGTAAATAAAAGGTCATATACCAAGTTGATGAGAGGACCAATTATGATTAACCAAATCCATCATTTGACCACTTAAATTTGCATAAGGATTATGGGGCATGTGATTCTAGAGATATAATTTAGTTTGAATATAAACCATATTCTATGCCACTCTAAATGATTCAATAGATCATTCAAATAGATGATGCACCTAAACTTGCCATTGTGGGCAATTATTGGTCTAATGTTGAGATACTAGAATATTTAAACTATTGCATGAATACTAAGATGTTTTTCCATGTAACTACATGGAAATAAAGGGATTACATCCATAAATGGGAAAAATGCACATTAATTTAGTTAAAGGCCCTTGATCGATGAGTAAATAATCATATAGGATGAACTCAAATCTACGTGCTTGGGTTAAAGAGGAAATTGATAACATGTTATGTGATAGAGTTATTAATCCCATCAATGGGTTTTTAATGGGTTAATCTGATGGTGATCAACATGAAAAATTATGGTCATATTTTAATTTGCATGGATTACATGCTAATCAACATGGTATGTGTAACGGACCCTTTCTTGACACCTTTCACCAAGGAAATTCTAGAAGGGATTGTTGGGTGTGAGATCTACACCTTCACTAATGGATTTTATAGCTATCAACAAGTCCAAATTACTAATAAAGACAAGGCCAAAGCCACTTTTGTGACTGAGGTTCATTGACATACAATGTTATACACATTGGCCTAAAGAATACACCAATAGTGTTATCATGCACATAGTAGAAGCATTCAATGATTTTATTCACAAGTTCTTTCAAGTATACTTGGATGACTAGACTATATATGGTTTATTATAAGATCACTATTATAACTTGTGTCTCATTCTTGAGTGTTGTCACCAACTTTAAATTTTGTTAAATCTTAAAAAATGCATCTTTGCCACACCTTTTGGGATCTTATTGGGGCACATAATTGTTAAGCATGGGATATACTGAGAGGGGGGGGGGTGAATCAGTATATCATATATCTTATAAACTTTCCCTTAATAAAATTACACTTTAACATACATTCAAGATATGCAATAAAACTTAAATAATAAACACCACACAAGATAGAGAGAGACACTAGATTTAACATGGAAACCCAATGTGGGAAAAAGCATGGAGAACAATCTCAAGTATATGAATGAGCACCAACTCACAATATTCATAAGCACCAACTTGTAATAGCACTAACCCCTTTGTTGAGCACCAACACAACTATTCATGAGCATCAGCCCACATGAGCACCAACCCCTTTGCTAAGAACCAACACAACAACAATTCATGAGCACCAACCTACAGGAGCACCAACCCCTTTACTGAGCACCAACATAACAAAAATTCATGAGCACCAACCCAAAGCAACACCAACCCCTTTGCAGAGCACCAACACAAAAAATATTCATGAGCACTAACCCCTTTACTGAGCACCAACACAACAATAATTCATGAGCACCAACCCACAGGAGCACCAACCCCTTTACTGAGCACTAACACAACAACAATTAATGAGCACCAACCCACATGAGCACCAACCCACATGAGCACCAACCCACATGAGCACCAACTCCTTTACTAAGCACCAACACAACAACAATTCATGATCACCAACCCACAAGAGCACCAACCCCTTTGTGTATACCACACAACTATCTCTCAATGTTTCTATCTCAATAAATGATAGTTCATTACAATATCTCTTTCCTCTCTCACCTTTGATCTTCTAAGCTAGATATAACAAATAAAAATCATACTCATCTCTCTCATTGCCCTTCTAAGCTAGATATTACTATATAAAATCAACTCAATCTCACACATTACAAATGGCTTCTCAAGCCTTTATTTATAGCTTTCCAAATGACCTTTGGCCTTCCCCATTTGTGACCCTTCAATCCTCATGGAAAATGGTGCCAAACTTGCATGACCCTTCATATCCTTGCATTTGAAAAGTCATGTGGTGACCCTTCATAAGCAAAAGCATCCTTTCCTCTTTTGTCCTTATCTTGGTGACTTTTCGTATTCTTCAAAGTGTCCCTTCATGATAAATTGCACCCTTCCTCTTTTGTCTTCACTTGGTGACTCTTGGAATTCCCCAAGATGACTCTTCATAGGAAAATGCATCCCATTCTTCTTTTGTCTTTACCCCGTGGCTCTTTGACTTCTCCATGGGCCCTTATTTTGTCTTATATGCAACCAAAAATATATTCATTAATATTAAATAAATATTAAAACATATTAGCCACGATATAACTATTACAAACATCATTAAATTTAATGGGGCCTTTATCACCAATAATACTAGACATTTGACATCAATGACAATATTTTCAATAATCTCCCCCTTTATCATTGATGGTAACCTCAATCCTAAAATTGCCACATCCTGAATCCTGTACATACTATCATCTAAAAAACCTATAGTAAATCCCCCTTACTATAGTAACTTGTACATATTTTTGCACCTGTACCTGTACCTTTTATTCTCTCCTTTTTTCATCAATGGTAAAGGGCCTACATGGAGCTAACAATCAGCTCCCCCTCAACTGATGTTGAACCTCAATGGTAGGAAGTAATAAAAATTACTCCTCACTCCTCTTGCAGATCTTTGAATGTGTCCTTTGATCATGCCTTTAAGAAGATATCTGATAATACATATAAATTGTTGCCTATCCTTTGAGCATCTATAATCAACTCATTTGAATATTTTATTCTAATCTCATAACCTTATGTCTAAAAATTTAATGTATATTCCTAATCATATATTTGACTTACACTCAATAGATTATGCTTAAGACCTTTTATATACAAAACATTCTTAGTCTTGGTTCTACCATTATCCAAACTCATAGTACCTTTTATGGCTATCCTGGCAGTAGTTTTATCTCTAAATTTCATGGTGCCACCATTGATCTTCTTTAGAGTTATGAACTTACTCTTGTCTCCTGTCATATGCCTTGAACATCTTCTATCAATGAACCATGGCTGATCTTCATTTATTGCATGCAAACCTGTTTGTATCAACATAGAATCTTCAGGTTGTTTCTTCTACCATGAACATGTCTAAACCTTCTTCTTGATGAATGGAGCCTTAAAACTCTGGTCCTTCTTGACTGACTCAAACATGCTTTTATAGTACCAAGTTGTGTGTCTGAAGTTGTTACATTTGTAACATATTATGGCCTCTTTACCAAATCTTGATAGAGGAACAAAAGAGTTGTAGCTTTTGCTTGACTCTACATGACTTTCCTTCTTATTTTTGAAACTGTTAGCTCTTTTTTGACATTCTAATTTCTTATGAACATATCCATTACAATGAAAATAGTAACCATAAAAATAAGACCTGTCTATATATCTCTGATCTGATTACCTTTTGCAGCTTTGTTCCCTCCAGCCTTCTTTGTTTGAAATGTCCTCTATATTCTTCACTTCTTCGCTTTTTATTTTCTCTTTTGTAAGAGCTTCAACATAGATCTTTTTCTTTTCAAATCCAATACCTATCTTATCTGAATTTACCTTTTGAATTTTTAATATCTTATTCAATATGTTAGTGCTATCCTCAAATTTTGAATTACTAACTACTATATCATTGACTGCTTTCTCAATGTCTTCCTTTAAAGAGGCAATTTCAGTAACATACCTTTCACATTCTTTTCTTACTTTTTACAACTGTGCTGTTAGACCTTCTTCATTCTTCTTGGCTTCTTCCAAGTGTGCTATTAGATCATCAATTATTTCCTTTAATTCCTTTTCGTTTTTCTCAATTTGGTGCTTTAATCTTTGATTCTTCTTCTCAACAGCTTCTAACTCTTCTAAGGCACAAATGAGTTCTCCTTCCAGATTCACTTCAGCTTCATCCTCTTCTTCTTCTTGATCATCTATACTTTTTCTTGTAGAGGCATCTTCATGTATGGCCATGAATAGAATCTCTTCTTCTTCTGAATCACTGACTCCACTATCTTCGACTGAGATAGGATCTTTAGAATATAGGGTCTTCTTCTTGAATCCCTTTTTGAATTTACCTTTTAAATTCTTCTTTTATGTAGACTTTCCTTCATCATCATCATCACAATATTTGAGCATTTAGCTAAAAAATGTCCAATCTTTCCACAATTAAAACATTTAAAAGGTAATTTTCCTTTTTGTTTTGCGAATGAAAAGAGCTCTATTGTCATCTTCATCATCACTGGAACTATCACTTGATTCTTGAATCTTAGCTTTCTCTTTCTTTGATGTCTTAAAATCTACTTATCTCTTTGAGGGTTTATCTTGTTCAGTCTACATCTCATATGTTGTGAGTATACCATGAATCTCATCCATATTTAGCTTGGCTAAATTCTTCATCTCCTTGATTGCTGAAACCTTTGCATCATATCTCATTGGTAGAGATATCAAAACCTTTTGTACCACCATTGACTCATCCAACATTTATCCAAGACCTTGAATCTAATTTACTATTTGATCAACTCACAAAAGATAACTTGCTATATCTTCTTCTTCTTCCATCTTCAAACTTTCAAACTATCTTCTAAAAGTCTGAAGCTTAGCTTGTTGACCATCACCTTTGTAAATATTCTCAAGTTTTACCCAAGTTTCATGAGTAGATTTACATTGCATAACTTTAAAAAATTTAGATTCACATAAACCACATAAAATAACATTTAAAGCTTTAGCATTACATTCACTTGCCTTCTTTTTTATTGGAGTAATTACAAGTGTCTGTGGCTCTTCATATTCCTCCACCACTACTTGCCATATGCCAAATCCAAGGGCCATCAAATAAGTCTTCATTATTATGCTCCAAAAATCATAATTCATCCCATCAAACAAAGGTGCCTTATTTGTATAAAATCCTTCATGTGATCCAACCATCGTGCTTTCCTGATCTGCCTTCAAGCTATAAAACTTTTTCAAAAGGAACCTACTCTAATACCAATTGTTAAGCATGGGATATACTAAGAGGGGGGGTGAATCAGTATATGATATATCTTATAAACTTTCCCTTAATCAAATTCCAATTTAACATACATTCAAGATATGCAATAAAACTAAAATAATAAACACCACACAAGATAGAGAGAGACACCAGATTTAACGTGGAAACCTAATGTGGGAAAAACCATGGTGAATAATCTCAAGTATATGAATGAGCACCAACTCAAAACACAATATTCGCAAGCACCAACCCCTTTGCTGAGCACCAACACAATAACAGTTCATGAACACCAACCCACAAGAGCACCAAGCCCTTTTCTGAGCACCAACATAGTAAAAATTCATGAGCACAAACCCACAGGAGCACCAACTCCTTTGTTGAGCACCAACACAATAATAATTCATGAGCACCAACCTACAGGAGCACTAAACCCTTTGTGTCTACCACACAACTATCTTTCAATGTTGCTATCTTAACAAATGATAGTTTATTACAATATCTCTTTCCTCTCTCACCTTTGCTCTTTTGAGCTAGATATAACAAATACAAATCATACTCATCTCTCTCATTGCTCTTCTAAGCTAGATATTACTATATCAAATCAAACTCAATATTACACATTACAAATGGCTTCTCAAGCCTTTATTTATAGCTTTCTAAATGACCTTTGGCCTTCCCCCTTGGTGACCCTTCAATCCTCATGGAAAATGGTTCCAAAATTGCATGACCCTTCATATCCTTACATTTGAAAAGTCATGTGGTGACTCTTCATAAGCAAAAGCATCCTTTCCTCTTTTGTCCTTATTTTGGTGAATTTTCATATTCCCCAAAGTGTCCCTTCATGAGAAATTTCACCCTTCCTCTTTTTTCTTCACTTGGTGACTCTTGGAATTCCCCAAGATGACTCTTCATAGGAAAATTCATCCCATTCTTCTTTTGTCTTTACCCCGTGACTCTTTGACTTCTCCATGGGCCCTTCTTTTTTCTTATATGCAACCAAAAATATATTCATTAATATTAAATAAATATTAACACAGATTAGCCAAGATATAACTATTGCAAACATCATTAAATGCAATGGGGATTTTATCACCAATAATGCTAGACCTTTGACATCAATGACAATATTTCCAATAATAATTTGTTAAGATAGACTAATGGTGGACCTAGCTAAGATTGCAATTATTATGCAATTCCTTCCTCCAACCACTCAACATGATATTTACACCTTTTTAGGTCACAGAAGGTACTATTAAAAGTTTATTCAAGGTTGTTCCAAAATCTCAACAGTACTAGAATAACTAAATAATAATGTCTTATTCTTATGGATGGTTAAACATCAGTAAGTGTTGGAGACCTTGAAGGAGAAACTAGTTACTGCACCCATTCTCTAATTCTTGAACTAGAACCAACCATTTCATGTGCATGTCCATATTTTAGACATGACAGTTGATGCTATCCTAACATAACCTAGTAAGGGAAACCTTGACCATCATATTTATTTTTCAATTCATAAGCTCACATCAGTGGATTGAAACTATACCATAACTAACTACATGGCCTTGTCTATGGTTTATGAGCTTTAGAATTCTTGCTAGTACTTATTGGAAATCCCATTTTTATTCTATATATATCATTAAGCTCTCAAGTATTTGTTAAATAAACTAGTATTATATGGATTCATTTTCTAATAGATTATTCATTTTTAATAATTCTAGTTCTCTATGGTCATCAAACCAGGTAAAGTTAATTTCTACCTTGACAATCTCTCAAACACTCAATCTAGTGAACCAACATGTGACATAGAGGATGATTTACTTAATTTATAAATATTTTAAGTCATGTGTATGCTCGAGGAATTAGAGAAAATTATGGATTTTCTTGCAATAGGCTTAACATTGAATCACCTTAGCACTCAATAGAAAAAACAATTGGATGTGCATGCTACCTCTTTCCAGCTTATTGGTGGAGACCTATACAAACTTGGCCAATATAAAGTAATATAAAGGTGCATAATGAAACAAGAGCATGTTGAAGTCCTTTAAGAGGTTCATGAAGGTGTTGCAGGTGGATATTATGGTGGTGATGCATTAACATGTAAGGTGTTACTAGTGATATTATAATGGCCCACTTTATTCAAAAATGCCAAAGCTTATGCACACTAATGTGATATTTTTCAGTGCATAAGTAAACCAAACTAATGGGATACTATGCCTCTTCATCCAATACTTATTCATGAACCATTTGATAAATGGGCTATTGATTTTGTTAGACCCATTCATCCTATTATAAAATAGACTAGCATGCACTACATTATTATTTCCACATACTATTCACACATTGGGATAATATAACACCCATGAATGAATGTATTTCTATAACTACTACCTAATTTATATGGAAAAATATCATCACTAGGTATGGATGTCCATTAAGCTTAATGAGTGACCATGGTATTCATTTCCTCAATTTGATCATGCACATACTCTTAGATGAATTCATGATTATGCACCATAAGACTATGCCATACCATCCTCAAGCTAATGGTACATCTAAAGCCTTCAACAAGATTCTAGGTAATACACTGATTAATATTTATAATGTCAGTCACACTGATTGGTTTGATCAACTTTTTGTAGTCTTATGGGTGTATTAGACCACATATAAAAGGTTGAATGAGAGTACTCCTTTTAATCTCATTTTTATCACTAAAGTATTTTTACCATCAAGTTATTTATGCCTTCTTTATGTATTATGCACATTGGTTGATTGGATGATTAAGAATATCTAAAAGCATGCCTAAATTCTCTACTTCAGTTGGATGAAGCACATTTTATCACACATTGGAGTTAAGGAGTTGAGAAGTAGAAACAAAAAGCTTGGCATAATTGACATATCAAAACCAAAGTTTTTCATCTAGTTATGCATGTCTTGGTCTATGATTCAAAGTTTGTGCACCATTTAGGCAAACTATAGATCCACTGGGATGGTCCATTTATTATTCATGCTATCTATTTGAATAGTGCTAGAAAACTAAAGAGGTAAGATGGCTAATTCCTACCTGACCATTTCAATGGTAGTCAACTTTGGCCCTACCATTCTATGTAATTCTCATATTTAGACAATAAGGATTTTTTCCACTAGGTTAGTCTTTGATTTTGTTTCATTTTAAAATAAGCCTTGCATTGGTTTCATGCCTTTTTGTAACCAATTTGATACTTTGTGTTTGTTTCTCTCTTTTTATTTCTTCACATTAATTGCACTATGATATTATGTAGAGGACCACACACACATTTTAATGTGGGGTGGGTTTTAAGGATGGATATACTACTTAAGTATAGGGGTGAAAAAAAAGATCACATAAGAAGATCCATGTAAAGGAATCATGCAATAAGTGCGTAGAGGGGGTGCATGAAGGAAATAATGTGCACACTTAAAATAGGGCATGTAAATTAGGGTGCATAAGGGATACACACAAGGGGTAGTGTAAGGTGTGTGACCTAGGTAAGCATAATGGAAATGACAAAGGAAAAATCATTACAAAATGGGTTAAAAAATAAAAGATAGTTCCTACCATGAGAATGAAAATTTTGAATTATTATACAACTAACATGCACTATAGATAAGGCACAATAACTCTCAAAAGAAGGATGTGATGTGTAAGTTATTAATGATGGAGTGGTATGAATATCAAGTGTGATAAATATACATCATAACATGCCATTTGGATCATTAATCATTGAATTAATGTACAAAATGGATAAAATTAATGCATCATTAAGGAGTTAGTGAAAAAAATTAGCATATCCTATAAAAATCCACAAGGCTTCTCATTTCTAATTTTTTATGATTGAAAACTTGAATTACAAAGATCAAATAGGTGAAAAATAATGAAGAAGAAGGTGATAAAACACTACTCTCATTTATAGAAATAATATAGAGATAGAATCAATGAGCATTTAGATAAGAAATTAGAAAAACATTCACATAAGCAAGAAATAAAAGTTACAAGTTGAATGTGATAGGTCCACCATTAGAGGAGGGTGAAGCAAGGAACTAAAGCATTTTGGGTCTAAAGAAGAGAAGTCAAGATGTATTCATTTGAGAGAGTTGGTCAGCCACGTGTTAACCTTTAGGGACCCCAATTAGTGATGTGAATAAAGTAAAAATATAACAAGAGTAGAGAACCTTTACCAACCATTCTTAAAGTTGAAGAGTTCAAGGGTGTAGAAGGAGGTCCCATGTTCATTCAAGAAGATGGAGGTCCTGTGTTTATTTAGAAATAAGGTTATATTGAGAGAATCACATAAGGTGGGGACTTGGCAGGGTTAAAAGAAAGGACCCCTATTAGACCAACCCTAGAAATGGTGCATGTAGGTAAAAAGGATGCTATAACACCATTTCCTCCCCCTATTATGATTGAATAAATGCAATACCTAGAGGTGGTGTTCTACATAGATAATTTGGAGTCTAAGGTTTCCACGTACTAGGTCCTAGACTATAATCATCATCAACTTGGGAATGAGCTCATTTTCAAAAGGAATATTAGGTGGAGTGTAAGAACACCCAGAATGAGATCACCTATGATCTCATAGTCTAAAACTTGTTAGAAGATGCAAGGGTACTCTAACTCTTCAACCTACCATATTTTAAAAAATCACAAGAGGTGGTTTGGTTCTTAATTTATCATGTTCATGAAGACTACCTCTACTTTTTTGGACATAGAATGAGGATCACCCTTGAATAGATCAACAAAGTAACTAGGTTACTTTATTTTGGAGATGATCTCAGCACATATATGAAAGACTAGATAGTAATTAATAGGATGGCAGTGGCTCTAAATTATAAGAAATAAGGCCACACTATTGTCATAAATAACCTAGATGATCTAACAAATTGAGTAACTACATGTTTGGCCATGACCAAGCTAGGAGGTGTGGATCAATGGTGACCATTACATTATATGCAAAACCAATTCTCTAGAGCTTCACTACACTAGTTCACATAATCTTCTTCACTAGTTTGAGATCTTTTTATAGCTCTACAAGAACATCTCTGCTAGGGTAGAGAGTGTATGCTGGGTTCTGAGCTAGAGTATTTATAATAATTCTTACTAGCTCCATCACCTTGAAAAATTCACACTATAGTCACCACATATCATCCAACCTAAAATATTCCTCAAAAAACTTGGAATTGATTAGCCACCTACCAACTAGCTCAAAGTGTGCACTGATTCCTCCAACTAGTGCCAAGATGTCAAAAAGTCATCATTCAAAATGATGCATTATGTCGATGTGTTTTTTGTGTTGGCATGAATATTTACATACCAACATAAGGGGCCCAACATTACCCCTTACAAAATTTCTATTCCATCTTCAAATTAGGTTATCAAAGTCTTTGAGGTGTAAAACTCTAACGTGCTTTCCTTAAGCTCGATGCTGAAGTCCTCAAAGCCCTTTATGGTGAGCTTGATTTATTCAGTGATGCTATCTATTTTGGTGGAATACACACTAAATGTAAGCATATTGGTCTTTTCTATCTCATTTTTAAAGGCTTCTATATTTGACTTAGCCTTATTCATGCCCCTATCTAAGATGGATCTTTACTTGCAGGCCTTAGTATGAAAAGCAAAAAAGAGTGCTTCCAAGTTCTATTATTGGTCCTTTATTTGGGTTCTTAGCACATTTACATTCCCCATGATCTATGTTCAATCTAACATACTCATAGAGTACACCTACACCATTAGCTTCTCCTTCTCCTTTCCCTACTTAAGGCATACATCTATGATTGATGCCTAGTAGGATAAAATCAAAAAGATGGCACCGACTACATCTGTGCCCTCCTATAGTTTCATAAAGAGGTCCTCCACCTCTTTGAGCTTAGTAGCAAGCTCATTTTATAGCATGATACAAGGATATTCTTCTTTTTCTTCTTGCACTAGCTCTGGTTTCATTCTTGGGAGTATCTGCTCCACTAGCACACATATTTTATCAACCTCAAAGAGGTTTGAAGTATAAATGTTGACCAAAAGGGATAATTTATCCATCTCTATGCACTCACATAGTTGTTACAACTTGATTTTTTTGGCCCGTGCTTCATCTTTGGCATATTTTCATAGTTTCTTTCATTTCTATGCTTTGCCATCATTGATGATATTTCTATGCACCACTTTAGTCACCATTCTAATAAGTGAATTCCTAGATGAAACTGGGTTCATGGAATGAGGGTTTATGAGAAGGGAGTCATACCCTTTCTTAGGCTCTTCTACACCCAATATAGCCTTTTAAGGTGCCTCAAATTGAGGCTTATCTATGTAGTGATCAAATGTAAATGCAAGTTGTTTTTTCATCCTATTTGTGGTACATTTGGGGTACATGGTGTCAAATATGTAAAAATATTCATCCTTTCACCCCTTCTGCACCTTTTCTCTTATGCTCAACTCTACACCATCCTTCTTGATGATGGCTAGCTTTATTTACACTTCCTCCTCTTCACTAATGCTAGTAATTTCTTTGATGCTTTCCTCAAAGGACTCATCTTATTATTCCTTAAGGGGTTCTTCCTCAAAATTTTCCCCTTCATCTACTTTGTCCTCATGGGGTTTCTGAATGTTTACCTCCAACTTTATTCCCTTAGTAACATCTTCACTTTGTTCCTATTGGGTTTCCTCAGGTGTCTCCATTTGTTGTTTTAAGACACCAAGATCACCTTCCTTTTCTTTAGGCACACCTTGAATACTTGGGTACATCTATTGTGCAAATTCATCTACTTTCCTTATGGGGGTGTCAGCTAACTTCTTTGCTACTTCAATAGCTAGTCTCATACTTGCAAGAACCTTCTTGGTTTTCTTCTCTTTCTTGGACACCTTTTCTTCCTTGGCCTCAACCTTCTCAATATCTACCTAACTTAGGCCCATTTTATTTCAAGCCCTCCTATTCTCTTCAAGTGCTAGTGTGGTCTCAATTTCTTCCTCATTATGGCCCATTTTCTTCCAAAACCTTCTCTTCTCCTCTTTTATTTGTGGAAGCTATGTGTGGGGTTATTCTCTAGATGAGGAGCTCACTAACTTCTCTACATCTTCAAGTATGGTGGTTGTGATAATTTGAAGGGCCTCCTATAAATATTTATCACTAGGCTCCTCTTATTTGACCTGCATGATGTAGGTATTTATTCCTTCTTCTTTCATCTCTTCCTCTAGTCCATGTGTGAGGGTCTCTTCCTTATCCATTTCCACTAGAGTTATTGTAGGTAACATAGCAAGCCCCTTAGACTTCTTCTTTTTATGCTTCTTGATGGAGAAATTAGTCTCTAGCATGAAGGTTACATGCTTCTTGGGAGTTGAAGGTCTAACTTGTTCACCAGAGGTGATCCTCAACCTAATATGCTCCTTGATCTCCTCAAGTATCTCTCCTCATTTATTTTAGGGATACTTTTACTATTTATTTGATGCTGGCTTCATTTCATTGTCAATCAAGAGGGGGTAATCATCATATTTCTTAGGGTTAGTGCCCTTCTTCCATGAATTCATCTCATAATATAGATTGAAGATGTGCCCAGTTATAATTTCCCTCTAGAGGGGATGGAGGTCTGTCTTATTGGAGTCATCCTCCTCATTCTTGGTGGCCTTTTCTTCAAGGTGCACATATTGGCACCTTAACTTGGTCCTTTCTTGATCCACATCCTTCACTAAGATATCTAACTACTATACATTTAAAATCCTCCTTAGTGCCTCTATGAAAAATTTAGTGAAAAAATCATAAGGCAATTTGAGCCAACCAGATAAGTTCCCATCTGTGAGTGCCAGGCACACTACAAAGAAGTGATGCATGAAGGTTAAGGTAACCATTCTTACCAAATACTAGGGGAGCTCTTACGAGATGCATCATTCAGTCCTAAATGCCTTGATATGTCGATCACACCACCCTTGTACCCTTGTATTGTATTTTTGGGAGAAGCTAGGTAGGTAGATGAAGTATTGGTACTTCAACATCAGGGAGTCATTATGTAGTATAAACACCCAAAGGTTATCATCATCACTATTAGGCACATCGATCTCTTTCAACATAATCAATATCAACGTGGAACCCCATCTAAAGGTCTCATGTGTTTTGTGTCACTCCAACAAATTATTCATAATCTCCTTAGTAATAAACTTGGAGATGTTAAACTTCTCCCTTTGTGCCATGTAGTGGGTGATGTATAAGTAAGTCTTGTTGATGTCAAACCAATGGCTACCAAGGCAAAGCTTAGAGTTTAAGAGGCATACTACTACCCTCATGATAGGGTATTTAATATCCTTAATAGGGAATACAATACCTAACTTATAATATCCAAGGAGTTTTAAAACCCTCTCCACCTCCACATCATTCTCCATCATTTGACATATGTCAGCTCCTATGCCTGAGAGTCTTATGATCCTATTGATAAGGTACATCAAAATCTACATGCACCTCCTTATAAAGTAGAAGTGATCACCATGGATGTATGAGAAGAATAATTACACTAATTCCTTTGGCATGCCAAAACTTGGTAGCTCATACAACTAGGTCATGTCAATGGTCATTAGTTTATCTTGAATGGAGACATCAAATAGTGATGTTCCCATCTTGGTCTTCATCCCTATATCAACCATCCAGTCCTAGGCACTTAGAAAGAATCCATGCTCAACTCACCCGACGAGAGTTATACATGTAAGTCTCACAAGAGTTATATGATGGGCTTAAAAACACCGTGCTTATTCACTTAATCATAACCAAAATAAACATAATCAAAGATTTGTCTTGCACCAAATTTTATTATGGTTAATAAAACACAACTGACTTATGGCTAGAAAGTTAGTGTTTGATGGTGCAAGCACCATCCTATTAACTATAGGGTTTTAATCTATTACCATTAAAATATGTAAGGATAATTTCACCCATCAATGTGCATAGCTTTCATGCACTAGTATCTACTATGATATGGATGACATAAGGTAACATCCACCTAATCTACAACTTACTTGGGTACTTGAGGTACTTTGAGTCATATAGTACAACTAATGCTCCTTTAGTAAGTACCTTGCACTTGATATGCTTATATGCCATAGCTTCTGGCATGCCTTCTCTACTTACTAACTCCATCTTCCTTAGGTGTGTGTCTCATCTAAGTATTCCAAGTCTTTTAGGCATGCACTCAAAGACTCTTGGTTATCCAATCAACCAATATACATAATGTGCAATGAGAACACTAGAAATTCTATGGGTACAACAACCTCTATGCTAAACACTAATTAGAATGGTGTAGCCTTGTTTAAGTACTTGTGTGTGGTGTGATAGGCCCATAATACTATTAACACATGGTCATCCTAATATTTATGACCAACATCACATATATTTGTGAGACACATCCCCAATATCTTGTTAAATGATTTAATGGTGTCATTCACTTGGGGATGATATGGTGTTGTCTTATGGTGCACCACCATGTATTCAGTGAGAAGGATCTACATAATTTCATTGATGAAGTGCAAGCCTTGATCACTAGTCAAACTAAGTAGGCACCCATATAAACTAATGATGTTATCCTAAATAAAACTTGATATGGTGGTGGATATGTAATCTTTAGTCATCACTACCTCAATCCAGGGTGAAGTAATTTGTGGCCACTAGAATGTATCATGTGCCTGTGTGCCTCACAACGGGAGTAATATGCCCAATAAAGTCAATGTCCCATTTTTTAAATGGCACTTGGGAAAGGATGGGGATGAGAAATATCTCATCCTAGTGTTTGGGATTTCTCATGTGCTGGTATATGTCACATGATTTGGCATAATATTTTATATATCGGAATAGGGAAGGCCACCACAAACTTGATTGTAGAACCTTACACATCGTAACATCTCTAGTGAAATGTCCTCAAAAAATACCCTCATGCACCTATTACAAGATGGAATACCATTCATACTCTCGGACACATCAGTGTAAGATCTCATCATGACTTAACTTGTACAGTTCCCTATTAATAAGTTGAAAAGGGGTAGCACAAACTATGAGCTATTTCTTTTCCTTAGTTATTATAGCATGGGGTGTAAATCCAAACATAAAAAATGGGGTGATCTCTACCAAGTCCTTAAGGATGAAATGTACCCTATAAATTTGTGCATCTAACATATCATCCTCTATAGGCACTATTGCATCACCAAATTTGATGTAGGATAGATGGTTTGGGATTGAGTTTTTTTTTATAGGTTTGACTACAATATAGAATTGGAATTTTTAAAACAAAACTATCCATTAACAAATGTGCCCATGGAGAATGGGATTATTTACCAGGTAATTAAGTTCCTTATGATCAGTGAAGAAAATGAAGGGGGTCACCAATAGGTACTATCAAAACTTTTACGAGGTGTAGACCATGACAAGCACCTCACTCTTAGTTGTGGTGTAGTTCTACTCTACCTTGGTCAATTTTCTATTGGTGAAAGAAATGAGATGGTATATTCTGACTTTTATTGGTTATGATAGAATGAAATTAATCATAGTACCAAATGTATTGACATGGACATGAAAATGAGTCATTTAGTTAGGAAATTGTAATATCGATGCACTTGGAAATTTGAGCATCAGGGTCTCAAATGCATCTTCCTATGCTATAACCCAATAGAATGGGCCATCCTTTTACAAGAGATATTCTAGTGGCACCATAATCTTAGCATAGTTCCTTATGAACTTCATATATTACCTACAATGGACAAGAAAGGCATGAATTTCCTTTTGCATTAATGGGTTTTGGTGCTAAATGATGATGGTGATCTTCGTTGGATCAAAAAGCATACCATCCTTATAAATGGTGTGCCCAAGAAAGTGCCAAATGGCATTGCAAAAATACACTTTTTAAGGTTTAAAGATATCTAAAACTAATTTCACCTCTCAAACATTAGGCACAAATTATCATAATGATCCATCAATAGCCCATACATAGTCTATTCATATAAGTATACTTGGAAGAACTTGTTAATGAAGTCTTTAAAAGTGGTGATCACTACTTGGGATAATATGACTGATGCATTCTTGAGTCTAAAGGGCATCATGTTGTATGCAAAAAAACCCCATTATATCATAAAGGTCATTTTGGACTTATCCTCTTCCTCAATCTGGACTTGATGGTATCCTAAGAACCCTTTAGTGAAAGTGTATATCTTGCAACCTATGACATCATCCAAGACTTTATCAATGAATGGAGTTGGAAAAGGGTTGATTATGCAGGTGGAATTCAATAATATATAGTCAACAAAAATATATATGCACACATCCTTATTAATGCTAATTACCATGAGACTAACCAATTTAGATTCTTACACAAGGTAGATGATGCCTGTGGCTAACATACCATCAATCTCTATTTTTACTTTTTCATGAAGATTGGGGTTCATCTTGTAAGATCATTTTTATAGGTATTGCACCATCTACTAGCTTGATGCTCATCTTCCCAAGGGATGGGTGCATGCCTTTCATGTCTCTATATTTTTGAGGGAAGAAGTCTTAGAATTCCTTTAGGATATCAACAATGTGCACCAGTTCCATGTCAGACCAATAGGTGCCCAAAGTAGTAATATTTGGTTCCCCTTCTAAGTTGATATTCTACCTTGGTAATTTTTAGTGGCACATGGTAGGGCTCATTCTTCTCCTGATGTGAATCCTCAACTTGTCTACTGACCTCAATTATTTCTATGAAAATATGGGTAGGGTCTTCTTCTTTTGGAGTGCTATCCTCAACCTGGTACACTAACTTTTTCTTGCTTATCAAAATTATCTAGTTGTGTGCCTTCCATGTTTCATCATCCTTATCACTAGAGTCATTATTGAGGATTTTATCTTCAAAGAAAGTTGGGAGTGCCAATCCCTTTTTATCGAACATGTCTTTTAAGTTCTCCTCCAATAATGCAATGTCCTTAAACACTAACCTTTAAACTATCGACAATGGCTCAATTAGTTTAAAGTGTTGTAAAGAAAAAGAGAAGGTGTGGATAAATTAATCCTTAAATGCATCCCAACTAGTTGTCTTATGATACATCTCATTGAAAATATACCATGATCATGCCCAAGTCTTTAAGATCATATAGAAGGTATGTACCCATAAGTACCTTGGGGTATTTTCACCATAGACAATCCATGTTTCTTCATAAAGGTGTACATGCACTATGGGGTCAGAGTCACAAGAGTAGGTTGAGATGTCCAAGTCCTCATTATTCTTCTTGAATCTAGTGAAAATGGTTGCCTTCACCTCTTTCCAAAATTTCAAGTTAGGCCTTTGCACTACCCACCAATGAGTGGTAGTGCTCTTTAATGTATACACTAGTGCTTCCATCTGATCTACTTCTTTTGGGATGCATGATTTGAGGTCTCAAACATAGTCTTCTACTAGATTACTCCCTGCATATCTTAAGAACACTGCAAATTTACCTTTACTAAGGTGAAACACTCTCTTTCCCTTCTTCTTGGTGTAAGGGACCCATCTTTTTAAAGTGAAATCAATCTAGACCCAACCTATCTTTACTACTTTAGGCACTTTTGACCAGTGGTATCATATGCTTCCTCAACCCAATGGTCATAAACAATGTCAGTGGTGTTCAAGGCTAATTGTCCATCTTCTTAGGAGAGGAATCCTTGATCATCAGGGTTTAGTGTCTCAGTGACTTGCATCATGATGTTATATATGTGGTTGATCTCATTTTAAGGTCCATAATTTTAACATAGTGGGGTCCTTGGTCTTGTGAGAGGGGTATACATACCCTCTCTTTTCCATTCTTGAATGTCATGTAATGCTTCTTAAAATTCATATCAACATTTTTTACATAACACCATGGAATTTTTAGAAGCATCAGGTAGTTGTCTTGTTCTTCCAACTTGATTTCTTCAAAGTCAACATAGAATTTGGTGCCCATGATATCTATAAATGTGATTTTTAAAATCCTGATAGGCTATGCCCAAGTCTTGTTGGCCATCAAAAGTACATGAGGGGAAGGCCTCAAGGCTAGCCTACCCATTTTATCTCAAGCATTCTTGGTCAATATGTTGACTTTGATGCCTATGTCTATAAGGACCTCACATATAGAACATCCATCAATAGTGACATTTATGAGGAGTTATTCGTCATACTCCACATTTTTATGTATGCCAAATTTCTCACATCCTCTCTATGTGTGGCACAATGAATTCAACTAATTTTTGGCCCTCATGTTTTAAGATTAAGTTATTTAATAAGGGAAATATTCCCTCTATCTTTGGGAGGCACAAGATCTCTTTTAATTATTGTATCTCAACTTATTATTTATCTTGCTTCTTCTGAGAAGTAGTAACTTGCACTTATAGATCTTACACTAATTGAAGTTCCCTTTTCAAGTTTTGGATTACACTCATGGCCTACTATAAAACATCTTTATAGTGTAGTGGGTCTAGGTATGACACAAATTTAGGTTCAGACCATGTTATGTACTTAGTGTGACCCTTATCCCCATATTCTATATGTAACTCAAGTATGAACACAACTAGTACCTGAGTGGTGAATCCACTATGAGTAGTCACCTATACCTTAAATATCTCTATTCAGGTCTATTGCACCTTGAGGGTCTATTTTTCTAGTTTTGGCTCACACCTGATCATCCTTGCACCCTTGTCTATGCTAGGACTACCTTGGGTCAACTTCTTATATAAGTTAGGGCATTCCTCTACCTTATGGGATCCTAGACAATACCCACATGTAGGATGTGTAGGGTAGTCATGCTTATAGTGTTTTATGGAAATACACTTATAACATGATTAGGGTGGAAACATTCCACCACCTCATCCTCTACCTCATCCTTTGGTGCCTTGTTACATCCCAAAGTTTACATTCTACTAATCACATCCTTCATTTCATTGGTTAGTCTACCCTTTAATTACTATAGTGGCTTGCCTTACACCTCTCTCTATGTTCTCATGTATCTCCTCTATCACTTAAAAAATAGCCATTATATGGGTGTAGGCATTGAAAAAATGGAACTATATGGTTGTGTTGACTTGGATGGAGCATTAAAATAAAGGGAAGTTATAAACATCATGCACCTCTTAATAGACTTTGCATCTTAAAATTAGGGTGTACACATTTCTTTATGGGAAATTATTCCTATTATGGCCTTTTGTTTTGTAGTTAGTGCACCATAATCCACTTCAATCATCTTATAATGAGCTTGCAGTGAGATTTTGGACTTGGAAGGCCATAGAAATAATCTATGCCTCTATAAATGAGCTGATCCTAGTATCTATGCTTTCGACTACCTCAACTCTAAGCATAACTTCAAGTGCTTCATGAGGGTCTATAAAATTCTTCATGGAAATTGATCTTTAGAACAACATGAGTAAGCCTCTAATGAACCACTACACATGATGGTAAGGGTGAATATCATAAAGGAACATAGAAAGGAGAGTTTTGAATCTTTCATCATACAAGTACACACTTTCTAAGACTCCTTGGGTAATTTCTTTAAGCGTGGTGATGATCTACTATTCAAACTATGATATGTTAAATTCCTTTAAGAATTCCTATTTTAGGGTATTATAATCGACCATAGCTTGGTTAGGATCAAATTTTCTATACTAGGTATAATCACAATCAAGTAGAGTGGTCACATACTAGGTTACCTTATGCTTAAATTGGGTTATGCCCCATGCATGCCACTATAGTTCACATTTTAACACATGCTCTACGACATTCTCCATGCCTTAATACTATAACAAGTGCATGGCCATTTTGTAATAAATTTGTTGTGGGGGGGGTAGTTGGGATATAAGGTGCTTATTCCCCTAGTGTTTGTCTTGGTGGTGGCCCTCTAATGCCTCCATCCATTGGGTTAGACATTGGCCCTATTGTTACTACTGGCATTATTGATGTTGATGGTGATGTACTACTTACTTATGGCATTGAACCACTTCTTGTGGGCTATTTCCCACTTTGCATCACTAACATTGGCTAAGCTAGGATGTTTGTGATCAAGTTATATTGTGGTAAGCTAGCACCTAATGGTTTAGAGATAGTTTCACTCACCTAATTGTAAGGAATAATTTTTTCAATCATGAAATTACACCCCATGTCTTCAAAACATCTAAAATCTATGTCAATAATAGGGTAAATTATCACTTCTATTCTTTCTTCAATTGGGGGATCCATCACATGAGCATGACCATAGGTTTAAAGGGGGTATGCGCATCAAGTGTATCTTCAGTCACCAAGTCTCATAATAACCTAGTAGATTTCACACTTGTCAAATACTAAGCTTGATCCATCACTTCATTATTTCTCTCATCCTTGTGTTGATATATTTTAAGAGATCCTTCCCCATGCCCTTCCCACTCACTATGGGTTCTCTCTACACTTCTAGGTTTAATATCTTCCATTAGATTATACCATCTCTTCTTATAGGTCTATCTTTTGAGCTCTTAGGTGTCAATCTACTCATCCCCTTCCATTTTACTTTACTTACACATACCCTTTTCTCCCTTTGTGATTCTCATATGCAAAAGGAATTTAGTCTTCCATCCCCAAAGTTTCAAACCCATAATCCACCATTAGATTTTTAATCTCTATGCCAAATTATTTCATAAATGTGCCTCTAAGTTCATGAAAAAAATAATGCTCTACTTCCTTAGGGCATGAGTATGTTGAAACTACAAACTCAAGCATGTAACTATTCAACTCTCCTTACCACCATCTATCTACTATTCTAGTCTAAATGGCATCTAGGGTTTCAAGGCTCCCTAGGCACTCCTTCATCCACTCATAGTGCTATCCATAACTTCTTCTATGGTGGGTTGAATATACAACCAACCATTGGTATACATGCTTAGGCAACTTACAGAAAAATACCTCATATAAATCATCATACAGGTTGTGTTGAACCCACTTTTTTAGATTTTGCCCTTTGTAGGTTAGATGCTTTAATGCAAAGCTATCTTCCACCTATTGTAACTAGCACTAATTTTTTTTGAAGGAGAGTTCCTACATCATTTTTCTGCACCATTACAACAACAAAATTCAACACAAGTCTTAATAAAAAAACTAAAATGTTGTAGAAAAGTTAGGTGCACAAGATTTATTAGTCAGGGCTTGACTTATTACACTCAGGTATAAACATGGGATTGTTTTTCTAGGCTCAAAATTTTACACTCAACTGCACCAACATCAATTCATATAAGGCATAGGCCTTATGCACTCACCTAAATGATAGTAAAGAAAGAATTGGGGCCTGTATTGGGCTAGTTGTACCGTGGAAAAACTCATTAATTATAGGACTTGGTCAATTAAAAGAAGGTTTCAAGTTGATTCAAAGGCATAAGACTTTAGGTGGATTATTCCTAGTCATAAGGGTAAAAGCCTTTGTTTAACTATAGCCTCATATCATATCAATGCTTGGAGGGTCAAGGATCTTATTTAACTTTGATTTAAGTTCTCATAATAGGTTCACATTTCTTAGTGAGGGTAGAAACATCTAGTGCATGGGGTTTGTATATTTAGTCTTTCTATACTTATGAATGACATCATCATCTATTAAAAGGATGCTATTAATGACATGATCCACAAGCTTGAAAACAACATTCTTAATGTAAATACATGGAACTTACATTATTATAACCATTTCAGATTTAAATATCAATAAAAAAGTATACACTAAAAAAATTATATGATACATAACAAACTTCTTGATTAATCAAATTTTAAATACAAAACATAGTTCATAACACTTAAATAGAGGCCATGCTTAACTCAAAATACTTAATGGCCTAGAGGCTCATAGATGAGCTTGGGAATATAAAATTGGAGCCTTAATGTCATCCATACTATTTGTGGGTCTAATGGTAGTCATTACACTATATGTAAAATCAATTCTCCAAAGCTTCACTATACTAAGTTCACATCATCTACTTCACTGGTTCAAGCTCATTTTATAGCTCTATAGGAATGTCTCTAATAGGTTAGAAAGTACATGTAGCGTGATAAAATAGAGCCTTTATAATCATTCCCATTGACTCCATCTTACACCCTTCACATTGCAGTCACCATGTATCATCCAACCTAGAAGATGCCTCAAGAATCTTGGAATGGGTTAGCCACTTGCTAGTTGGTGCAATGTGTGCATTGATTCCTCCAACTAGCACCAAGATGCCAAAAAGTCATCATTAAAAATGATTCCTCACTTTGATGTGTCTGTCATGCTAGCATGAATCTTTACATAACAAAATAAAGGGGCCCAATAGCCCTATCAGAGAGGACCTTAATGCTAGTTTCAATGAGTAATGGGAAAAGAGTCTTGAGATCATTAATTTAGAGTGTGACCCCTAAAATGGAAAAAAAATGATGAAGTAGGTAAAAAAATAATGAAAACCACATAAAAAACCTCCCATTTACATTGCATTACAATAATACATGTTCGATAAGCATTCATATTTGTGGAACCTTTTCCCTAAACATGAGTCCATAGAATAAAATTGATGTGAAATATCCTTTGAGATGGAAGTGTATCATGAAAAATAATAATTTGAAATTCCAAGGGAAAACACTAACATAAGCCCAAAAGTGATAGCTTTTCCCAACACACTATAGATAAGTCCCTTGATTTGCTCTCCAATGTAAACTAGTATGACACTGATCAAGTTTGCCTTAGAAGTTTTTAAGCAAAATATTCTTAAAAACCATGAATTGATCTATATTGATGCCAAATATCAAGAGGTTTTGTGCCTATAATAAGAGGAACATTAGACGTGATTAAATATTAAAGAAGAAATTAAAAAAGTCAAACAATAATTGAGTGCATCAAAAGTGGCTCAACTTAGGACATTGGGCCTTTGCCAAATAATTTTGATAACTGAACCAATGCTTGTAGTTGGAGTTCCTATTATTGGTGAGATGATTAATAATCTAGAGATACTCATGGACCTTTTGCTCACTAGATGTGAAAACCAAATGGATCTTTGATAGGATAAAATTTGGGTAACTAAGTAATATTTTGAGGCAATGGAGGTCTGCCATGATTTTTTTGAATAAATTGAGTAATACCATTCCCATAATTGATGGGGTTTTTTCTACATTGCACAACCAAGTAAAATTTTGGAAGTGCAACTACTAACAATGCTAACAATTGGATGAGAATGCTTTAAATATTAAGGATAGGGCCTAACATGCAAAAATTATAGGATGTCAAATAACTAGAAGCACAAATAAACACCCATTGATAGTAGGTGAATTATAATTTCTCAACATTGTGAGGATAAGTTTTAGTAGAGGTTGGGGCCCTCAAAGACACTCAGAAGACTGCAAGTTATCAATTTGGGACTTTGGCAACTCAAGCTAACACCTTTTTGGAGTAGCCTAAGGAGTTAAATAATTTGAAGGGAAAAGTGGAAGTTGTTAATTCTAATCTTTGGAATCCCTCATTTAGTGGGAAGATCTCAAATGCAAAGTCTAAGAGACAGATCCCACATTTTTATCCACTGAAGAAACTACCACATAGTTTAGGATGAACTATTGATTTGGTATGGGGTGATGTTGGACCCTAATTTTTTTCATAATTATATTCTAAGTATTTTGGAGTCATAATCATGAAATAAAAAAGGTGAAATAACATTTATTTCTTTAAAATAGTCTTTGGCTTGTCATCTTTTATGTATTAATGTTATGACCTAAGGAAGGGGTTTTCTTATGTATAAATACCTCATTAGGTTGTAGTAGTTATGGTTATTGAATATAGTTATGTTTTTACTATTAAAGTAGTCATCTAAAGATAATGTACTGAATGATGCACTTGTGTAATCTTATCAATTTTATTAATGGAACTAATATTGTATGAACCTCAATGTGATGGATCTATTTGGTGTTAAATTTGATTTATGGTATTAGTTATATGCAATGTGTAAATTCATCAAATGACTAACTCTAGACTAATGCTCATAGTAATAATGACTAAACATAGTAACCCAAGAACCTAAGTAAGATTTTCCTAACCACCATCATGTAACATAATAGATGAGGATTGGTCCCTACTATGTTCCTTGAGTGAGCACATGAGGTTACCCCTCACGTGTTATTCTGGTGTGTAAGCTTGTTGAAATATTATTTATATTGGGCACACAACTAATACTTAGCTATGAGAAGCTAAGGAAAAAGACCCAATAATAATGTCCAACACACATATCAAAGTATGAAAGGCTTTGATGATTATCTAAGAAAAATACTTAGAATGATTTATTTGGATATAACACTGGGAAAAATAGTGTCTACACTATTTCATGTTATACTTAATCAATTTCATTATAATATCCTATTAGTGATACCATAGATACACATGATGGCATTAATACCATCAAAATTACATAAATGTCTTAAAGTCATGCATAAAGGATACTCATATGAGTTTATTATGGATGATCACCCTTTTCAATTTTTTAAAATTCAATCATCTCAGTCACAATTAGATGATCCAACCATTGTAACTTCTCATGTTATTACTGGGACCAAAAATTTACATATAAAATTGGAGAGTCAAATTAATATGGATCATTAAAAAATACACATGGATCAACAATAAATATATCAAACATGAAAAAACTTGAGAATTTGAAAATAAAACAAGCAAAGATGTAAAAATAACTTCAAATGTTACAAGAAGAAAAAGCAAGAGTTCAAAAGGAACTTCAAATATTATAAGAAAAAAAGCAATAAAACATAAATATTATTTAGAAGAGCAACAATTAGAAATTTAAAAGTTACAAACCAAATAGGCTAAAAAAGCAAAGCTACAAAAAGAACATGTTGAAAAATAAAGGTTGTAAAGGGAACAATTAGAAAGAGAAGAGTTATTAAAAGCACAAATTGAGAGGGAATAATTGTAAAAATAAAAATTAGAGTAAGAAAGGTTACAAAATATACAATAAGATAAGGTACAAAAAGAGCAATTATTAAAAGAGAAGTTGTGAAATCAAGTTCAAGATAATAAAAAATGCATTCTTAAGAGAAGTTTGCTAATAAAAGAGTTTCTAAATCAAGATATACCCACAAGAATTAAGTTTACAAGTGAGGTTTTAAAGGAATTAACCAAAAATCATTCATAATAAATATATCCTTTGTTTATTAACCCCCTCATAGATGGCAAGTAATGTACTGATGTTTAGATTACATCCTTTGTAAAGCCAATATTGTAGTATGACACTTCTTCAATGTCTTAGGTATCATTGTCAACACTAGGATAATATTATAGAACATAAATGTTAAATTCAATCCATTGAGATAATTATTACACTTGAATAAAAAACACGTTCAATTATATTTCATGTTGACCCTACATTGGATGAATGTAATGCAAAACTAGGCATATTCTGGATGAGAACAATGGGGGTAACACTGTTAAGATCATGACTATGTCACATTTAAGCATGAAAGTACAATGGTTAAAATTTATATAGATGATAAAACCATACATAAAGAGCATAAAAAGGAAATTATTTCTTTAGTTATTATTCAATTAAAGACAAATTGTTCATAGAAAGTCATCCATTTACCACTTCTCATAGATTGTTATGATTCTCACACTGATGGGATCATTAGTTATCATGTTTTAGTTTCACATTTTATTCAAATAAAACATTTGAGTAATTCAAATTTTAAAAATATTATTGTACATATTTTATTGAGTGTTTCATCTTATCTTCTATTTTCTTGCATATGTAACCGATTGATGAATTATTCTAAGCCCATGGATCTTGTTGATTTGTTGGCCTCTTGGCTCTTATTTTTCACTTTCTAAATCTGAACATTTTAAAATAGTGATAAATTCTACCATAATATTACATTCATCTATTTGTTTTCATAGTCTGTATTACCAAGATCCCATTTTTTTTTATCAAGGACAATATTGACCAATTCTAGATAGAACTGACTGCCATTACTGTCCTAGTTAGTTGATCATGTCTTCTATTAGTTTTCACCTAGAAATCATAGTTTCAACACAAGAGCCTTATTGATTCCAATTTTTAGATATTTAAATTAGTTTTAGTTTGAAAAACATTATTTTCCATGTAAAATATTTCTATTTGAGACCTATATTATTCAGACATGTGATATATTTTGACAAATTCACATTTTATAAAATGAGGATGTACAATCAATCCTCTACATATTATTTTTTTCCCACATATTTTTTAATGTCACAACTCATATAAAGTGTGGGCATATTGTTTTAGATTATGGTAAAAGTAGGTTTTGAAGGGGCCTCGAAACCCTAGTACAAGGAAAAAAGATAGAGCAGCCAAAACACGGACGAAGTCTAAAAACTACTACAAGGAAGTAGCAAAAACAGGTTTTAAATGGACCTGAAACCACCAAAAAGACAACCGGCCACAACCCAAAAAAATAGAGATCTGGCACCACCTTAGACATAGGCAGACAACAAGAAAACAAAGAACTAGACCAGATTCTTTACCAGCAAGAGGAACCAGATTATTCATCCAGTGTGGGCATATTGTTAATACATAGTCATATAATCATTTATAGTGCATACATCAGATTGGCACATGTCATAAATTTTTTATATCTTTCTATAGTCACTAAAATTAACATTTAATGATAAAATAATGCACTTTTGGCCATCATTTTATACATACTTAAATTATGCTCAATTCTATGGTTCTAAACCATTATTCCTTTAATTATATATAAATGGTACTTATCCATAAGAAATTAAACACTTGATATTCCTATTCTTCATTATAAATAGCCTAAACTCATTTTTTGACTGATTCACACTTCCAACTTAGCTATCTCTAATTTTTAGATAAGGCCAATCCTTTAGGATAATCCTACTCACTGGTAGTGTATGTAATGGGTTAGGATCAAATTTTAACTATCATATCTCTAAAGATCTAGACTCAGATAAGGTTAAGTAAAGATAATCTAATGATACTTAATGAATTGGGATATAACCAAATAGATCCAAAAACCTAGCAAGAGGAGTACCTACAACATAATATCAAGAAAAAGGGTTCCAAAGCCTCTAAGCAATCAACACAATGAAGTAACTTTAACTAGGTATCTATTTGTAAGTAGTATAATATTTTAAATAAGTAATATAAATAATGGGGAAGGATTAAAAATATATCTAAATGGGTAAGGAGCCATTTTAGGTAGATAGGGGCCGAAGCTACCTAAAGTGGATAAATGAAAAACTCAAAAAATCCTATAACCACACTAAGTTTAAGTGTAGAGAAAACTTAAATAATGATACACAAATATTCATTTACTAATAAATAAATAATTTTTATCTACTAAAATAAAGATCTAGGGTTAGAATATACTTACCTTGATGAATAAACCATTGATCCTTAATCTCCACTTCGGCTCACAAAGGCTGGGTCAGAACCAAAAAACCAAGCATGTAATGATAAAATGATGAAAAATTAATGTAGAACACATGAAAACATGTGAAAAAGCATTTAAAACTTTATAAGTAATGAAATATCAATGAATGTAATAAAAACCAAACAAAAATATGGAAGTAAATGAATGTAAGCTCATGTAAGATAAGCATGTGGATTCAAACACAAAGAAAACACAAATGACTAAAAATTAAAATGTAAATCAAAATATGAGACAAGAATGTTAAATCAAACATAGATAAAAACATGTATATATGTAAAATTTTAGATTTAAGATAAGTGAAGTCCATAAAAATCAAACAAAAGCATGATGGATAAATGAAAATTGATAGTTTAAAGGATGACTACTCAAACTCAGTCCTTGATCTAAAATGTGATGTAATAAAAAACAACCACCTAATGACATGACTAATATGATAATGAGATGGTGTGGTAAGTAGATGCGAAGGGATATTTACAAGGAAAACCTAGTCATATTTGAGGTATTACAATGCAACTCACAAACTAGAATCCAAGAGATATAAGTAGGTATATGTGATGAAGGAAGTGAACAGCTAAAAGTAATATCCAACAAGGGGATAACAAGGAAAATATTATGTAAATAAGGAATGTAAAGTGCCACATAGGTGATGTATAAATATTTAGTAAGAATGAGACACACTAGGAAAGTGAACAAGGCTATAAACTATTGACATCAAGGACCTAAGACACTCCAACTAGTGAACACAAAGTTTGGGCTAACAAGTTAAGTACATAGACCATCCCATTAAGGTTATTATTTTAACCTTTTAGGACTTAGTGAAATGTAAATATCATGTTGTTTATTAAAGGGTTGAGTATAGTAAATTAGGTTATAAATATGTAATAAATACAACCACTGATCTATAATAGAATCAACTTAATTTGACCTTTTTAAAAATAACAATAAATAATGTAAACAAGTAATTAGATGGAAAATGATTGAGATAGGAGATATAGAGGCTGTAAATTGAGATAAAGGCTAATATAAGTGTCATGGACAAGACCCAAGTGTTAAAACCCTTCATGGATAATAGTGCCCTAATTGGACAGTATTGCCATGTGGTGCTAGTATCCATATTTTGGTGGTATTTTCCTCTATATGAAACTATTACAAGCTTTTGGGTGTACCTATGTCTAGGTATGTCAAGCTCATTCTCATGGACATGAGTCTTAGATCTCTATAGATGACCTATTTTGAATGATTTTATGTGCAAACCCTAATCCTCTATGTTGTTAAGGAATTTGATTGACACAAGTAGTAAAACATGTTATTAGTGGGGTAGGATGAACATACCTAATATCCCAATATGATGATATTTGCCTACATACCAATAATTTGAAGAGGGATCAAGCCTGATGTAGTTCTCCACATCAAAGTGATGGTGCAAATGCAAGTGAATCTAGTATGAATGTTGACTTGAGTGCTTAAGACTAGAAACCTAAGTATCTAAACTTAAGAACATTGTAAATGGTTGTATGCAAAAGTAGGTCATAATAGGGATTAATATCCTTGATTTTCACAAATTCTTCTAAGTTTCTATGTGTAATTTGCATTTGATTTCCATGTAGTGGTTAGAGGGCTAAAAGTCATATATATAGATATTGTTCTAGTGCTTGTGTGGGTCTTAAAAGAGGTATAGGTCAACCCTAGGTGGTCTTGATTTGAAAAGATATCCATTGGTGTAAAAAGGAGGGAAAGGATAGTAGCACCAAAATTAGGACACTAACACCATGTAGCGATAATGTCCCTATTATGGCACTAGTGTTTAGGTGGCAGAACCTAAGGCATGAAGGGCCAAGATGTTAAAATGAGGGCCATGACTACTTTAGAGATGTCTAGGGATGCTTGTAGCTTGCACAAAGGTCGTATTAGTGTGAAAATAGGCCCTAAGATAGGTTTAGGGATAAGCTAGGGATGAGTGGTCTCAATTATCACTCTTGTAACTCAAGTGTCATTTTTAGGTGATTACATTTGCCCCCCCTTTATTCTAAAAATGCAAAAAAATGAAATGACTAGGATAAAGGAAAAATAAGCATACATAGACTTACCTAAGAAGTGAAGCCCATGAATCTAGATCTAAGGATGTGAAACATGCTCTATTTTATGTCTTGTAAGTGAAACATGCATATATCAGTCCTTACTTAAGAGATATCCAAAGTAAAGACAACTAAATAAAGAAACAAAATTGAGAAAAAAGATAAGAGAGAGGAAAGGAATGAATACACCTCATTAGGTATATGAACTAATGTATAAAATTGGTGATAACATATATGTGTGCATGTATATAGTGATCAATCAGTGAATAAATTAGACTAAGCTAATGGCTTGTTCAATCCCCATATGTGGGTGGATCAAGAACTCAATCCATTTTAAACTCTATCATTGCCCACCCCTACTTGGTGGATCATGACCTATGAATATATTGGATTGGACTACTGGTGTGTCTAACCCTATCATTTAGTTGGCTCAAGAAATTAAGTAGACTATGACTCCATCATTGCTTACCTATGTGTAGTAGATTCATTTGAAATTGAAATTGCATGATGTAACTAAAAATGTGTAATTGGATATGTCTAACTAGAGATGTTAGCTTTATAGCCACTTAGATGTCTTAGGTGGCTATGGGCCACTTGGGAATGCTAACCACTATAGATGGAGTAAGGCATGAATCTGATATAACCTAGAACATGGTGTTTGATGTGTATAACTTTTTGTCATTCCATATGAACAATTTGTGTATAAGTGAACATAAAAAAATAATGTGCCACATACATGCCCGAGAATCTGATATCTAAGCATATGGATTCTAGACCAAGTTGTAATAATCTATATCTGAGTATTTAAAATAAAATGAGAATGATCATACTATGCATTATACCCCCAATCTGATCAAACTGGTATGAATGTGAGTTAAATTGAACCAAAATTATTAAACTATAATTAAACCTATGCTAATTTATATTGTACCTATTATACTTTTCTATCTAATTTAGAATTTTTTGAAACTGAGGTTATTGGACAATAGTGCCATGAGACACTAGTGTCCTAATTTGGGTGTTAATGTCTAACTATTTTGATTTCTATGCAATTGTAACTAATATCTATGTCATTATTTCTCACAATGTTTACCTGAGTTTGATTTCTCTATTTTGAGCTCATGTGCTAAAAATTGTACTCTAAGTGTATCTGAATACCCTGATACCCATGATAAACCTTTGTGAATGCCCCTCTTTTGAGAGGAGTTGTTGAAACTATGCAAGAGCTATCCTTAAAATAAAAAAATATTTACAAAATGCGTGTTATCTAGAGCATATATAATATTTGTGTAATAAACCAATACAATGTGCATACATAACATTAAAATGTAAGATATTTTGAGTGTAAGTTTTTAATGTGTGATGTATGTTATGTATAACATTCATAAAGTTGTCAAGATAGATATAAAAATGTATGTGAACAATAAATATAAGTAATAAATGAGTGGCTACCTAGGGGGATGGGGCATGATGTCCGTCATGGAACCCAAGTAGGAAGGGGAGATTCATGAGGTGTCTCATGTCATGAAAAACTAGAGTGTGTAACAAGTAAGAGATAAGTGTCATGGCCATGATGCATACAAGAAAGAATACATAAAACACACATGAGGCACATAAAATGGGCCAAATGGCCACAATATAAGGGACATAGGCACATGTCACTAAATATGAGAAAACAAGACATAAAAGGACATGTTCAAATGTCCACATATGCAAATAATGAACAAGTTATATTATATCCACATGGAAGGACATGTTTAAATGTTTGCATACATAATTAAGAAGGCACACATAGGGACATGAGCACATGTCCAATGCATACATATAGTGAAAAGAAGTGACATAGAGCCATATAGCAATGGAATATTCAAATGCCCTCAAATAGAAGAAGCATAGAGACACAATCAAGTCTAAACTAGGAAAGATAGAAATGAAAGTATGCATAAACATGTAATATAAATCTGTGTAAGGGATAAGATGTACATAGGCTGAGTCTAAAGTAGTAGTAGTCGACAAAACATTTGAGTAGGTTTAGTGTGATCAATATCAAGATATAATAATGATAAATATATGATGTAGAGTTTAGAAAGATGTAACTTGGTAATTAAAATTGTGTGTAGGGTGTACCCAAATGGGCAAATGTATCTAATGATTAACCCATGTATCTATGTGTATACCCCCAATCAGTAGATAGTAGCAAATCTAGATCAATGTAGTAGACCCAAATCTTGTATTAATCTATAAGCACTCGATAAGAACAAGTGAAACATGTAAGTATGATAAAACCAACTATACTAAGATAACTAGCCTATGTAGTATCTGGCAAATATAAGAAGTGTAAACATGGAAATGCATATAATCTATAATTTGTTATTTTTTGAGTAAATATTTGAATGTTTTAATGTTTTGAAATATTATATCATTTATGTATTTTTTGGATATAATCTATGTACAAGCAATATGAAAATAAAACTATATACAAGGAATAAGAAATAAGGAAAGCATGTACAAGTAGGTAGGAATGATACTAACTGATGAGTCTCATGGGAGACTCACTATCAATGTGGCTTGTGTCAAATAAAGGAATAATGATCATGCATGCTATATGAAAAGGTAATTGAGGTCCCAAAGCCTACTGTAATGAGTGATATATAGCTAGCATTTCCTATGAAGTGGTGCTCAAAATTTGTGAAAATGATTGTGGTGTCCCATGAATTGTAGGGGTCTTAAGGACCCATTTGGTAGAAGCTATGATGAGAACTTTGAGACATCAATAATATTGATCTTAAAAGAAAAGGAGTAGAGGGAGGCCCTATAGAATTTGAAACATATCTATGATGTATGGGTCTCTCTAATAATGGTCTCCATGTGAGAGTATGCATATGTGGTAACACTATAGGAGTAGACCTCACCTACACTAGTGGGTCCATTGAAATTTGTAGTGTACTGATAAGAACTATGCTTGAATATATAAATGGTAATTATGGTATGAATTCTTCTAGGACAGGTAGAGGATACTCATACAAAAGACCCTCAACTATGATCACCTGAGTTACATGTATATATTTAAGGCATCTATGGATGGTGGATGGGATGGCTCATAATATATGTATCCATGGTCTACCCAAAAATAGGTCAAATTTACTTGCACTAGGTACTACTAAGAATATAGTGTCCACATATAGTAGTCTAACCTATAGTGTAAGTACAATCTCCCTAATGGAAATCTGAACATGGCCACTAAAACTATGAATAACTATGTCTGTAGAAGATATATCTTGCTGTTAATACCCAAAATGTTGTAGAATGTGATAGTCCACATGTTAATACTTAACACTCAAAATAGGATGATGATCTATGTAGGATCGTATAAAAAATGCATATATATCTAAATCATCATCAATAGTCTCCCACCTTGAGAAAGTGATGAGTGGTCCAGCTAGTACTGTAATATGATACGCATCAATGATATTATCTAAGGGGTGTTCATCCTATATAGTAGTGTGATATGATGTTGGTGGTGGATGTGCTTGATACATGTAGTGAACACTTGAAGTGCCCCTACCTCATTTTTTATATGCTTTGGAAATAAATTTGAGAATATTTTCAATGCCTTAACTTTTGTTTGTTGAACTTTGGGTACCTATATGGGTGTGCCCACATCAATTATGTTGGTATTTATCAAAAATTATATCTTATGCTTCAAAGTGATGCATCAATTTGTAGTGTGGCATGGTGCCTTATGATATTTACAAAATACATTATAATCATATATTTTTGGAATATTCCATGTCGTATCAACCTATTTGATGGGAGGGAGAGATATGACATTGCATTCTAGGATCTACTATAAAATATGTGTTGGTAATTATAGAAGGTTGGTGAAAACTCTCCATGGAGGAGTTGATAAAACAAGGTGAGGAGATGGATCTGAAGCTACATTAACTATGGCCTTTGGATCACTCTTATTTTTAATGGCCCTTACCTTGTATGGAGGCTTACTAGAACTCTTAGTAGTTGATTTTGATCCACTTGTATATTTTAGTTTACCAATAGAGATAAGCTTGACTTCCATTTATTTCACCATATGGCATAAATCTACGAAGGTTGTAAACTTTTAGAATAAGATAGCTTCATATAATACTAGTAGTAGGCTATGTTTAAATATGTATTGGAGATCTCTATCTACCATGGGGCTAGTCTTCTTTGTCTTATAGTATTATAGTGCAAGACATATTCTGAAATAGTCTCATTAGATTTTTGCTTCAATTATCTTGTTTGAGCATATGAGATATTATCACTGATGTTTATTGAGAAGTGTGCTAAAAATATATTTGCCAATGGATTGAATGTAGTGATACATTGATTTAGAAGATCATATAACCATTGTAAGGCATATTATTTTAAATTTCATGGGAATAACTTAGTGAGGATCCAATCATTGGACACGTAGTCCAAACATGCAGCATGGAAAATTTAGAGATGGTGCTCTGGGTCACCCTTATAATCATACAATGTAAGCTTAGGTGCCACATATTTGAAAGGTAAAGGAGTTGTTGCTATGTGATGTGCCAAAGGTGTATGTAAAATAACATGAGAATATAAGGCATTTGATGGCCTAGTAGCTCCCTGATCAAGATGTAATACCTTAGCCTAAAGAGAATGAATATCATGCATAATGTATTATACATCTAGAGAGGAGGAACTAGAAATAGGAGGTGTAGATACCATTGAAAGTTGTCAAGTTATAACTAGTTGTTATACATATTGAGTTTACCCCAAAATTGGTGTAACAATGTTGTTATCTAGGGGAGTATAAGATTGGCCATTATTTGATTTTTGAATTTCTTCTTGGATAATATTGATAAGCTCATGTTGCATATTTGAATGTTTAGAAACAAAATATTGAAATTGTCTCTTATCGATACCATCAAATCAGTTGTTGAATTTTGTCATTGTAGGTTGGGGAGTAGGAAAACAAATAGTTATATATTTTTAACCTTTAAAGAAATTTAATCTATGAAAGATTGAAAGAATTAAATATTGAAACAAGTCTAAGATTTTAGAACTAATACCTGAGCATAGAAAACAAAAGGATATAAAACCTAAGAGCATCTAGGTTTAGGGTTTGAATAGTATTCAAAGTAAGTTAGGTTCACTAAATGTTTTAACCTTTTAGGAATTAGTGAAATGTAAATCCTATGTTGTTAAAGGGTTGAGTATAGTAAATCTAGGTATAAATATATAATAAATACAACACTAATCTAGATCAAAATTGACTTAATTTGACCTTTCTAAAAATATAAATAAATAATGTAAACAACTACTTAGCTAAAAAATGACTGAAATGGGAGATTTGGAGGCTCCAAATTGAGATAAGCTGATCTGAGTGTCCTATCAAAACCCTTCCTAGATAACAACACCTTAATTAAAAAATAACCCCATGTGTTGCTAGTGTCCATATTTTGGTGGTAGTGCTCTTTATGTAAGACTATTCTGAGCTTCTGAGTGTACCTATGTCTGGATCTATCTAGCCTATTCTAGTGCACACAAGTTATGTATCTTTATAGATGCCTTATTTTTATTGATTTTATGTGCAGACCCTAATCCTCCATATTTTAAAGGAATATGATTGACAAAATTAGTAAAGTGTGTTGTGAGTGGGGTAGGTTGGACATCCTCAACACCCCACTATGATGAGATTTGCCTACATACCAATACTCTGAAGAGGGATCAAGCTCGATGTAGTTCTCCCCACCTAAGTACTAGTGTAAATACAAGTGAAGCTAGTATCAATGTTGAATTGAGTGCTTTGAATGTGATTGAGATTATAAACCTAAGTAATCTAAGCCTAGGAATTATATAAAGGGTTGTATGTATAAGTAAGGCAATATATGGATTGATAACCTTGATTGTGCACAACTTATTTTGCATTTGTATTCATAATTTGCATCTTATTTCCATCTAGTGGTTAGAGGGCTAAAAGTTATGTATATATATTATTATGGTTCTTGTGCATGTCTTAAAAGAGTTATAGGATGACCTTAGATTCTATTATATTTGAAAACATATCCACTAGTGGAAAAAGGAGGGAAAGAACAATAGTGTCGAAATTGGGACACTAGCACCATGTGGTGTTATTGCCCCTATTATGGTACTAGTGTGTAGGTGGTAGAACTTGAGGCACGAAAGGATAGGGTGTCAAAATGAGGGTTTGGTTCTAATTTAAGGATGTATAGGTATGCATGTGGCCCACACAAAGGATAGATAAGTGTGAAAATAGGCCACAAGATAGGTATCGGGAAAAACTAAGGATGGGTGGTCTCAAGTATCAGTCTTAACATTCAAGTGTCATTTTTAAGGGATTACTTATATATGCATGAAAAATAAAATGGGTCTTACCTTCCTATAATGTGTTTCCCATTATCAAGGACCCCTTATAGAGTCATCAATCTACTATGAATATTAAGTACTTGTGTGAGAAAGTATGTGGCACTATATGTCTATGAGATAATAATACCTCCCAACCTAGTCTACTAGCCTACCACACTCCAATGGACCTCAGATCTATCACAAGGCCAATTATAGACTTTAAGATTTAACTAGGATAAGAGATATGCCAAATATCATGTTTTTTGGTGTGATATAATTTCTAAGATTGTATTGAATTTTAACATTGCCTTTTTCTTATATGATATGGATTTTAACTCTTTTATATTTTTTATTCCTCTTCCATACAAATTAAAAAAACCAAACATGAATGATATAAATAACTAATAAAAGAGATCTTATACTTGGCCATTAGAGAGAAGGAACTAAAGCCCATTGTGTCTAATGACTCTATACTTATCCACAAATAAGTGTGAAATCTCAAAATTGACCTATGTGTGCCTTAAATTAAAGGAAATATGGGGATCATGAGAGATACACCCATGTAAAAAGTGATACAATGATGAATATGCTCATAGATGATCATAAGGATATAAAATAGAGTTATGAAAGGGATGGGTCTATGTGGTGATAGTCATGTCATTATGGAAGTCGTACTAACCTACAAGGGATCTAGAAAAAGTGATAAAGAAAGTAGTCATCATCCAAAAAAAAGAGGAAGGTAAATGGTCATCCAAAAAGAGGTGGGGGGGGGGAGTAAATATGGGCCAAAGAATCACAAAGAAGTCAAGGAAAAAATGATAAAATTGTCAGAAACATAAAAAATGATAGAAATGAAAATGATACTCTAGTCATATAAAATGCAAAATTTGGTAACTTGAGCATGGCTAATGACACCCAACCCTTAGGTAATTTTTAATTGCTCTCATAACCCTCATAGGCATATTTTCATTGATTCTCAGTCATTTGTAGCCTTCCAAAATTGATTCTAACTGAGCCAGACTCCTCTTTCCATGATAGGTCCATCCCCTCAGGTCCCATCTACTCAAGACAATAGCACCACACTAGGACTATAGAGTTAGTGTCACTCTTATCAACTTTCAATGATCTTGTGCAAGTATTATTTTGGCCCCAATGGTTAATTTATTTTGGATCCCCATCCTTTTCCTTATTGGCCTAACATGAGCACATTCAACCCATGACCAATATATCCCTATAAAATCCCATTCAAAGATCATTTGGAAGGGGTTGGAAAATATCACTAAGCAAGCAAGAATACAAGCAAGACTACTCAAGCAATCTTCCCTATTATTTGCATACAACTAGCTAATATACTTATAAGCTTATTTAAATCCTTATACCAGTCCGTAGCCACCTCAAGCATACCCAATTTAGAATTTTGCATATTCATACACTAAATTACACAAAGCACATCAAGTAGGAGAACTACATATGGCTTGATCCCTCTTCAGAGTATTGGTATGTAAGAAACGTGCCCATATAAGGGATGTGGATCCATGTCTAGTGAATCTTACACATACTAACCCCCATATTTCTTGATATTGATCAAAGCATAATGGAACATAGGGTTTGAAGAGATAATTTTCTCTACAAAGAGCTCTAAAGACTTCTTGCTACTAAATATTCATGGATAGGGTCACACAGGCTTAACGAATAAAACCCAAAAAGATTAGATCATCAAGACAATAGTGGTAGAGGTAGATTATAACACTGGTGTCACTCTTGTCCACTTTTGGTGCTCATATCCAATCATAAAATGAAGGTCATATCTTAGTTTGTGATAGTGTCCCAGTCTTGCATAGTGAATATCAAACCTTGTCTTAGTCAGATCAACCAGTTTCTAGCTAAGTCTTATTTTCTCCATCTTATTACTATTTTTAAAAAGGTAAAAATTTAAATCTAATTTATACAAATTAGTAGCTTAATTATTGTATATTTATTTACTAGTTTTACTAATCAGACCCCTTAACTAAATTAGGAATAAAACACTAATATTCCTAAAATTGTTAAATAATTTGGTGAACCCAACTTACTTTGTTTGTGCATAAAAACCCTACTAATTTTTCCTATATTTTTTTGATTTTTTACTTGCATAATAAAATCATAAATTAACATTAAATTTTAAAATTTTGTAGTAATTTTAAAATAATTTTATTTCAAACCCTAGTTGCCCATACTAGGTCCTTGTATTTTCCCAGTAATTTTCCAATAATTTTCTAATTTTTTACTAGCATATCTACCTCAAAAATTCACTTCAAATTACAAAATTCAATAGTAATTTTAAAAAACTTTAATTTTTCAAAAGCCTAGTGGCATCTACTAGGTCTCTTTAAATCAGAAATTTTCCAATAAAATTTTGATTATCTACTTGCATATATAACTTAGAAATTCACTTTTATTTTCAAAATTTCATAATAAATTATTCAAATATTTACCTTTCAAACCCTAGTTTCATGTACTAGTTCCTATTTACTTATTGAGGTATCACTTTACATGTGTGTGAAATTTGTATCCTTTTTATGCATATTCCAGTTCCTTGTTTAGATTATATCTATTTAATCTTTTATACTATTATCAAGCTTGTTTTCCTTATGCCACTTGAGTTTCTTGCATCTATTCCTTCAAGATGAAGTGTAAGACTTAGTGGAAATCCTCCTAAATTTACCAAAATTTTGGCAACTCAACTATTTACCATAGATAGAGAACCAACTCAGGTTCTTGTTATAGATTTTACACATCTAGATTACACTAATTTAAATAAAGATAACTCTGATAATGAGTGGTATGAAAATAAAAATGATGATGTACACACCGATGCTCATGCTCCACCACATTGGATGACTAATCCACTTCCACCAATTTTTGATAATGAACTTGTCCTTAACAAAGATCATACTATTATCTTACAATATATCATGGAAATTAAGAAGGCTAAGAAATTTGAATCTTCCATTCCTTTAGATAAATAAGTTACAAATGACACTACAGGGGCAATTATGTCTCAATAACCCCTTATAGCAGCCCAACCTACCTCTATGCCACCAACTACAACTAGTACATCTTTGTCTCCTAATGTGGTAGCCCTTGTACAAGAGATAAAATATCTTCAATCCAAGGTGCTACATTTTGAGCAAGGTGCCTCTAGACCTACACAAACTTTGGACTCTTTTGCTTTATTACATACACCATTGGCATGTCACATTGCTTCTACACCCTTGACACAAGGTTTTGTTCAACCTAAGCTTACTCTATATGATGGCAAGGGTGATCTAGAGACACATTTGTGAGTTTTTCATGCAACATGCTTGGACTATGTACTAAATAACTAGCTACTAATCGAGCTATTTCCACGGAGCCTAAAATATTATGCTTTACAATGGTTCTACATTCTACTGAATCAGTTGATCAATGATTTCAATCCTTTAACTGACATGTTTCTAGCTCATTTCAACATTAACACTAGTGATAAGGTTTCATATGCTCAAGTTGCACAAAAAAACAAAGGTCAAATGAGCATCTCACAGATTATATTCTTTGACATAAGACTATTTTGGATAAGATGACTAGCCCCATGGCTGATCAAGAGTTATAATATCTCTTCAAACAAAGTATTCTACCAGCTTTACATGAGTCTATTATGTTCAAAAGATTATCTTCCTTCACTAGATTATGTCACACACTAAAGGAAAGAGAAGTCAAACTAATTTCAATGAGAAAACTCAAGTACACAAGTATTTCAAAAATAATAAACAAGAGTAACAACAAAGTCCCATACAACGTTAGGGTCAATGATAGCAAGAGTCAGAATCAACCTATAGCTAATGTGGATTTTGATCCACCTCAACAAGTTGTTTTATAAGCACCTCCTTGGTGAACCTTCATCAATCTACCAATTTCTCCAACCAGAGTTTTATAGTAGCTATTGGAATGTAACATCATATCTCTCCCTCTTATTTGAGAAGTTGACCCAACAAATCCTCTTCTAAGGGGATATGATCAACATGCATTTTACAAGTTTCACAAGGCACCAGGCCATACAAAAAATAAATGCATCAATTTGAGACACTAGATATAGGATTTGATAGATGGAAATCATATTGATCTTGGCACTTCAATTGAGCCTCTTTGGGCAAAGAAAACAAAAGATAAAGCTTTGAAAATATTCTCAGATCCCTTTATATAGAATTATAAACAAGAGATAGGGGACACATAAGGGGTTCACCATGTATATCATGCACATCTTCAACCAGATACATGTAGGGCACCTTTAATTGAGATACATCCTTTGAGAAACATGATTGGTGTATACAGTTTTAGAGTTCTAGCTAGAGCTTCCATCTCCTTCTTAGAGTAGGAGATCATTGAGGATGATTCAGATTACCATGCACTCTTTATTAGAGCTTACACCCATAATCATATTATTCATAGTGTTCTCATAGATAATGGATCTAGTGTGAACATGTGCACTATGAAATTATTATAGCATTTGGGATATTCAGAGAAGGATATTACCATGATGAACATAGTTATTAGTATATTTACTGGTCAAATACAAAGTTCATTGGGTGAGATTTTACTTCCTTTACAGGTTATTCCAACACATGTGGCCACACCACTCACTATAGTTTCCAATGCATGAGTCTTTGATATGTTACTTGCTCGACCCTGTATTTAGAAAATTCAATTAGTACCTACTATAGTTCATAGATACATGAAATTCATTCATAATAATCAAGTTGTTATAGTTGGTGGAGTTCCATATGAGTTACCACTCCCCACTTTAGAGCCATCTATTATTTCATAAGCACCACTTTTAGTTTTGCCACCAATTTCAATTTTTCCATTAGTTATAGTTCCTCCTTTAATTTCAATTTAGACATACTTGAGGCATCTATCACCAACATAGAGAGTTCATATACCTCCATAACTTTAAGATTCTAGACAACTTCCAATTATAGTGCTCACAACCATGGCAATATCATTAAGATCTCATGCATCTACTGACATAACACATATTCAGAGATATTCTCCTACTAATAGATGGGTCCCTAAGAGCCTTATATTTGTATCCACTTCTTAGATTTATAGGGGGACCCCACACTAAATTTTTACTTTAAAGATTTTAGAGTAGTTACAACATATACAAATTTTAGAGCCATAGTCTCAACATTTTCATCATGCTTTATGATCATGCATGATTCCTCTCCTTGATACAGGACATCATGATAGGGAGTCACCCATGAGACTCATTGGTTAGTATCATCCTTTCCCAGCTTACTATACATATTCCTTTCCAATTTATTGTATATTGTCTTCATGTGATTGATTTTACATAGCTCATAACTTTTCAAAATACAAAAACAATACAATATATCAAAAATTTGAAAATATTCAAACATATTAAAAATCCAAAAACATTCAAATATTAAAAAACATCAAAAATATTTTGATTGTATACATTATCCATGCTTTACATTTCTACTACTATGATAGACTTAAATTTGGTGTTTTATGCTATTATTTGTTAATTTATCTACATTACCATGCTTTGCTTGATCTTCTTTGAGTGTGTGTAGTGACATCTAGCTCCTTGATTGCTTCACCCTACCCATTGAGGGGGCATCCTACTTCTACATCGATACATTGATTGATATACATACCCACTAGGGGCATCTTCTACATGACTACACCATCCAAGTTATGTCATTCTTACACCACACACTCTAGTTATAATGTTGATGTACATTATTTAATAGCTTACATAGATTACTATATCGACATCTTAATAGTATATAACACTTGTGTATTTCTGAGCATATACCTAGTCTTATACTGACATATCTTGCATACTTTCCCTTTTACTTTGATTAGTTAGATGCGATTGTATTTCCAATTATTAAATGCTTTCCTTTCTTGTTTTACATAGCTAGATATGATTGCATTTCTTAGTTCCTGATTATCTCTTGTATGTGACTTAAGAAATTTGTCAATGTCCTTTACTTCTATGTCTTGTGTGTACCTTATGATATTTTACAATGTCTTTTCCCTGTACTCTTCTATGTGATTATGGCTTCCACACCATCTTTGCTTGTTTCAATTGAATGTGTATGTTGCATTTGAATATGCCTTGTATGCCTGCCTTCTAGTTTGAGTGACATGTGCCCATGTCCCTTGTTTGTTTGGCCCCTTGGCCACCCTAGTATGTTTCTTTCTTATTGCCTTGTATGCTTGTTGCTTATCTGCTTCTCATTGTTTACAATACCATGATCCACAGCATGTATTATTCTTGCTTTCTTGGATGCCATGATGGACATAATACTCCATCCCTTCAAATAACAACTAATAACTAACTAAAATTTCATTTCTATTTTAGTACATTGCACATGTTATTACATTGTTACATCTATCTAGGCATACCCCTGTTGATCTAACAATCTCTCAATACAAATCATGCTATATATTGAGATATATTGTTGAATATCATTATTATATAATGTATCTTTATAGCATAACACACTTGTAGGGCTCTTTCTTATAAGGTCATTAATTGCAGGGTCTTCATTCCTACCCTCAAAAGAGGGGGAAAAAAATAGGGGTTTTGTCATAGAGATTAGAGCTCCTAATGGTAAAAAAGTAGCATTCAAAACACCTAGAACAAGAACCAAACATCAAACTAGTCAAAAAAGACTAGATAGATAGTGAAAATGTCAAAATAGTTACTAGATTTGGCCTAAGACAATAGTGAAAATATTGGACTATAGTGATGGTAACACTACTATCTATTTTTAGTGCTCTTTTCCAAATAACAAAAAAACTAGACTTTCTAGAAGCAGGTAGAAAATTAGGTTCAACTATAGTTTTCTATAGTCATACTAGTTTAGAATAAGTAGTTTTTAGTACACTTTTGATCAGAAAATATAGATATAGGGGGAATCATATGAGGCATGATGGATCTCACTTCTAGTTTTAGATATGGTAATTGGTATAACTTCTAGATTAGAATCCATGTTCTAGACACTAGTGAGTGGGGCAATATGCACGGTACATTTCTTTTCTTTTCTTTTCCTTTTCATGTTCATTATTACCTAGGCATTCTCAATAGTTATATGACTTATTCAATCTATAGGTGGTTGGCATCATTTCAAAGTGGATTTCATACAATCCTAACATCCACATTTTAGAATAGATTTCATACAAGCCTAGTGTACCAGTTTGGAGTGGATTTCATGCAAGCCTAATCTCTATCTTTTAGAGTGGCCAAAATTAGCCTAGTTTCCAACATACATGTGACTATCCACACCAAAATTTTTAGATCATAGTAAATTTATGGGATTCAAGAGCCAACTCATACAACACACATTTCATACCGGTTTCAGTTCATAACTTCACTTCATGGGGCAATGATAGAGCCAAAGGACTAGCTAAGCTTTGTATTCTTGAGCCATCTACTTAGAGGGATTGGACACATAGTCCAAAAATTGATCAAAACATGCATGATTACTTAGCTTCACTTAGTGGGTGATGATGGAGCCAAAGGTCTAGCCTTTACATTCTTGAGGCACTCTCAGGGAATTGAGCACTTAGCTCCATTCATGATATTACTCTTGGTACAATATCATCCACATTACTTCACATTAATCAACATCACTCAGAATCATAATAGGTTTTATATTGGCCCAGATACTTGGTGAGGTGTATTCATTCCTTTCTCCTCTTACCCAAATTTGTATGTTTTTATTTTAGATATATTGTATCTAATAAGAACTAATCTACTCTTTGCTTTTTTTGTATATTTTCACTTCATAACATGCTCTCTCTATGCACACCTATCATCATATAGCTTCATGATCTTTACCCTTTGCAGATAAGTTTAGGTGTGCTTTTTATTTTTCCTTTATCCTAGTAATTTACTTTGTTGCATCAATATAATAAAGGGGGGATAAATATAGTCATATAAAATGTAAAAATTGATAACTTGAGTATGGATAATGACACCCAACCCTTAGGTCTATCTTGATTGCTCTCATGAACCTCATATGCATATTTTCACTGATTCCTAGTCATCCATAGCCTTCTATACTTGATCCCAGCTGAGATAAACTCCTATTTTCATGATAGGTCCATCCCCCTAGGTCCTGTTTGCTTAGAACAATAATGCCACACTAGGACTATAACACCAATGCCACTCCTATCCATTTTTGGCACTCTTATCCAAGTCCATTTCTATCCCCAATGGTCAATTTATTTTGATTCCCCATCCTTTTCCTTATCGACATAACATAAGAACATTCAACCCATGACTAATAGATCCTTATAAAATCCCATTCAAAGATCATTTGGAAGGGTTTGACAAATATCACTAAGCAAGCAAGAATACAAATGAGACTACTCAAGCAATCTTCCCTATTCTTTGCATATATCCAGTGAATACACTTATAAGCTTATTCAAATATTTACACCAGTCCCTAGCCACCTCAAGCACACCCAATTTAACATTTTTCATATTCATACACTAAATTATATAAAGCACATCAAGTGGGAGAACTAAATATGGCTTAATCTCTCTTTGGAGTATTGGTATGTAGGCAACATGCCCACATAAGGGGTGTAGATACATGTTTAGTGAATATTACACACACTAACCCCCCTCTTTCTTGAGATTGATAAAAACACAATAGAACATAGGGTTTGAAGAGAGAATTTAATCTATAGATATCTCTACAAACTTCCAACTACTAAAATTTCATGGACAAGCTCACACAAACCTAGTGATCAAAACTAAAAAAGCTTAGATCCTCAGGACAATAGTAATAAAAGTGGACTACAGAGTCAATGCCACTCCTATCCACTTTTGAATCTCCTATCCAATCATAAAATGAATGTCAAATCTTAGTTTGATAGTGTCCTAGTCTTGCACATTGAATATCAGACCCTATCTCAGTCAGATCAACAACTTTATAGCTAAGTCTTAATTTCTCCATCTTATTACTATTTTTAGAAAGGTAAAAATTACAATATAGTTTACACAAATCAATATATTAATTATCACATATTTATTTACTAGTTTTACTACTTAGACCCCTTAATTAAATTAGGAATAATACACTAATATTCCCAAAATTTTTAAATAAGATACCTAAGAACCATAAGGAAAATAAAGGTCAAATGTAAGATGACATAAAATAGAAAAATGAAAAAGGAAACAATGGTGCTCAAAATAATGCTAAATGAAATGACACACATACAAAAAAATAAATAGAAGATGAAAAATGAAAGGAAAAACCTATTATAATGTTTATATCAAAGATGAGCATGTGTGGTGTAAGCTTAAGTGTTTCAAAAAGTTTCTTGAATCTAAATTTGTTTATGTTGCTATAATATGGAAGAAGAGTACACATTGTAAGATGACACAAAGGGTCATTTGATATAGGGATGGGCATCACAAGGTGCCCCAAATTTTGAAGTGAAATATGGATGGGAATCACAGGAAGCCCTAACATGTGATATGGAGCAAGGTGAAATTGAACTATTAGAATGAACTATCTCAGGTTGGTTGAGATAGTTTGATAAAAATGGATAGGAAGAATGAATTATATCAGGTTGGTCGATGTAGTTTTATGAAACTAAACTATTAGAATGAACTGCATCAGGATAGATAATGTAGTTTGATTAATCTGAACTACCAGAATGAACTGCATCAGCCTGGTCAGTATAATTTGATGAATCTTAACTATCAATATGAAATATATCAAGTTAGCTAATGTAGTTTAATGATTCTAGGTTGTCATAATAAACTCTATCCAATGGGATAATGTGGTCTAATGAATTTAAGTTATCAAAATGAACTATATTAGGCTAAATGATGTAGTTTAATGAATTTGGGATATTAGAATGAACCACATCAAGTTGGCTAATGTAGTTTGATGAATTTGAATTGTTAAAATGAATTACATCAGGTTAAATGATTTAGTTTGATGAATATAAACTATCAAAATGAATTATATCAGGTTGGCTAATGCAGTTTGATGAATCTAAACTATCAGAATGAACTTCATTAGGTTGGCTGGTGTAGTTTGAAGAATATGAACTACTAGAATCAACTTCATCAGGCTAACCAATGTAGTTTGATGAATATGAATTATCAGAATGAAAGGTTGGCTAATGTAGTTTGATGAATCTAAAATTTCAAAATAAAGTAAATCAGGTTGATTGATGTAGGTTGATTAATATAAAATATAAAAATGAACTACATCAAGTTGGCCAATGTAGCTTGATGAATCTAAATTGTAAAAATGAGCTACATCAGGTTGGCACATATAGTTAGAGACATGTAAATGTGTTGATATGCTAGGTTTGAAAGATGTTGGAATTAATATAGGAATTATAAGAGAGGTCTGAATAGGACTATAATTTAAAGGAGGACTTGTACTAATAGTTGGTGTTCTTGTTATTAGTGTAACAAGAGGATTATGAATATTGGTTTGAATAGGTGGAACAAAATGTGATGTTCTTATTGACTAAATTTGTCCCTTGGTCAAATTAGGTCAACCCCCTATATAGTAAAACATTTTATAGGGTCTTGATAAGTCATAAAATGGTCACATGGTCATGTTTAAGGTCACTTAATATGTTTCACCTTAGTCATTTGTGTCATTATCCTAATTTTCCTTTAGGCCACCTTTTAGTCATTCTAGGGGAAGTTTTACATAATTTTCATGAATGGATAAATGTAAAAATGTATTTTATTTTCCAAGGTGTCATTTAAGTGTTAGGAGTTAGTTTAAAATTGAATAAATTTAGGTTCAACATGGATTGAAGAAGATAACTATAAAATAGATAATTTTAGGTAGTTGTACATCCTAAAAGGTACACTTGGCATGTGGGTAGGATCAAAGAGGATCTATAAAAGACCTTGAATTTTTTTTTTAGGCTTGAGAAGCTTCAATAGTTCCAAACTTGGCAAAAATTGGTCCATCTTCCTTATCACTCTATTAGACAAGGTCAAATAGCTTACCAATTTTCTATTGGTATAGACAAAAAGATTAGAGTTGGTCTGAGTGCACTTGGGATAAGTTAGTAACCATTATGGCCATCCTTTCCATTGAAATGGTATGTAAATTTGTGGTTTGTACTTAATGAACCATCCATAAGAAATCTAGAGACTCTAAACTACCTGCACATCCCCATTGGCTCCAATTTTCTTTTTTATTTGCTTTGATATGAGTAAATAAAGTAGTAAAAATGATCTTACAAATAATTTAATTCCTTTACATGATGTTTATAACTTAGTTTGAATGTGTGAAAATAAAGACATAGGTAGAAACATCTCATTGTGTTAGCAATGAATACCATTAAGGTTTGTAGATTGTTGTTTTTAGTTACAAATTTATATCTTCCTATGAGTGACTTCAAATCGAAGGTAGTATATTGTTTACAATTTATTGAGGCATAGTGGTCAGTTTTTTCTTTAAAAATTTGTGCCCAATAAGTTAAATGTTAGTAAGGAGAAGTCTAAGAATACAATCAAACTTTCTTATGACTATCACCTATAGTTAGTAGTTGGAAATAGGCTTTCAATAGTCTTATTGATGAAGATTAGAGTTTATAAATTTTGATGAGGCTCTCAAGGTGAAAGCAATAAGACTAAGCTATCAAAAAGATTAAATATTGGTTATGAGAACCAATCTAATATACATAGTCATATATCTAGTAACACCTATAGGTAACCTCAAATAGTGGTCTGAAACTAATGCCATAGAGGCCTGAGTAGTGATGAAATGATTTTGGATATATTTGAAATCCATTTGAGACTATTAGCTAGGCCTAAGAATACAAATGAAGTAATTATATTAATGGTTAGAATAAGACACATAACTATATATAGATCCATGTTCACTTACATTAATATCTCTAAAAAGGGATTTTGCCTTGGATAGTGCTATCTTGTGATGAGAATCTATGAGGTCTGAGTAAGTCTTGTGTCTCTATTCTTACAACCTAGACATAGTAGTAACATGTAAACATGATAAGAGGTGGATTTGGTAAAGAGAAGATAATGTAAATGATATTTTAGTTTCATCAAGTTTTCACTATAAGCATTTAGTAAACATAGGACCAAAGGCCACATGAACCTATAACTTGCAGTGACCTTTGGTTTATTGATTGTAATGGTGTGAGAACATGATATCAAGGGATGATATGAAATCATATAGGTGTATAATGGTATTAGTGACTTAAAGGGGAATAAAATAGGGTGAATTATAGTGTTAAGGCATACCTCATCACCTATAAGAGTTTTCTAAACTCTTCTTAATTGCCACCTACAGGTGACATAGTCAGTACATGTGGCAGACCAGTCTAGACCAATGGATGATTGTAAGTTCAAAAAAGATAAGATGGATAATCCTGTTAGATACATTATCACACTTTCAAAAAAATTATGAGTCAAGGAAATACAAACTATAGTTATAATTTAAGGTTTTAAGTCCACTAAGAATAATGTACACAGTCATAGGAACTAATACGCTAGTCTTGTGAAATTTGATGTTTGAGGGTTCTAGATTCATGATCTATTTTTCAAATTTTTTGTAGAGAATAAAAATTAATCAAGATATCCCTACATATTTCCACTTTGGTTAGGTGAATAAGAGAGATTCCCTCTATTTTGTCTTAGATAGAGGGCACTCTATGAGCAAGATAACTTTTAGGTTTGGTATATGGATGAGCAAAGATGAATGGAAAGATCCTTGAATACATAATGGGATGATGTATATAGTTGTAATAAAGGTGAAAAATTATGGATAAACACCTATAGATATTTGGAACCTTCACAGGTGGATATACACTTAGAATCATAGTTAGGCCTATTAAGCCTAAACCTTCATGGCCTAAAAATTGGTCCAGATGACTACATGAACTCTCAAAACCATTTGAGAACCATTATGAGAGAGTAAATGGCTATTAAAATCCATCAGTTTGTAGTAAATCATTCAAAATTAGTCATTTTGACCCAAACCTCTCTTAGACCTACTTAAAATACAGTCAAGAGCTCAAGAGGCCACATCCATTTTCTCACACCTATACGAATGAGTTTCATGAGACATTAAGGAGTTACGGATAGTTGAAAGGGATATTTGAATTTATAATAGTGGAATTTGACTCTATGTTTAATGTCTAACTTTTATGAATAGTCATTAACAGTCTAAGAGACTAAAAACCCTCCTAAAACCCTTGTTTGGACCTGATGGAGAAGAAACAAATGGAGAAGGGTAAAATTTACATGAAAGTTTTTTGGAAATTTTTTAACTCCCTAAAGCTCCTTGACATCACTTTTACCATACTATCATATGTATGGATAGACCTAATACTATGTTTTTTGCAAGAATTAAGATGTTTTATAGGTACAAAGGAGAATGGAAAAGTGAGAACCATTTTTGGAGGTATTTATACACTTGTAATAATGCCTAAAACTAATTTATCACCATTTTTATAAATAAAGAGTCCTCTATTAGACAATCCATTACAAGTAGGCTAAACATATAGTGAGAAGACAATGTGACTGCCTAGTGAAATAGTGATCAAGGTGACTTTAGATCTTTTGAGGTATTTTTGATAGACAAAGGACAAAGATGATTTGAATATATGTAATAAAACCTATAAAACTTATCTCCATGTGAAAATACAAGTCATTTAGGTGACAAGTTTGAAGACAAACCTAGAGGGCTAGTGATAAATGACTACATGCAGTGAATGACAAGTGACAAGCATGATTCCATCAGTTAGAGATGCGTATATGACCTGATATAACCTCATTTATATATTATTATGGAAGGGGATATGTTTCAAGGATTCCTATGATAGTTTTAGACAATCAAGTGAACCCCTCACCATAATGAAGGTAGTTTCAAAGCAAGACAATGAAGAGTTCTACGCTAACTTGAGGAAGGTGATCTATTTTAGATTGACACATGTTCATGAAAAATTAATGAATTATTTTCCACTTCATTCCATGGAATTTTAATTGGTTCTCATAGTTTTAAACTTGCCCTTGTGACCTTTGAGCTTCACTTATCCTCTCTCCTCTCATAGGTTTTATATATTCAAGCCTTTTTGGCTTTGTAATAAATTCACAATTGGTATGGCAAAGCCCTACTAGTTTTGACACCTCATTTAAATTTTAATAATGTTCTATGAAGTTGATTCATTATCTTCTATCTCTTTCCTATTCATTTTAATTGGTTCAGGTGGTGGACAAGTACTGAATATGCTCTCCTTGCTTCCATTCTTGCTCTTGCATGTTTGTGTGAGTGATATCTTTTCTAATAGGTTTAATAAAGTGTATCATTTTTTAGGTGTGTATTATAGTGTGGGAGGAACTAGAAGTTTATTGTATTAGACTTTATTTTCAACCACTTCTATATAGGCATAGTAATCTACCTCTATGATAAATACTTATGCTAGAAGGACATAGAGTTAAGGTCAATTTTGGTAGTCTTTTTTCTTTGTGCAGATGCAAGTGTGTTGTGTGGAGTTATCTTTGGTGTATCACCTCATTATCATATTTTTATTTTATATCTCCTTCTTCCATTATTATAGTGTATTGTGAGCCTAGAAGATAAATCAAGGGAGCTATCCATTTCAAACCAAGAAATCTATCTCTTGTAGTGGCTTGTCTATGAGAAGAGATAGTTATATGTTATCATAAAAATTGAGAAGTTTTATTCAACTTAACTATGGTAAAATTTTAGGATATAATATTTTTATCATGCCTAGTGGGACATGAAGTCCAAGAAGGTTTTTCATAGTAGATGCTGATTTTGACAATAAGGAGTTATAATAGTCTACTTCTTGTAGTATCTAACGAATCCAAAGTTTCAATCTTAGTTGTAGATTAGTTCACTCTTTCATGCCTAAGGTAAACACAATATCTCTCACCAATGACATAAATTTTGAATTTTAAGAGCTTCCTCACTATTCCTACAAAGCAAGTCAATTTAGAAACACCCATCCCTATCCAAAGAAGTCATATCTTACTCACAAGCCCATAAAAAAGTTCTTGATTCCCCCATTCCTACAAATTCCTAAAGCCACCATGGAAAGGAACCATAATTTTTTTGACTTCAATGGATATAGTCCTCTAATACTTTCCCACTATGATGATATCCCCATATCTTCCCTCAAAAGTGTTCAATAATACACCAGTGAGACTTCCATCACATCTATTAAGCATATAAGAAATATTACTAACTTCTACAATATCCATCAAATCATAAAGGAGAACATTGAAATTAGGTTATTAGATATCTCCTTCAATGGAAAATCTCTTGACTAGTATGGAACATTGGTAGCTAAATCAATCACAACTTGGGATGCATTGAGAAGAAGATTTGAGGATAAGAGTGATAACTTGTCACTAATAAAGCATCTAACCACCATTAGGAGAGCACCTCAAGAAGTCATTCAAGAATTTAACACAATATTTTAGAAGACATGGGATAAAATACCAATCTTGGAAAGACCAATAGCTCACCATGCTTTCCTTTACTATCTTAAAGCATTTGATAATGATATTTTAATGATGATACAATCTATGGGAGGTAACAATCTGCCTAATGCTTATGAAGTGGCCATTAGGGTAGAAATTATTTGGTTTAGCTTGGGAAAATTTCCCTAATACCTCCCATGCCTATATTTCATAATTTACAAGCTCCTATACCTAATGTTTCTCCTATTCTTACACCTAAACATAAGTCTACTTCCCCTAGTTAACCAAGAAAACCTAACGAGGAAGAAAAGACGAGAGTTATGGAACATGATATCTTAGGTTTAAATAAGATAATTAAATAAAAACAAGCCAAGCCTTTCAAAATTAATTATTATCCTAATAAATCTTACCCCAACTATCAGGGAAATAAACCTCCTTTCCAAGTTCATTCCCAAGGTTAAGGTTAACTAGTCCAATCTAAGCCATATGATGGATATAACCCCAATGCTATTTATACCTCAAGGAAATTAGTGCCTACTAAAATAACCTTTCCTAAGAGAATAATAGTCAACTATCATTGGATCAACCTTATGATCCATTTCCCTATGTCAATGAGTCCTTCAATCAAGCCTTCATGGTAAATTTGGGAATGATACCAACTATGACTCAAGATGAAGTACCAAATAGAGGAGTGACTGATGGTAAGGGTGCTCAAGTGGGGTATACATTGGTAAATTATAATTAATATGACTCATGTGTAGTAAATCATCAAGGGAAATCAAGTATGGATATAAGTTCTATAGCTGCAAACATAAGGAACAAGAGGAAGGTAGTTGTAGAAGTTCAGGGGACTACTGATGGTTATCTAATGAATGTTCAAACAAGTACAAGACTAGGTATGTCTAATGTCATTAAAAATACACAAGTAATTCAAAGAGATTAGAATGTTATAAGTGCTTTCATACTTTATAAATCTCAAGGTGTAGGCATCATGATTCCTACTAGTGGACAAGCAAAAGTTAGTGGTCCTTTCACTAACATTGTGGAGAAAATGAAGAGGTCTCATGTGAATGTGTTAATGTGGGATACATTAGCAATACATATAAAAATATACCTACTTAAATAAGAATTTTAAAAGCTCAGTTTGACAAACAAATAACCTAGCCAAAGTGAGATAACCTTGATAAACACCATAAAGCCAAGTGAAGGTCAATCAAGCAAAGTTAAAAAAGTAGAAAAACCTTCTCCTTTTTATCTATCCATCTTTATTGGAAATGCCTTGGTACATAATTGTCTTATTAATAGTGGAGATTATATTTGTGTCATGCCCGAACAAGTAGCTAAAAAATTGAGCTTAAAGTATGAACTTCATGCTAAAAGAGTGCTACAATTGGATGAGTCACTGCTAAGACCATTGGCATAATCAAAGGTTTAAAATTGGTTCTTCATGCTTGACCTACCTTCAACATTTATCAAGATGTTGTAGTGGTAGATGTGCCTCCTCATTTTTCACTTTATTTTTCAAGAGAGTTCATTTATAAAATTAGAGGTTATTTGACTTCAGATTGGTCCTACATGGGTTTTGAGACAGGATATGGTGCAAAAATGACAATCAAGTCTGAACCTCTTTCTATTTTTCATGTTGAACCTTATGTGCCTTATAATTATAATATGAATTGTAATGTGATTGAATAATATGATCACCCTAGTGATCAAGAGCCTCTAAATCTCCTGATGGCATATTTGATTTGTATCTTAATGAGTAAGTAGCTAAGCAGGATAGTTTTGAAGAAACTAGTCTTGGAACTTACATACTTCATGAAGATTGTGATGGAGTATTTGAAGAAAATCTTGATAAAATTATAGAGAAAGTTATATGGGGAAACTATCTTGTACATGTGGATGGTGATGTGAGTATCCTAGCTATGTCAAAACATGAAAATCCTAGTGAGCAACCCATTCTACCTACAAAAGAAAATAACATTTAAAAACATGAACATCATGAAAAAGTAGATGATATGTGGTAGAAATTCAACTCAATTATGTAGGAATTTGAGGAGTTGAGTAGGTATTTAATTATTCAAAAGGAGTATATACCTGATGAGGTCAATCATGGATTCAAAGAGTATAAGGAAGATATTGAGATCTCTATCAAGTAGTAGGCTCAACCATGGTAAGTCTTTTGATTATCCAAAAAAAAAATGTTCACTGACAAATATGAACCATATGAAGATCTATTTTATTAGAGAAAAAATGACGTAAGAGGAATTATCTTTGACCCTGGTTGAAACAAAGAATAAGGTTTTTGACCTCAAGTGTCTTGAGGTAGTGTACATACTAGGATAAGTGTGTTTGCTTTCAGTTGGTTTGTGTTTTCCTTAAGTTTTCATGAGAACACAAGTGTGTGTCTTGTTTCTTATCTTGTGTGATTATTTACTTGTGTGTGGTGTGTTTGGTGTCTTTTCAAAGGCTTATTAGTGTCATAAATAGTGTATGGGTGACTCCATTTCCCAAGGGTAGGAGAAGGCAAATGATCCTTAGCATAACAGGCTTGGTAACCTTAGGAAATACCAAAATGTTGACCAAATTTGACCCTAGGTCAAACTAGGTCAATTTCCTATATAATAAAACTTATTATATGGTTTTTCTAAGTCATAAAATGGTCAAATGGTCATGTTTAAGGTCACTTAATATGTTTCACCTTAGTCATTTGTGTCATTGTCCTAATTTTCCTTTAGGTAACCTTTTGGTCATTATAGGGGAATTTGTATGTAATTTTTAAGAAAGGAAAAATTTCAAAGTGTAATCTAACATTCAAGGTGTTAGTTGAGTGTTAGGAGTTAGTTTAAAACTAAAGAAATGTAGGTTCAATATGGATTCAAGAAGATAACTTCAAAATAGATAGTTTTAGGTAGTTGTATGGCCTTAAAGGTACACTTGGAACGTGGGAAGGATAAAAAATGATATCTAAAGGCCCCCAAAAGTCTTTTTCAATCTTTATAAGCTTTAACAATTCTAAACTTGGCAAAAATTGGTCCATCTTCCTCATCGCTCTATTAGACATGGTCAAACATGTCACTAGTTTTCTATTGGTACGGATAGAAGGATAAGAGTTGGTCTAAGTGAACTTGGGAGAAGTTAGTAACCCTTATGTCCTTCCTTTCCATTTTAGTGGTTTGAAAATTTGTGGTCCATACTTGATGAACCATCCTTAAGAATGCTAATGACTCTAAACTCCCTGATCATCCTAATTGGCTCCAATTTTCTTCTCTATTTGCTTTGATATGAGTAAATCAAGTAGTAAAAATTATATCCAAAGAATTTCCTTCCTTTACATGATGTTTATAACCTATTTTACATGTGTGAACATAAAGAGATAGGTAGAAACATCTCACTGTGTTAGTAATGAGCACCATTGAGGTCTGTAGATTATTATTTTTAGTTGCAGAGTTTTATCTTCTTATGAGTGAATTAAAATCCAAGGTAGTATACTATTTATAACTTATTGAATAATAGTGATGAGTTTATTCATTTAAATTTTGTGCCCAATAATTTCAATTTTAGTAAGGAGAAGTCTAAGAATATAATCAAACTCTCTAATAACTGCTACCTATAATCAGTAGTTAGAAATAGGATTTCAATAGTACTATTGATGAATATTAGAGTTTATATGTTTTGATGAGACTCTAAAGGTGAAATAAGTAATACTAATCTATTCAAAATATTATATATTGGTTATGAGAACCAATTGAACATATACAATCTTATATCTAATGACACTTATAGGCAACCTCAAACAATGGTTTGAAACTAATGCCATAGAGGCCTGAGTAGTGATGAAATGATTTTGGATATGTTTAAAATCCATTTGAGACTTTTAAAAAGGCTTGAGAACATAAAGGAAGTCATGATATTAATGGTGATGCCAATACACATAGCTAGATCTAAATCCATGTTCACAGGGTTAAAATATGACTCGTTACCTCAATATCTCCAAAAAGGGATTATACCCTATACAATGCTATCTTGTAATGAGATTATATGAGGTCTGAGTAAGTCTTGTGTCTCCATTATTAAATATTGTACATATTAGTAACATGTAAACATGATAGGAAGTGGATTTAGTAAAGAGAAGATAATGCAAATGAGCTTTTATTTTCATCAAGTTTTCACTATAAGCATTCAACAAACATAGGACCAAAGGCCACATGAACCTATTGTAGCATATAACAACATGATTTTTAGAGTTTTATTTATGATATCTCACTATTTGATATAAATTGGGATCAAATGTAGGCTATGGGTATCTTGTGATGGGGTTAAACCTCTAGAGAATGCTGGTTCCTCTTGGTAGCTCACCTAAACTACTAATTCTACTTGGAAAATGGATAGAAGGGTTGAAAAGGATTAATAAAAACACAAAAAAAAGTGATGTAAAAAAATAGAGACACTATATATTGTATTAAACTAACACTAAATAAGCTCAAAGATAACCCTCACTCACACAATCTCTCAAACTGGTCATTTTGCATCAATATTCCTAAACTAGTTTCACTAGATAAGAGATGAATCATGGAGGAGTATAAAAAATCACTCCATACGATCATTAGTGATAAAAATATCACAATTTCATACCTAAAAAAACTTTTAAATGCCTAAAAAAGGTAAAAAGGAAGGATAATTACCAAGGAAGAACACTCATCTAATAGGTAATCTTGCACAAGCTGACTAGAACACTAGATGTAGGCAAAGAAATAGGTAAAATAAGTTATGTTATAACTTAAAAAGGTAATTATTACAAAATTTTATAGGTTTTTTACTTGTCAAATGAGAGTATATATTTTACAATGAAGAATAAAATGGATATATAGGAGAAAAGGCAAGGGAGACGAGAAGAAAGCTTTCAAAAATCAATAAATGTGACTCAACCACCCTCCATGGAGCTCTTCCAAAGAAGTGGAAGAGGTAGATGAGTCTCAACAATTTTAAAAGCATTTAAGCACTAATCTTACTTAGAAAATTAACCGTCTAAAGTTAAAAAGGTCTTCAAGCTCTCCTATTGGCCTAAAAAGGCACTAGAGGACAAAATTTGATTAAGGAAGATGACATCATGCTCCACTAACTTGAGAAAAGTATCCAAACATCTATAAGATTCCTTAAATGCTACATGTTTCTCCTCAACTCCCTAAAACTCCTCCACTTGAATTCTACACCCCATCTCTACTTGGTTTCTAGAAGCTACTTAGCAACATGGCTTAGTCACTCTGACATTTTATGCTCAGAATAACCTTGAGGGGTAAATTTTGAGTGTTTTATTTTGTTTATAACTAATATTTACTCCTCCAACCTAAAAAAGTCACCATGGAACCTGCAAATCCTTTGAACTTCATTGATGGAGGTCTTCAATCTCAAACCACATTCAACTCTCTATCCTAGAACTTACTTTCAAGGCCATTTGTCACCATGAGAGCCACTTTTGGACCTGTGTAAGGCCTTAAATCATATATAACATTCCTATGATGAAGAAAATGAATATTTATTCCACCTTCAAGACCTGCAACAATGGTGGAAATCTCTGTTAAACCTGTAAACATTCATAAATCATTAGAAAAATTAGGTTTTTGGCCTTTTAGCTTATAAAATCATCCTAAAAACCCTACACAAGGTATCCTAGTGACATATAATGGTGATTTAGGTTCCATTAGGCTTCCTCCATGGATTTATACCATTTCTTTCATTGAAGACCTATAAAAATTAGCATTTTAGGCCATTTAAAACCATTTAAGAACCCAAATGTGCCAATTTATTCTTAAAAATAGGTAAAAAATGAGATTTAAAGAGTCCCCTATATGATCTAATTGGTTTCCAATTGATTATAGGTCATTTCATGAGCTTATGAGCTCAAAAACTCAAAGCTTGTCAAAAAGGCTCTTTTGGTAACTAGGTACAATGATGTTGTCTGATGTTTTTATTACACAAAAACATGTTATATAATATTACTTAATGCATGGAATGAATAAATGAGTTAAAAATACATCCCAATGCTTAAAATATTAATCTGAATACTCCAAATGAGTTTTGAAACCATTCTACTTAAACTGGGTTTACTGAGTTTTATCATAGTCTATAATGGTCAACTTAGACAAGAAATAAATTCACTTTTATAGACTTTAATGGATAAATTCCAATTAGAGGTTGTAAATAAATGAGTCTAATTCATCTTTTATTTTTATACAATGCAAAAATTCTCAATATCTTGGTCTCTACATGCATTTATTTGCTCACTGGTCTCTTTAGTTTTTACCACTATCAACACCTTTGAATTTGACCTAAAATTAATGCAGTTATACATACATTTATGACAAGCCACCACCTGGAGGTTGTTACTCTCACTTTATAGAAAAAATTTACCTTTTATTTCATCCAAAATTGTCAATATATCGGCTTATAAAAATAATTCTTTGCTCAATGGTATCTTTGGAAAAGATACTCAGTTTGAACTCCAATGGTCATATATTTGAAAACCAACAGCTATTTCTTAAGACATAAATTTGATGGGCTATGGCACGTATCTAATCTATAGACCAACTTGGGAATATTATAAATTGAGATAGACAACTTTTAAAGACACCAAACTTGGAGGGCATGTTCTTGGCACATATGATGTCATCTCTATGTCACCCTTTGACCACATTTGACTTTTTAGGTACATATAATAAATGCACAAACTAACTAGTTGATTCATACCTTGATGACATGTAGTGATAGCCTAGTTATTATAAGCTAATAATGTGCATTTTAATCTCTCCAAAGGATAAATTGGATTTCCATAATCTCACCAAAGAATCTATAAACCCCTTATAACATCCTCTTGGTCCTTAATTCTCTGCACTTAAGCCATACATCCTCCAATCCATAAAAATGATCTCTTTGTCATTAATGCATCAGGACATCATGTAATTTAGACATTAATGACAAATATATAATCAATGACCATGTTCAACATATCATCACTCTCAATAGGTGTATGAAGACTTAAAAACACCTTCAAATGCCTTACAAACTCTCCCATGAAGTCAAAAACTTTTATCATACTTTTAACTCTTCAAAAACCTTCTAAGCTCCAATGGTGATTTTCAATAGACAAGAACATGACTGAAAAAATAATGGATTATTTCACTATTATTATGGTATTAAGGATGGCATATAAATTTTAAACAAGTCATGAAGATAACTTGTACCAAAAATGAGGACCTAACTCCACCTATAGATGCTCCAAAATCACAACTTTATCCAAAACTATCAATGGCTCCCTATGTTTTACTTAAATAAAAAATAGTGGGTATATCCCTTGTTATCTAAGATGAATATATGACATGAAAACTTAACCTAGGTCATAATGACCATCTGTACCAAATTTGGAGGTTAGATTACCTCTCTAACATCTTCAACTCTTCAAATCTTCTCCAAATTAGTGCTCAAGCTTATGACTGTATATACAGTTTGAAAAAATTTGATCAACCTTGGCCATGTTTTAATTACATATTAGTTTCTTGTGGAATTTTATGAGATAAATCTTGAGAGTGACTTCAACATAGTCATCTAGTTATACAACCCTGCAACCTTCATAAGGAGATCTCCATATGATGCTTGTGAAAGCACACTCGGTCAATGAATTTATTAACACTATTATGTGTATATAACCCATGAGAGATGATCATATTGTCTTAAAAAAATCATATAAACATTTCTAAAATTGAAATCAGCCTTTAAATTTTTTATAATTACCAAGCACTGTGCCATTCATCTCACTGTATCATGATTTCTTCATTGCACAAGCTAGTAACCAAGACTTCTTAAGTGTATGGATTGCAACTTCCAATCATGGAGTCTATGAGAAAATGACATGGAATAATTTAATTTTTTAGTGAATAATAATTTCTTATGACCATTGATGTATTTCAAACTAATCTCAACTAAGTCACTTTTCCATTCTAGGATAATTTGTACCCTTAACTCTCTTGTCAAACATTAACTCACAATTGTAGATGTTTTTCTTGAGCTTGAAGCTCCTTGGGTAGAAATGTGTCTTGAGACATGTGGGATTAAATTAAATAAAATTTATTTTAATATTTTAAATCCCTCTTTCAATAAATATTACCAATCTCTATTCATGGAAACTAAGAATTGTCTACCATTCATCAAGGTCATTTTTTAAATTGCTAATTATGGCTGTAAATAGTTATTTTGAGTTAAAGACCTTGTAGGTTATCATGTGAAAATATATGTGTTTTAAAATATTGAGGTCAAATAAGGTCACTAAGACCATCTTCAATCTTAAACAAACCCATTCTTCTCATTAGTGACTAGGCAAACTAAATTAAGAAAGCTCTGCATCACTCAACCATAGGTCGTATTTCAATGTTAGCCTGAAAGATTTAATGAATGACTTGAAAATGCCTTACTACCATTTGATGTTCTTATTGAAATTTTGTCCTCATAAAAACCTCACTTGACATCAATTTAATCCACAAATCAACTTCTAACTTTGAACTCATACTCCTTACCTTAGAACTAACTTTGACCCTATGCCACTGTCTAAGCCAAATAAGGGTAGTTGTAGGTCATCATTTCCAGTCTTGAGTACATAATAAGACATAAGATGGATTAGTGACATCCATATTCTAAGTTTTAAGATACATCATTATGTCTTAATTATATTTCACTTATTCAAAATCAATTAAGACCAAATCATTAATGTGAATCCTAATCAACTTAGCCACTAATAAGACTGATATACCTTGCTGTAGGTGGTGATTCTGCCCTATACGGATGATGACAATGTTGAGAAGTTGATTCCATGATGCATAATGGAACAAGAACCTATGATACTCCTTATCAATCCATATTTATTTAAGGAACATGGGTTTTTTCATGAGACTAATTGAATAAAATATATATAGGAAAGTACCAATTACCTTAAGTTTCATGAAGTTACCTTAGTTTTTACTAATAAGAGAAAATTTAAAGTTGTTTATCCTCTAAACTTGTTCTACATGCCTGGATTGCACTAGGTTTCATTTGTTTTATTTATTTTATTGAATAACCTCTACCATAGTGTTTTTGAAATTGAATTGAGATGACTACCATGGTGCATTAGACATCTTTTATATCTTGAGGTGAAGCCTTGACTATTATAGGTGGAGATAAAGCCTTCATAATGATAACCTTGGAGAGCTAGCTGTATGTGTTCTTAGGCCTAGATCAAGTTTTATCTCTTGAGGGAATATGAGGCTCAAATATATGGTGAACATGGTTATGATACCTCATGAATCCTCATAAACATCTTTTAACTGTCAATTTCTCTACAAAGTGTTACATTCAGGGCAAAGAACTTAAATAGGCCTAATAAGCCTAATTAGGCCTAAAGAGGCTTATCTTTGTCCAAAAGACCCAATAAACTAAGTGAATAAAATTAAAAACATTGATAACATTCCAAAATAATAATTCTATCACCTTCTTCATCTAACCTGATTCTTTTCATCTCTTTTGTACAAAAAACTCCTAGAAAACCTCAAGAAATTGCTTGCTGGTAACCTATGAATTACTTCACCATGAAGGTTTTTTCCTCTTATGGATCACATGTGTGAAATAGAGGATAAAAATTATTTAAATAATTTTTGAGGATCTCTACAAAAATCATTTCTTTGACTTCATTTGTACTTCTAAATTGAAGGGCCAAAACCAAGAAAAACCTGCCTCTTGGGTTTTGAAGGTACTCAAGAGCTAGTCAATAGTTTTCTATTAATGTGTAAGGGAAGATAAATTTATTGAATTGAAAACACTTTTATAAGGTGATTAGGGGACCCATTTATATATTTCAAGATTTGGGATATCTAATTTGTCATGATAGAGGAGTACAAGACAAAAACTACCCCCCTTGATGAGCTGTCTAAGACTGTACTAAAATGGTTTTCCCTTTGCATGAAGAACTAGAAGCCTAAATTATAAATCAAATACTTTGAAAATATTTTTCATGATGTAATTTAAATTTCCTTACTTATGTAAACCTTTTTAGGTACTTAAAGCTCCATTAATGGTAGAAAAATTTCATGCCTAGTCTACAACCAAAAGGTTTTCTTCACCTATGCTGTTTATTATGATTGGATAATATTTAAAAGGAATAAGAGGGGATATTAAGGACACCATGGATGCTTGTATATGATATATAATATTTTTTACTAAGAAAAACCCTCAAAAACCTATTTAACTAAGGCTCCAAATGGCCCAAACTGCATCTTCTTACACCCAAACTCTTCTCCTCCACTCTAAATGACTTGAAATGGTCTTGAAAATTTATAAATAAATAAAACATGCCCTAATGAGGTGTAATTAATTCAAAAACAATTTGACTTCTTGAAAAAATCACCTTTTGACTTAAAATTTTTATTTAGAAGCTCCTCAAGTCATCTAATGCACTTTTTAGGGTATTTTGAGAAAATTGGCTTTATTGAACATCATTTTTGAATTTTTAGAATATATGTGTTGGGTGAATATTTTGTGAAGACATTCTGAAGGTTAACAGAAAGACTTTGAACTGATTTTATCCTTTGTGATCTTGTTATCTATTGTAGTTTTAGGTGAAGACTTTGAGCTTTACTTCACTCTACTGTTACATACACTTCAAATTAGTGAAGGAGGCAGCGGAAGACTTTGTGATTTCATGGGTTTTCTTGTGGACCTAGTTACTACTTGAGGAGATTTTCTGCTATTTGCTGAATACCATTTATAAAGGAAGAGAAATGCTTTCAATCATCAACCAATATTTCTCTTTTGTTCTGTGAACATCATCTCTAAAAAAAGAGAGATGGATGGTGTTATCCTACCCTGAGTATTATTTTTTGCTTAATTATATATATATATATATATATATATAAGTGATTTATAGAGAACCTCCCCTTGATGAGAGGAGAGATTTATCTCATTAGGATATGGTAAACCCACATTTTTTTCTATATAAATCTCCTTGTACTATGGTTGATATACCCATTTTTCCATCAGTTAGCTGAAGACAAAATATTCACCCAACAGATTTTGGCAACTTTGCTAGGGACATAGTAATTTTGTGCAATTTAAAGCCTCAAGATTCAGATTGAAACATCACCTATGTCTTACCCATTATCATTATAGCCTTATCCATTTACTCTCCCAGGGATTTGAACAAGTAGTTCTTATCCTTATCCATTTCCATTATCCATTTATATTATATCCATTTTCATATTGCTGGGGAAAAATGCGAAGTAGGAAAGAACACTGCCAGCTTCACGTCAACAATTTTTCATGACTCCGCTAGGGAAGAGCGAGTAGTTTGAAGTCTCAAGCTTCAAGCTGAAGCAGATCTTACTCTTTTCTATTTTTATTCTACAATCTAGTAGCTCTATGCTATACAAGAAGCCAAAAATATCAAGGTTTTGTTGACCCTATTTTTGAGTTGGTGCAACAGAGAAATTTTGATTTGTTTCCTCCACAACCTCACCTTAAACAAACTAGGAGTCTTCCTTCTACCAACACCAGGTCACCAATACAAGGTAGAGCTTCTTTTTCCTCTATTAGTAGATCTTTGCCTATATATACTCCACCCATATTTGTTATCCCCACTTTCCATAATCAAATCATGGCAGTTCAGGGCCCCTGGGGTAACTCTTTTGGCCCACTAAATTTGACCCCACCTCTACATGAGCTTCCACGTAGTTCAAAGAATAATTTTACCAAATTATTTGGTGATGGGAAAGTTTACCCTAATGAACATATTGCTGCTTTTAGAATAGCCTATGGTGTAATTAGAGTGGAGTATGAAGACATAATAGTCAGGCTATTTGTGAAAACACTACAAGGCACTGTTATAGACTGGTTCTACCATCTTAAGGCTAAGTCAGTGACTGATTGGGACACTCTTAAAGCTAAATTTGAAGCTAGGTTTAAATCTACTGAAGGTGCACATGCCTTGTTGGCTCAATTTACACAAATGAAGAAAGAACCTCATGAACCCATGAGGGATTTCATAGCAAAATTCAATAAACAAAGGAATCGAATTCCTACAATCGCTTAGCTAACATTGAAAAACCTCAAGTGCTTTTTCATCAACTCACAACTTCTGGAAGTAAGTTTTCTATTGAGGCGGGCCGGTCCTATGGATCTTGATGTGGCTCAAAACTTGGCTATTGAGGTGGAAGATGATCTTATTCTGGCAGGTAAGATCAGAAAAGAATCAAATAAAAATAAATTTTCTTCATCTGCTGAAGGTTCTTCTACAAGCACCACAGACCCTATGGTGCAAAAGTTGACAAATGAACTGCTAGCCTTGAAAAGACAATGGCCCAAGGTATGTTTGCTCCTACCTATTGGGATATGCTAAGAAGGATGTTTCCCAATCAGTCATATCAAGGCAATATTGCAAGAAATCAAGGGCATCTAAATCATCTGCCTCCCCCACATGGGAAGCTTGCCATTGAAGTAACTCCTACTAATTCAGTAGTTGGTTACCTTGAAGCTAAATAGGATTTCTTTGTTGAATAAGAAGAAAAATTAGCTGGCAACTCCAATATTCATTTCCTAGATTATCGAGATGAAGTTGGAAGTAAGGGAGAAGTGCTTGATGGATCCTATGTTATTTTTTCCAAATCCCAGAACTAGTCAGCTCAACAAGCTAATAAAGAAAAAATGGGAGAAGAACCTCAACCGGTAGTTTCTATCACTAAATGAGGGACTTCACTACCTTTCCAACCAAAAGATTAGGTAACTAAAAAAAAAGTAAGTACCTCAAACCGTCCCATGCCTTCTACTTCTATTTCTCAGACCATTACCACACCTAATAAAGATCAAGATGATGGGCTCCCTTCCTCTATCTCTAACTCATTTCCATTATTTGATATAATTGATCATGCCAAAAAGACTAAAATTCAAATGACTAAGATTGAGTATTTGTGAGCCAATCTTGAACAATTTGATAGATTGGCAGAATGCGTGAAAAATAAAACTAACCCTATAGGACAAGATTCTTCAAAGATAACTCATGATTCCTCAAAGAATAAATCCACCCAGAATAATCTTATCATTACTCCTCTTGTTACTCCTGTGAAAATAGAACCTTTCTATGTTTCCCTATTGATAAATGGTCATAAATTGAGTAACTGCATAATAGACTCTAGAGCTTCTGATAACGTTATGCCTACCAAAGTAGTAGATTCCCTTGGTCTTACTTTAACTAAGACTTTTGAGAGGTGATTTTCTATGAAAAATAAGCAAGTCCCACTCCTAGGTCAAATCAAAGATGCCCAATTTGCATTTGCATATTTTTTAGAAAAGAGAATCAAAATGACAGTCCTGATGGCTGATGTTTCAGCCTCTTACGACATCCTTCTTGGGAAAAATTTCTACAAGGATGTTGGTGGTGAATTAAGCATGGACCTATCTGAGGTGAGGATCCCAGTCAAAGGTGTTATGCAAAAATTGCTCCCTGAGAAGGAAGTGAAATACGTGGTCACTCAAACATCAGCACCTAAAGCTCAAATTCTATTTGAGTCTTTAGATATGGGTAATTACTTTTTGTCCATAGAGGAAGTCCATGAGACACCTGATGAAATTCTCAAATGTGTCAACATGAAAATTGGTTTAGATGGAACAACAAAAAAATTAGTGGAGTGCAGTGCAAGTGTAGAATAATCTCCTCCGCCAAACAAAAAAGAATCTAAGGAAAAATCAGTGTCTGATGAGGTATGGATTCAAGAATTTGATGGTAGCTGCTCCTCTACCAGCTCAAGATCTAGGATTGTGTTGATATCTCCTCAAGGAGATATTTTTCCTTCTTCATACAAGTTGTAGTTCAAAAACACCAACAACATAGCTGAGTATGAATCCCTACTGCTTGGATTGAAGGCTGGTCGAGACAAAGGTGTCAAACTCCATGCCAAAGGTGATGCTAAACTGGAGGTTTATCAAGTAAGGAACCTGTATCAAACTAAAAACAAGAAATTGTGCCACTATCGTAATCTAGTCTAGGATCAAATTGAAAGCTTTGATGCTTTCAGCATCTCGACCATACCCAGGGAATTCAATGACCGATTTGATGTACTAGCTATTTTAGCAACTCTATTGGTTCCTCACCCTGATTTCAAAGGAGACATGTACACTATTAAACTAGTCTTTCGACCAAGTGTACCTGATAATGTCAGCCATTAGCAGGTGTTTAACAATGATAACTAAATCATTGCCTTCCTAGAGCAAAATAATAGCTTTAAACAGCTTTATTTTGATGGTAGTGAACCCTAGAAGCTTGAACCAACCCCTAAATCAAGTGTAAACACAGATGAAGAATTCCTACAACTTAAAGGGAATAAGATCCTAAAAGGCCTAGTTTCCCTTGAGAAGCTATTTGACAAACATGATAGGTTCATTAAATAGTGGCAAAAAGATTCAAACTCCTCCCAAGGATTTGATCAAGTAAATTTAGGTACCGAGGAAAATTGGAAAGTGGTGAACATTGGGAAATGCTACACTCAAGAAGAAAAGTTCAAGTTCACTGCTCTACTCTGCCAGTATATAGATGTCCTAGCTTACTCCTATGATGATCTGAAGTCGCTCAGGCCTAAAGAAATCCACCATAACATTCCTCTCAAAAGTGATTCATTGCCTTACAAGTAAAAATCCAGACAGTATAATATGAAGATATCAGGTACTATTCTATCTGAAATACAAAAATGCTGAATGCTAGGATAATTTTTCCAATCCATCATTCCACATGGATTACAAACATAATTCTTGTGAGGAAGAAGAATAGTGAAATTCACATCTGTGTGGATTTTAGAAACTTGAATCAGTCATCCTTAAAGGATAACTATCCTCTACCTATCATGAACCAAGTTCTATAGACGGTGATAGGTTCAAAGATGTTATCAATGCTGGATAGTTTCTCAGAATACAATCAAGTTGAGGTTAAAAAAATAGACCAACATAAGACTACCTTCACCACACCTTGGGGCACCTTTGCCTATCAAAGAATGCCATTTGGTCTGATAAATATAGGTGCCACATTTTAGAGAGTAATGGACCTCACTTTCAAAGATAAAATGGGTAAGTTCATTGTAGTATACCTGGATGATTTAATAGTGTTTTCCAAGCATCGTCCTGATCATGTACATCATTTAAAACAAGTGCTATAACGTTGCTGTCAGAACGACATTTTTCTAAATCCCAAAAAATATATTTTTGGGGTAATGGAAGGGAAACTTCTCAGGTACATTATATTTTGAGAAGGCATAAAAATTGACTCAGAAAGAGTCAAGTCCATCCAGGAGCTTAACCTGCCCACAAGTAAGACTGCGTTTCACTCTTTCTTCATGAATCTTTTATGAAGGTTCATCCCTGAGTTTGCTGAGAAAACTCACCACATTGTGAACATGATAAAAGGAAAAGCCACCTTTAGGTGGAATGCAGAGGGCAAGTTAGCATTTGAAGACATTAAAAAAGCAATCACCCGTGCACCAATTCTGGTCTATCTAGATTACACAAAAGACTTGATAATATATAACTATGCTTTTGAGCATACACTTTCAACTATTTTGGTTCAACAAAACCAAAAAGGTGTGGAATCTCCTATTTATTTCATGAGATGTCCTCTCAAAGCTCATGAGCTAAAATACTCAAACATGGAGAAACATGCTTATGTTATGGTTAAAGCGGTGAAGCATTTCAGGTTTTACATCCTGAATTCACATACTGTGGTTTTGGTGCCTGATACAATGGTGAAGTCCATTCTAACTCAATAGGAGTTTGATATAAAAAGGGGTAATTAGATTGCTAAGATTCAAGAGTTTGATCTTGACATAAAACCTACTAAACTTGTGCAGAGAAAGGACCTCTACTAGTTGATTGCTGATAATATCCCCAAGGAAACAAAAAATGAAGAAATGGAGATCAAAGATGTGCCTACGATTCTCTTCATTGCCACTACTGATGAGTGGTATTCTGACATTGCCCATTTTCTAACCTATGGTGAGTGTCTTGCTCATCTATCCTACAAAGAAAAATAGAATGTTAAACTAAAGGTTGCTAGCTATGTCTTGTGGGATAATGGTTTGTATAAGAGAAGCTTTGATGGGGTATTTCTTTGCTGCATCGATAAGGTGCAACAAGATAAATTTTTGGAGTCTTTCCACAATTTGGCCTATGGAGGACATTTTTCTACACCAGTAACAACCCATAAAATTCTATGAGTAAGGTACTATTGGCCTATGCTATTTCAATATGCTTACAAATGGGTGCGTAGGTGTGAATTATGTTAGTAGTTCGTCAGGAAACCTAAATTAGCTGCGTTACCCCTCAAGCCAGTGGTAATAAAATAACCTTTTCAACAATGGGGTATTGACTTCATTAGCACAATCAACCTATCTTCAAGTGTTAGGCATGATTATGTCCTAACTATGACTGATTACTTTAGCAAATGGGTGGAAGCCATCCCAACTAAGCATGTTACTTAAGAAGTGGTATGTAGTTTTCTTAAAAAAAATATTATTTCCCAATTTGGGGTTCCAACTAAGATTGTAATAGATAATGCAACCTATTTCTCATCTTATGAGATTACCCACTTCTAATTTTATTATGGAATTACCCTCTCCCACACTTTTGATCATTTTACACAAGGGAATGGCCAAGTAGAATCGAGCAACAAGAACCTGGTTACTATTATCAAGAAACTGGTAGATGATAATCAGAGGACTTGGCACAAAGCATTTTTTGATGCTTTGTGGGTAGATAGAATTACACCCAAGAGGGCCATAGGAATGTCACCATTCTAACTTCTATTGGCTTGAATGTAGAGATACCAATCACTCTAGAACTACCAGCACTCAGGTTAGCAAAGGCAATCAAAGATTCAACCTTCAAAAATTTAATTGACAAAAGGATCATGTGTCTAATCGAGTTAAATGAGAAACAAACCATGGTGGTGGACCAGATTACTACACATCAGAATCAGGTGAAGAAACTTTTTGATAAGAGGGCCAAGATTCATGATTTTTAGATTGGAGATCAAGTCTTGTCGTGGGACAAGAGGAGAGAACCAAAAGGAATGCATGGCAAATTTGATTCTTTGTCGAGAGGTTTGTTTACCATTCATCAGATCTATGGTGAGAATAAATTCTTGCTAGAGTATCAAGATGGAGTGCCATTCTCACTACCTCACAGTGAGCAGCATCTAAAACACTTCAATCCTTGAAGTTTTAGATGAGTTCACTTGTACATTTGTATAGTTTTTATGTTATTTGTTTTCTTTTGGTTTTTCATGTCTTTTCCTTTTTGGCTTGACTCCATAGCCCAATGGCTTGGATGAAGGCACTTAGAGACTAGTTTCTACTCCCATCAATCGGTTTGATCAATGAAAGTTCCCCAACAGGGGCCAATTGTTATTTCAAAAATTAGCTATGCTTGTTTTTGGAACAACCCCTACAAAACTTGTCCATTTCATGTTTTTCTCTCTAAGTTCATTTTTTGAGGTAAGTTTTTCTTATTCTCACATCTAATCAACTGACATCATCTAAATTTCATGATGTTCCCTTATTACATTTTCCCAAAAATGCAAAAATTGTTACAATCTCGATGTGGTCAGAGGATAAAGTTTTTATTTCCCAGAGTTGGTGTTTTCTAGCATTTTCATGCAAGGGCAACATTTTTTACCACCACTGCATTCATTTTTATGTCATCTATGTAAAGGTGGTATTTTTTGCCACCCTTACATACATCATGCAAGAGTGGTGAAATTTGCCACCTTTGCATCTTTTTTATCCCTTCCATGTAGGAGCAGAAATTTTCACCACCCCTGCATATCTTTTTGACCTCCCATGCAGAGGCGGTGAATTTTGCCACCCCTACATGACCTCAATTTTTACATGCGGCATTTATGGCCACATGCGTCGAGTGGTTAGAGGTGATTTTTGCCCCCATTTAATCTCTTTTTCCCTCATTTTGATCTATTTCTTCCATTCCTTCTCTTGCTCTCTACCTCTAGACGATCAAGCAAGCAAGAAGAAGCACGTTTTTTATAGATTCGAGCCTCATTTCATGTTATTCTTCAGGTAAGATTTTGTTTTTGTTTTTATTTTGTTCTCTCTTCTCTTCTTAGGTTGTTTTTTTTCTTTATCTTTTAAGTTTTCCCTTTTCTTCTCTTTCCTCTCCTACCTCTTTTTGCCAGTCCGAGTGAGGCGATCCTCCACCATGCCTCGATGCACTTCTTTCCGCCCTTCCCGTTTGGCTCTTTTCCTCCTGTGTTAGGGGCAACAAATTTCACCACCCTCACATCTCCCAAATCCTTACTCATGTAAGGGTAGTGATTTTTGCTACCCTAACATGAGTCTCTAACCATCTAAATAACATGCACTAGTAGTAATCTTTGTCACTGATGTAAACTAACCCAGACTAGGTGTAAGGGTAGCAAAAATTGCTGCCATTACACCAGACTCTCCTACCAGGTGCAAGGGTGGTGATTTTTGCTGCCCTTACACATCCAATCTTCTACATACACTGACAAATTTTTTTGCCATCGATACATCCTCCTATTTAACCCAACGTGCACAGGTGGAAATTTTTGTCACCTATGCACACAAAACCCTTTCCACATGTAAGGGCAAAAAATTTCACTTCCCGTGCATACCTTCTCCCCATTTTTCCTAACCTAAGGAAATTTTTGTTTTTCCTCATTTCCCAAGCTTGCTTTCCTTTCCTTCCACTTTTTGACTTGCTCTCACCTCAGCCCTTTCGAGCACATTTCCCTAGTCATGATTATTGGGTGAATATTTTGTCTTCAACTAATTGATCAAAAAATGGGTATATCAACCATAGTAAAAAGAGATTTATACAGTAAAAAGTGTGGGTTTTGCCACATCCTAATGAGATAAATCTCTCCTCTCATCAAGAGGAGGTTCCTTATAAATCACTTATATGCTATATATATATAATTAAGCAAAAAATAATACTCAGGGTAAGATAACACCATCCATCTCTCTTTTTTTAGAGATGATGTTCACAGAGAAAAAGAGAAATACTAGTTGATGACTGAAAGCATTTCTCTTCCTTCAAAAATGGTATTTAGTAAATAAAAAAAAATCTCCTCAAGTAGTAACTAGATCCACAAGAAAACCCATGAAAGCACAAAGTCTTTCACTGCCTCCTTCACTGATTTGAAGTGTACGTAACAATAGAGTGAAGTAAAGCTCAAAGTCTTCACCTAAAACTGCAATAGATAATAAGATCACAAAGGATAAAAGCAGTTCAAAGTCTTTCTGATATCCTTCAGAATGTCTTTAGATAATTTTCACACACACTTTGCTTGTTTAATCAAATAGATGAGAGATTATCAGGAAAGAGAATATAAGAATGATTTCCTAAATAACACCAATTATTTTAACACAAAGTCTGAAAATAACTTGCTTCTCATTCATTCAAGAAAATATGATTTATAAGCTGAGATCAAAGTCTCAAGAAATATCTCAATTTCCGTAGAGTTTTTGCTCTCAATTATCTAGAGATATATTTACAAAAGAGGTTCCCTCTCTCTATATAGGGAAAAACCTTCAAAATTGGAAAAATACTTAAATATTGAAAACCTAGTCAAAGATGAGTCAGCGTGACTTTGAGACTTTTCCAAATTTTTACATGTAATTACATATTACAAAAGTGCATGTGAAAATGTCCCAAGTCAATTACAAAGTACATGAGAAGAATGAAGAAGAGAGTATGGAAGAATAGTTCAACTCTTGTCACCAAATTTTTTTAGATGGGCATCATACATAGCGATAGATGCCTGTATCCTTATACTATCTGGTGCAATGGTATTTTTGAAGACTACCTTAGCTCTGATTGTGGCATCTCTCACTACTATGATTGCTTTTACATGATTAGTGAACCTAGTTCTTAGATTATCTAGAGTTAACTGATTATCTAAAATATTATCCATAGAAGTCATTGAGAATGCTTTCTCATCAAATTCCCTATAGGTCATACCTTCAAATTATTAAATCATTTCATCTACTAAAATGAATGGTTGTCTTGAGAGGTGAGTCTACAAGGCAATTCCTCCAATCTGTTTAATAGGCTGGTGGCACTTTCTTCACTGACATCCTTGGAAGATTCGAGGTCACTGATTAGTTCCTTAAGTACCTAGATCCTGTATATTAGTGATTCTTTAATTTCAATATAAGAATTTCTGTTGGCAATGATTTTGATTGATACTAAGGTACACTTATTTATCACTTTAATTTCTATCCACTTGCTAAGATATTTATTTGTGTTGTCAATATCTTGAAAAATAATATTGATAAAGTCTTCTAACTCTGTTCTCATTTTCTTCATTTTACCTATTTTCTCAGCCACCTTTGTAAACAAGGAAATTCTTTGTGCATGCATTTTATCTAGGTAATCTTCAAGTACTTTTCCCTTTAGATAGGTCTTCTCTGCTTTCTATATTAGAGGGTCATCTATGGAGAAGGCCTCTGAAGTTGCTACCTCTGGGGAAAAAGTGAATCTCTTGATCACCACGGTTAACTGTTTTGCCTTTGCCTTGTAATAATCTTTCATCTATCTCTATCAAATTTTTGGACCATGATATCCATTGTGAACTAAAAATCACTCTTAGTGACCTCATGAGTTATTTTCCTTAACTTAACTCAAGAAATGGAGTCGCTTCTCATATCAAAATTTTCAAGGGTTGCATCTTGTGAGGGTTTGGCTATCTCCAAAAAATTGTGCCCCTTATCTCCAATCATTTTCAAAAGGATTCTTGGCTTCTTAGGGGTATTAGCTTTCACTGGCATTATTTTACCTAAATCAAAGTCATCTGGAGAGATGGCTTGATTTTTTATTTTAGGTGTGAAAGTCGACAACCAAGGTGGGAGATCAAAAGCACTTACAGTAGCAATAGTCCATGTAGTTGGTGTCATTGGGGTAATATCTGCACTACTAGTAGGAACAATGGGCATAGTGGGCATAGTAGGTGTAGTATCAGGCAAAACTACACTGACTGCTGACTGGTTGAAGTTAGAACTATCTCTAATGTTGAAAGAAGGAGATGAAAGATTGAGGATGGATCTTGATGATCAAATAACATCTCCAAAAGTACCTTGAGGGTCACCAAAAACAACTCTAGAAGGAGAGGTAGCTCTAGAGGAAGGAATGCTGATGGGAGAAATGGGTGAAGGAGTTGTAATAGGTGATTGGGGTGGAGAAGAAGAAACTCCTGCAACTGGTTGTGCCCCACTTGTAGAGATAGAGCTTCCATCCCCTATTGACCTGTAGGCCTTTCATCTATTTCCATATATTTTGTTGCTTGTTTTTAGGTGCTTTTTTTCTCAACCCCCATATTTGTTGACTTTGGTTCTTTCTCAAAAACCTTTGGTTTCTTAGACACAAAGATGATCCTAGGCTTGTGGGGCCTAGAAAGAGAAGGAACATCACTTTTATTCTTTGTTCTATTTTCTGCTCTCCTTCTTGTCTCTTCTTGGAATTCAACCTTTGATCTTGTGATCTTTTAATGTGATCCCTATGTTTGCTAGCCAATCATTGGTATTAGCCAAGATTGGTTTGAATCTCATCCTCAAAGAGGTTAACTCTTTTTGAGACCATTGAATTTGAGGAAGAGGAGAGTTAGCAATTTGTTTAGAAAGATACCTGCTATTGACCAGATCTTTGTCATCTACTAGATTTGGAGGAATATCAGTGAGCCCTAGATATTTGATTTGTTCTAGAGATAATCTACTGTAATTTATTTTCCTAATATCTTCTACTATCCTCAAATCTATCCAGACGTCATCGATCATGGGTTAATGAAATTGAGTCTTCCTTATGATCATGTCTTTGACACCCTTGTAGTCAAAATTGGGCCTTTTTTTGAAATAATTCATGGTGACAAGTTGCATTTTAGTCTCCATTACCCTTGATTTTATAGCAGTCAATACCGAGTATCTACCAATTTTAATTGGGAACCTAAAACTTGGTTTCTTAAGTTTCATCTGTTTATTGTGTATAACAATAATTTGTCTACACAGCTCCATTAGGATCAATTTATCTGAAAGAAATCTAGGAAGCATATAGGGATAGCCTTAGAAAAAGCCAATCTGTAGATAGCAAAAATTAGGAAACTATAAGAACATACAGTTGAAGTCATTGATAATAGTCCAGGCTTCATCTGATACTCTCTTCTATTCTAATTGAGGGTTAAAAAGACACATAAATACTGCAAAAAAGCATCATTTACCCTCATAAAGTGATGGATTAATCCATTTAATGTTAAATAAGGGTAATATTGATATATAGAGGTGGTTTTTCTGTCTCCTTCTGACGTCAAACCTGGAAAGGTTCTCATTAAAACTACAATATATACCAGGTACGAAGTCATATAGAACTTTGAAGTAGTAGATACTTTTGTCAATAGCTCATGCAGAGCATTATTGATCTATTCACCCTAGAAGATCACTTGTTTCCCTTAGAGAATTATCTTGATAAAGGGATACATCCATTCATGAAATTGAGAAGAAGAGGGTAAACCTTGTACTCTACTAAAAATAGTAATTAAGTCACCAACTTCGACTATAAAGTCACTCCTCAAAAAGTTTCATGGCCATCTAGATAAGTTGGCTCTAGGAGTCTTGAGCCATCTATTGTTAATCACCTTCTTCACCTTCTTAAGATCTTTTTCGTATTCATTTTATGCCTTGATGAAGTCAATATTCAATATATCAGTAGCAGGAGGGCACATGAAAACTTTATCAAGAAATTTGGGGTCCAATCAAATTATTACATTGCCACTAGCATCTGACACAGCTCTAGTCTCTTTGTTGTAGAATTAGGTGTACTGGAGGATGAACTCTATGTGATGTGCCACCATAGGAAAAGAGGAGACTTGGTGGATATTTCTTTCAATTATCCTTTTCATTTTGGATCTTGGATTTTTTGCCTTGGTTCTCTCCATGAACTCGGCCATATCTGTGGCCGATCTCTGTGTCTCTAATGTCATCGACATTAGAAGTGATAGAGGTGATTGGGAAAACACCTTGATATTGATACTTCATCGCCTTCAAATTTTTTGGAGAAGTTTCAGTCATTGGGATGAGCCTTTATCGAAAGTACGTTGATGAAGAAGGATCTTGAGGAGAAACTACGATAAGAGTCATGATCATGTAATTAGGGGAAATATTGGCAATCTAGGAAAATTTCACATTGGGTGATCATGACTAGGGAAATGTGCTTGAAAGGGCTGAGGTGAGAGAAAGTTAGAATGTGGAAGGAAAGGGGAGCAAGGTCAAAAAATGAGGAAAAATGAAAATTTCATTGGGTTTAAAAAATTAGGGAGAAGGTATGCACTGGTAGTGAAATTTGTTGCCCTTTCATGTGGAAAGGGTTCTATGTGCATAGGCAACAAAAATTGTCACCCATGCATGTATAGTTAAATAGGAGGATGTATCGATGATAAAAATTAGTGCCAATGCATGTAGAAGATTGGATGTGTAAGGGCAGAAAAAATCACTACCCTTACACTTGGTAGGGAAGTTTGGTGTAATGGCAGTGATTTTTGCCATCCTTACACCTAGTCTGGGTCAGTTTACATTGGTGGTAAAAATTGCCACTGGTGCACGTTGTTCAGATGGTTAGAGATTCATGTTATGGTGGAAAAAATTTCTACCCTTAAATAGGTAAGGATTTGGGAGATGTGAGGGTGGTGAAATTCACCGCCCCTGACATGGGAGGAAAAAGGCCGAACGAGAAGGGTGGAAAGAAGTGCATTGAGGCACGGTGGAGGATCACCTCACTCAGACTAGAAAAAAGAGGTATGCAAGGAAAGAGAAGAAAAAGGAAAACTTAAAAGATGAATAAATAAAAACAACCTAAGAAGAGAAGAGAGAACAAAATAAAAACAAAAACAAAACCCTACCTAAAGAACAACATGAAATGAGGCTCGAATCTGGTGAAAATGTGCTTCTTCTTGCTTGCTTGATCATCTTGAGGTAGAGAGTAGGAGAATGAATGGAAGAAATAGATTGAAATAAGGGAAAAAAGATTAAATGTGGCCAAAAATCACCCCCAACCACTCGATGCACGTGGCCATAAATGCCGCACATGAAAATTGAGGTCATGCAGGGGCAGTGAAATTTGCCGCCTTTGCATGGGAGGTCAAAAAGATATGTAGGGGCAGAAAAAATCACCACTCTTACATGGAAGGGATAAAAAATATACAAGGGCAACAAATTTTTCTGCTCTTGCATGACGGATGCAAGGGCGGTGAAAAATGCCACCTTTGCATGGAAGACATAAAAATGAATGCAGTGGCGGCAAAAAATGCTGCCCTTGCATGAAAATGCTAGAAAACACCAACTCTGGGAAATGAAAACTTTGTCCTCTAGCTACATTGATATTGTAACAATTTTCATATTTTAGGGAAAACATAATAAAGGAACATCATGAAATTTAGATGATGCCAGTTGAGCAAACGTGAGAATAAAAAAAACTTACTTCAAAAAATAAACTGAGAGAAAAACATGAAACAGACAAGTTCCATAGGGGTTGTTCTAAAAATGAGCGTAGCTGATTTTAGGAACAAAAATATGAAACTTTGTAAAACCCTCCTTCCTAACCCTAAAAACTTAAACACCTTGGAAACTATCTATATCCTTCACTTACATCTCAAGACCCATTTCTAGGCCTTTTCCTTAAAATATCCAAATTTACTTTAACCTTGCTAAAGTGTTTTAAAAGAGTGTAAGGAACATGAGGCAGGGCCATGAAGTTCATATTATCTTTCAACCATTGGATCATCTACTGCATTAGGAATTTGCACAACTCTCCACACCATACCAAGACCTTATAGGATACTACACTGCATCATCAAGCTAACACTAGAAAGAGACTTGTCATGAATGCAAAAGGTCACTGAATGGTTTAGGAGAGTGGCCTAATCTATGGAGGTATAATTTTTGTATGTAGGCCAATTTTGGCCAATAGAACCTATAACTTGCAGTGACCTTTGGTCTATTGATGGTAATAGTATGAGAAAATGATATCAAGGCATGATATGAACTCATATAAGTGTAGAATGGTCTTAATGACCTCAAGGGGAATCAAAGAGGGTGAATTCCAGTGTTAAGGCATACATCATAACCTATAGGAATTTTTTGAACTCTTATAAATTTCCACCTATAGGTGACATAGCCATTACATGTGGTAGAACAGTATAGACCAATGTATGATTGCAAGTTCTAAAAATATAAGATGGATAATCTTATTGGATACATTTTCACACTTATTTATCACACTTTCACAATATTCTCTAAGTTAATGACATAAAACCTATAGTTATAATTCAAGGTTTTAGGTCCACCAAGAATTCTGTACATAGTCACATGACCTAATTGTAGAAACCTAAAATTGGCCACCAATGGCTTCATACTGAACTTTAGACTCATTCTTACCAACCATTGCAAATTAAGTCTAAAAATAACTAAACATTCCAAATTTGATTATGAAACATTTTTCAAAGCTTATAATCCCATTGAAACATCCCTAATTGGGGTATCCTACCATAAGAAACAAAAACCTCTCACAGATTCATCTCTAATCAACTTACAACATCACATGTAATTTGGTCTATAGACCTATTAAATGGGGTAAGTGCACACATGAAATCAAATAAAATATTGGAAATTATAAAATCTTAATCAAAATTAATTAAAATTCTAAATCAAATTAAAAGCCTAGTTGAATTATCCATGTGAAATTAATGAAATTTAAAAAAGGAAATTCAAAAATCAAGAATATCCTAGGTTATCATGATTATCTTTTGTGAATTGTCAAGCCTTTGAAAATATCTCAAAATTATCTCACCCATGCCTATTCATTGTAAATCATGAGGTTTTGACACCTTTTAACTCTACTGGGGTTAATTAAATCACTTAGGTTAGGTTTAAACCCATTTCATGTTTAAACTACACCTTAACTCTACTTGGGTTGGGGTTAGTCCTTAAGCCTATAAATACAAGACATTGCCTATTGAAAAGAGGGTTTGAAACATAGTAAAGTTATAATATAGGTTTTGGTGCAATATTTAAATATATAGTGTTATAATACCAAAATCATAAGCTAAGACACAAGCATAAGTCATACCAAGCAAGCCAAGCCAATGGTGCCAAGGAAAGAAGGAGCCACACAACTCCATTTGCCAAAGACTCTTTGAGCACAAGCTGAGTAAGCCAAATGAACACATCATTTAGAGAATTCAAGGAAGGTAAGTAATCTTATTTCTTTTTCATTTTAGTTGTGTTTGTAATTGTTTTTTTTTTCACTAAGCTCCCCCTATGATTTAGGCCTATAGATGTTATGCTTGTTAGTGTGTTTATTTCATTGTTTTATATGAAAACTAACACTTGATCTAACCTCCTCTCTTGAGTCAAAATCCTATGATCACAAATAGCACACCCAGTGGGACCTTGAGCACCCCATGTACCAAAGAGACCAAGATGCACCTCATAAATTGTCATATGGATGTTTAAATATCATCAAAATTGGAGTTTTGTCTTTATTTTTGTTGTATTTTTGATTTTTATGCTAACTCAGAGCTACATAGAGACTAAAATTGGCTAGGCATAAATGACATTAGTTCTACCAAACCATCATCAATTCTACCAAACCGAGCTCAGTTTTAGGTGACCACCATTGGTCAGGATGCAGGGTAAAACATGATTTAAAAAACTCACATTTTAAATCTTTTTAGCATTCTTCCTAGTTATTTCTTGGTTTCATTGGTCTTTATACTCTCTATCTAATCATATCCTTGTATGTTTGGAGAAGTTTTTACCTAAATTTGAGATAACTAATGTTCTTTTAATCTCATATTGGTTTTACCTTCAGGTTCATAGGTAACTAATCTCAATATTTATTGACTGATATCGATTATTACCAACTGGCATCAATTATTTGCTAACTGACATCGATCATAGTGATCGATATCAGTCCCTATGTTTTTAAAATAGAAACTTGAGAGCTATGTATTGAAAGTTTGTTTGCTCATCATTGAAATTAATTCTAAGAAAGGGGAAACACTCTAACCCTTGTAGGTCCAAGGCAATGATAAAACATGATTTTATTATTTTAGAATTAGAAACATTTCATTTTGGGTGTTTAAAATGAATTTATCTAATTCTTTCACACTTTATTTTGGTGCTAAAATGAATTTCTTAAATCTTGAACATTTGACTTTAGTGATTAAAAAGAACCTGGAATTTTTAATGCTTTTAACACTTCATTTTGGTGCCTAAAATGAATGGTTAAATCTTGAATATTTGGTTTAAGTACTTAAAAATGAACATATGTGTGTTTGCTTAATTGTTTTGTGTAATTTATTTTAAGCTTTCAAAGTTAATCCAAGGGGATAAGTAAAGAATTTAATTAAAAAATTGACACTCATTTAGATTTAAAATTATTGAAAGAGTTTATTACTTGTGTGTTTTTTATGCAAAATAAAGAGTGCACATATGCTCTTCCCCCATCCCCTATAGGGAACTTAGGTGACCAAAAGCACTTTTTCACTTGCAATTTGTGCCTAGTACAAGGCATGGAAAGAAAGTTATCTAGGCTCTCCCCAAAATCTGAATGGTTTGGGTGATCTAAAATCAACCTCTAAAGTCTTTCCACTTGTCATTTCTTTTCATGCAATTTATCTTGTGAAGGGGAGTTCATAGCTTCTTCACAAGTTCTTTAGGGAAGCATTGACCTAAGGCTTCATCTCTCGATAGTGTTTCAGCCCTGCTCTATGGTGAGGTATACAAATTAGGGTATGCATACTACAAGAACTAGGGGTTGAGTGGCTAACCTTTCCTTTCTTAATAAAAACCCAAGTCAGGTCTGGTTAACTAGGGGATTCCACTAAGTAATCCATGGATGGAATAACTATGCAAAGGAATAAACCATTGCATAATAAGTTAATCAGTATAAAAATTGATGCGAGGCATCTCTAGAATTAGCCACACTTGGGGCTAATATAAACATTCAAAAACTATAGTTTTAGTCAACCCCACTTGTCATACCTTGTCAGTTTAGGGCATAGGATGATTTACTTAGTTATATTTGATCTTTTTCCTTTATTTCTTGGTCTTTGAGTCTAAAACCATTTTTTTGTTTGTACCACATCTAAATGAGTTTTTTGACCACACTACTCTATTATTAAGGAGGAATTATGCCATCTATTTGACATTGTGAATTTACCTTAAACTTTGTGTCAAAAACATTGAGTATTTCACTTGATTGAAATGGGTAACGTTATGCTACCCAAATCATTTTCAAGTTTATGCCTTAGAGTCTTTTGAAACAAACCATTTTTAACATCTTTTGAGAGTGATAATGCCATTACACTTCTCAAATTGTTTCATAAATTTATCTTGTCTTATGTGTAAGTTTCACATTTGAACCATGTATGCCTTTGTGGTCTTTGTCTAATGCCATTATGCTTTTCAAATTTGCCTAGCTTGTTGGTCGATAAAAACCTAGTTTTTCTAAGTTGAGTTTTTAATTAACTTTTACATGTTCAGATCTAAACATTGATTGATTCCTATTTAGGCCTATTATTGTAGGGAATGATACATAAATATTTATCTTTTGGGTTGCATAACTTAGGTTAATTCATTACCCAAATTTGAAAACTATATTATTTTTGAATTTATTTGGGAGAATCAATCTATCTCCAAGTGATTTTTATTTCATGCCTCATACCAATTTGGTCAAGTTTATATCTAGAATCAAGTGCCTAGTTTATGCCAAAGTGTTCCAAATTTATTAGATTAAATAACCCTTTATTTTAATTCTAGATTTAATGCTGCATTTGGCTAAAAATCCTAGCAATGCCTTGTTTGAGCCTAGATTTTGATGCTATGTTTGAACAAAAGACCTAGAAACTTTTAATTTTCTTAAATTATACCAATTTGGAACACTTTGGACCTAGAGTTTGGTATTTTATTTTTAGTTCATCCACTTGACCTTGTTTGTGTGAGACATTTAATGTTAGACATTTGATGTTATACTATTTTTACCAAGTATTTGTATATAAATTTTGGATATATAGCTCCATTCCTTTGACCAAGTTAGATATAGTTTGAACCTTTTGCCTTTTAAGATAGCTTTTTAGAGTTTGTATAACTCTAACCCCTCTTATTGTGAAACATTTGACATTGATTTAACCATGTCTCACTATACTTGTATTGGAATCATGTATAATATAGGATATGGAAATGTTGTCATACAAGAGGAATTTATTCAAGACCTTTATGGATATGATGTCATTTATGAGATGGATTCTTATCCACCTTACAATGATAAATTAGGGGAACAAAGTCAAGATCCTTTGGCTCATTATTTGGTTAGCACACCTCCATACTTAGAGTAGTACCAAGAACAAATAATGGGCTATTTAGTTAAGATACCTATGATTGCAGAACAAGTCCAATAGCAACCATATTATGTTACAATGTCATCAAACTATGACCCTTATCTAGTTGATCATCACTTGCTAGAGTACAAGGACAAGGTCTTAACTAGAGCCACAAAGGTAGGGGATAAGTTTTAGGAAGACTTTCCCCATGAAAATTTTCCAAGTCTAGTAAGAGGGACTTATAACATGTCTTACAATCAGAGAAATGAACATGCCTCTTCTATCAACCCTCATGCTATAGTACCAATGCCATATCAAGATCTTTGTATGCTTGTCACACAAAGGGGCCTCATAGAGGATCACTTCATTCAAATGTAGACAACATACCCGGCATATCTAAACCTAACATGTAACTTTAATAATATGACCATGTCAAATGCTCCCATTATTAAGGTATTTCCTTCAATAAGAGTCTTAATTGCATTGAATAGAAAATAAAATCAAGGTTTAGACCTAATTATGCAAAGAACCTTGGTAGAAAACATGTTTAGTACCCTAACTATCAAGGAAGTGTCTTTTGCTTCCACATAGAATAGTGAACCAAATATACTGGACAATACACAAGTAGCATCCAATTTAGACCAAAGTGGTGTGAATGCAAAAATAAATAGTCAACCATAAAATGTGCCTTTAGTTAACACCATGAGTGGTTTACAAACATAGGGGGAAGGAACTTATACCTCCGAAATTCACCAAACTACCTCTAATCCTCAACCAACTTCTTCTTCAAACACCCAACATCAAGGATTAAGTAGTCAAACCATGACTAGTGTCATGTCTCATCATAATGTGATGAATGTTACTCTACCCCAAAAAGTGATGAATAACATTCAAAAATAATAGGCACTGTCTAACGTACCAAAAAAATAGAGGCAAAACATATTTCCACCTCAATAGGGGCAACTAATGTTCCACCTCGGTAGGTAGTGATGAAAATACCTTTTTAGTCATAGACCAACATGCCAATCTAAAATCAAATGATGTCTAGTTAATAGTGTACAAGTATTGGCCAGTGATAAATGTTGAACCTTCAACATGAATATACATCCTAACAAGGATTTATGTAACTAAGAGGTTCTAATGTTCCACAAGTACCAACTAGGAAAAAAATTCCTTTCATGCCAAATGTGCCAAAATTTCAATGATAGGTTCTTATTTCACAATTTCTACTCAATCATCAAGGTATGACTAGTCGATATCATGTCACTATTCAACCACAATAGGTGTAGTATAGCCATATCCCTTCATCCCAACTACAATTTCCTCAAAAGCAAGCCTATATACCTAATCCTAACCAGAATATTGCACAATCACATGTGAAATTCCAATAATCACACCATAATCTACATATGCATATTCTTGGTTCATTCCCTAACAAATCTAATATTCCCTAATAAATGCCTCCATTATACCCTAGTCAAAGTAATCCACTTGTGACCATCCAACCTCACCTCAATCCAATGTTCCCACTAGTTTCCTCACACAAGAGTTATAACAAATGAAGGATGTAATTGCCCTCATCTAAGCTAGGAAATATACCAAAAAGTTCAAGTTGGATGACATGTGTTCTTACCATTTTAACATGGAGTACTTGCAAATACCATTTCCTCCAAGGTATGAACCACCAAAATTTGATAAATACAAGGGGGAAGGTGACCTAAAGGCCCATTTAATGGAGTTATTTGTTGCATGCCAACCAGTGGCCTATAGTGACATGTACCTTTTGCTTTTATTTCCAAGGAGTCTAGTAGGATAAGGCTTGAAATGGTTCTTGAAATTACCAAGGAATTTATTTTCTAAATTTGATGATCTTTTAGACAAGTTTGTGCAACACTTCTCCTACAATCTTGAACATGAGATTTTTTTGGTATATTTTACATAAGTAACACAAAGGGATGGTGAAAGCTTCATGAGTTATGTGCTATGATGGAGACACCTTGTGAGCTGATTTACCCCCAATCTAATAGATAAGCAACTATCCACCATGTTTACCAAGAATTTACATAATGAGATATCTTACAATCTAGAGTTGTAATGTGTACACACTTTTAAGGAGATCATTGATAAAGATTTTTGATTGAAAGAGATCTTATTAACAAAGATATCATTAAACTTACCTCATCAAATTAGAGCCCAAACCAAAACTAGAACAATGGCCAAAATTAGAACCAAGTCCAAGTGTAAACATCACAACTAGACTAGGCCAATAACTATGATAAACCCAAGTAGTTTAATCACAATAAGAATGTTGTGGGGAATGGAGTAATCAAGTCATGACATGTCCAAATGGTGTAAACACCATCTACTAAGCCTACACCACATATAAAAATTATTGCTAACCAATAACCACTTCAATAAATGCATCAATACAACCACCTAGACCAATGTAATAAACACAACAACCTATGCCTTTGTAAAAACCTCCTCCAAAGAAAACTATGCATACTTATCATGTCTTTAGTGACATTAGAGAACCCATTAAGTCTATGTTTTTCAAGCTCACCATAGCTAATCTAATAAACTAGCCTATTCTATAACACTATCCTGAGGGGATTAACTATTTAGACTAGTACATGCTGAATTAATTCTATGAATACCATCAGGTCAATAGACATCATTTGTGTCATTGTGTGCAAATTAAACATGTGATTGAGAATATGTTGGAAAATAGGGAGATAACATTGGCAAATAGATCTTCCACATCTAATCATAATTTGGGAATCTATCAAATCCATTTCCAAAACATAACAACCAGTAACAATAGCAAAAATGACCAATACAATAAAAAAATATTAACATCCAAGTCAAAATGAACAAAATTAGTATTAAAACCAACAACATCAACAAAACAGATAAAAATAAGGCCAAAATGATGTCAACTATAACAACTTTGTAGGACATATTAAAAGAGGTCACTTTAATATCATTTACATCAATCCAAAACCAAACACCAATAAAAAAAGACCATTGCTAATCATACCCAATCAACCAACCCATGACAATGATCTTTATTTGACTTGGGACCATATACAAGCATATTGGTAAATCAAGACAACATTTGGACCCCATATGAATAAATTGTCACTGACTTGTGACCACACACAAGTACACCAATAGTCAAGACTTATCCTTTCTAGTCTCCCTCCACCATCATTTGTTAGAAATAATGGTCCTATATCTAATCCTAATTATGCCATCATAACTTGATAGTTGAAGATTATCATACTAGGCCCAAAACCATCTACCACTTGACCCATCATCCAACCAACTATTCTAGCTTAGAATAATCCATTCACTGCTATCCAAGAAAAGACATTCAATATTATGGAACTATTGTAAAATATGATAGCATAAATCTCCATTTAATATTTGTTGCACATGTCTACAATCCATAATAACATCTTAACAAAATTCCTTGGCTAATACCAACTTTCAAATGACATATCTATAGACAAATTCCAAGCTTTGGTTGGACATATAGCTCTATGCCAATAATTAACCTTCAACCAAAAGGATATATCATCCCTTGGTCCTCTGCATAACAATCTATTGTGCATCAAAGTTGTCATAACATGGCACAAAGTGAAATATATCCACATAGAAAATGGATTGGGCCTAAAAATTATGTCTTTAAAGCTCATCAATCTTCTTAGGTACATGATAATAGATCTCTAAGGAGAAAAAATCATAATCAAAGCCTATGATAATGAAGAATGGGAATCACAAGGCACCATCAGCTTGCCAATTATCATTGTGCCCTTGACCCATGATACATTATTCCATGTGTTAGACCTTGATTTGTCATATAATATGCTTTTAGGAAGACCTTGGTTACATGAAATTCATGTAATCCTATCGACATTGAACCAGTGTATCAATTTTTCCCATTCAGGTATGGAGCTTACTATTCTTAGAGATTTGCAGCCATAAAAACATTACAAGCATTTTGAGGCTGAGTACCAAAGCTATAACTATCATTGTGGTTTGAATTTGGTTTCCAAAAAAGATAAAGAAAAATAAATACTTGTTGATTCACTAGAGGCCAACTACATTGACCATGATACCCTTGATTCACTTTCCCATATACCACCTCCTAAAATATCTAATCATTATACCATCTTGGCTAATGGCCCAAGAGAATATTTGACCCATGATACCTTCCACATTTCTAAGCTTCCATAGAACTACAAATCTTATGGAAGACCCAAAGCCAAACCACTTTACATGAAATGGAAAAGAAAGGGCAAAGTCAAATTGCATAATCAAACACCCATCATTTCATATCAGCCACTGGCCAATAATAAGACCTACTTTAAAATGATGAAATATGGTTATATAATGAAAAATTGGGTGATTGTTAAAAAAATTACAAATACCCCGTTCCTAATTAGATCATGGAGAACCAAGCCTATAAAGGAGGAGGCCTCAAGCCAAATCAATAGAGAACACTTAAGCCAATTTCTACCACTTAATACAAAGGAACATATGGACTTAGATTTAAACCACCTAGGGGTAACCCCACATATCTTATTTGTGTTTCGATAGTGATGACTAGTGAGATGATGCCAAAAATGAAGTAGAGTTTGATCATATCCCTTTTGATGACCTATCCCATACCAATTTGTTTGACACTAATTCCATTTGTACCCTTAAACTAGTTATTTTCAATAATCCACTTCTATTATATTATCCCCAAATGATAGACTGGGGCCAATAAGAATCAAATGTGCTAGTTGATGAGTTTCAAAATGATAAGGCCCTATGCAATTTTCTAGGCCTTAGGGATAATGTTCTATTGAGAGATAAAAAATAAGGGTTATCAATCAAACTAGATCCTAATGACTATTTTAGAGAATGGGTGAACACCCTTATCCCTAAATATTTAAATAAAACATTGAGGTCCCAAAGTAAAAACCTCTTTGAGGCACTTTTGGACCAGGGAAATAGTAAAGATAAAAGGCAGTCTAGTGGTAAAAACCTATTTTAAGAGCCATTAGATAGGGGTGTTTAACCTTTCCCAAACATAGACAATGAGACCACCAATGATGAACTTTCCTATGGGCATGATTTTAGTCTTAAAGAATAATAAGCTTTTGATAGAATCATCCAAGAGACCACCAATGATGAAGTTGCTATGGGTTTGAGTTTAGCATTTAAGAACAATGAGTTTTTGATCGAATAATCCAAGAGTTTCCAACATTATTTATCACATGGACATCCCTATCATCAGGGAATTATGATTCATCATGCCTAGGATAACTTGAAGAGCTAGTCCTAACAAAGGAGTCTACTATTACATGATATTTTAAATCTTTGCTAACTATTCTAGAAGATGGTTCAACCCTTCTAGTGGAGGACACTATATGGGTTAACATCAGGACTCTAGATGACCTAAATTGGATAAAATTAGGTGCATCCCTCACCAATGAGGAAAAAGAAGTCTTTATAAACCTTTTGAGGGAATTTGTTAATATATTTGTGTGGGCCTACTTTGATATACTAGGTTTAGACCCCACCTTGGTTGTACACCACCTTGTGGTATATCCTGATGCCAAACCTATGAAAACAAAATTATGTAAGTTGTATCCTTGTATTGATGCATTATTAAAGAAAGAGTTGGAAAAACTCTTGGAAATGAGATGTATTAGGCCAATTTACTACTCTGAATGGATCTCCAATGTAGTGCTAGTCAGCAAGAATCTAGAAGGAATCAGGATCTACACTAATTTTAGAGACATAAATAAGGCCTATCCCAAGGATGACTTTCCTCTATAAAACATTAACATGATTTTTGACTCCATAGTGGGTTATGAGATGATTTCACTGATGAAAGGATTTTTAGTGTATAACCAGATCCAAATCACACTAGAAGACCAACATAAAACAACATTCACCACTCTGTGAGGAACATTTTATTAACAAGTTATGCCATTTGGTCTCAAAAATGTTGGGGTCACCTATCAAAGAGCCATGACCATCATATTTAATGATATGATGCATGATATTATTAAAGACTACATAGATGACATATTAGGTAAATCAAAGACCAAGGTCAATCATCCAACAACTCTAAGGAGGATATTTGAGAGATTGTGTGAATAAAAAGTTAGGATCAACCCAAAGAAGTGTGTTTTTGGAGATACTTTAGGGAAATTACTTGGATTCATTATGTCTTATTGAGGAATTTAATTAAATCTAGTAAAAATATGATCCATAACAGAGATGCCACCATCGACCAATCTAAAAAAGCTCCATAGTTTACAAGGAAACTATTAGATGCTTCATATCTTAATTTTCCAACAAGTGCCATCCCTTAATAAATTTTATAAATAAAGAGGTAGAATTTCATTGGGATGATGAATGCTAGGAATCTTTTCAATGCTTGAAGGACTATCTATAAAATCCACCTATTTTATTGACTCTAATGCTAGGAAAGCCATTCCTCTTATACTTGTCAGCTACCAATAAATCCTTGGGGGCACTTATAGATCAACATGATGATAATGGAAAAGAGGATTCCATGTGCTATTTAAGTCATACACTGGTTATGTATGAACATAATTATACACCCATCAAAAAAGATTATTTAGATATGGTCTTTGCCACTTAAAAACTATGACATTACATGTTAAACAATAAGACCATGGTCATTTCAAAAGTATATCCACTCAAGTATCTACTATGTAAAACATATTTACAAGGATACATGGACAAATGGATCATGATTCTCAATAAATTTTAGATAGAATACATCAACCAAAAATCCATCAAGGGGTAGGTTCTTGTAGATCAGCTTGTTGAAGCACCCCTTACAGATATAAAACCACTAACATTCCAATTCCTGAATGAATCCATTATGACCATCATTGAAATACCTCTTGAGGAGTAGAACTAGAAGCTATATTTTGATGGATCATTTAGAACACATGGTTAGGGGAAGGCCTTTTTTTTATTACTCCACATGGGGATCTAATCCCTAAATCATTCAAGATCAACTTTCCTTGTACTAATAACATGGATGAATATGAAGCACTCATTTTAGGGATTCAATAGGTAGTATAATGGAACATACAACATCTAAATGTTTATGGTGATTCTTAGTTAATCATCAATCAAGTTATAGACCATTTTTAGACCAAGGATAACAAGTTGGTTCCTTACAAGGTCATGGTTGACACTCTCAAACAATAGATTGTCAATGTCTAGTGTGAAAATATATCAAGGGCCAATAACATGACAACATATGCCATGGACAACATTGGGTCATTAATTTGACATAAAGATACGACCAAAGAATACTAAATTCTCATTAAAAATATGTGAGCACTAGCTCATGAGCCTTTAATTGTCGCAATGATCTACGATATTATTGGTCCCAATCCTACTTGTTATTTAGACCTTTACACCTATCTCCATGACCAAATAATGCCACAAAACCTATCCTAAAAATAATCCAAATCCTTTGTCCATAGTGCTACACATTATACCTTAATTGGACCAACCTTATACTACCATAGGTTTGATAGAACTTTGCTTTATTATTTAACTTTGGCAAAATCTACATTAGCATTACTAGAAGTTCACAAAAGAGTATGTGGATCCCACACTAGTATGACAATCCTATCCAAAAATATCTTACATACTAAGTACTATTAGCCAATGATGGATGCAAATGTAATTTCATATGTGATAAATGTCAATGGTATGCCAATTTAATTCATGCCCCAACCAAGACTCTGAAAACAGTACAAACACCATGGCCATTTTTTGTATGGGGCCTCAATATCATTAAGAAGATAAACCAAACCTCATTCGATTTCCATAAACATATCCTTACCGCCATCGAATACTTCATTAAATGGGTTGAATCTATACCCCTCACTTATGTGACTAGAAAGCAAATTTACAAATTCATTTTTAACCATCTTATTTTTTGCTATGGTATCCCTTTTTACATTATATCTGATAGTGGCAAATCATTCAAAAATAAAGATGTCAAATCATTATGTACTGAGTACAAGATTAAATAACATTTTTCCACAACATATTACCTATAAGGTAATGCCTAGGTAGAAGCATCTAATAAAAGCATTGTCAACATCCTTAAAAATATTGTTAATAATTCCAACCACAATTGGCACCTTCAAATATTTTTCACCCTCTAGGCATACCAACCAATCACCATACTCTAATAGGAACTACTTCATATTCACTTGTTTATGGATTGAATCCATTCTTCCCATCAAAGTTGAGTTACCTTCTTTTTTAATCTCTTTAAGGCATGTCCTAGATGATAAAAACTATCGAGTAGCTCACCTATAAGTGCTAGAATTACTTGATGATAAATTCTTGGTTGTAGTAAGCAATCTGCAAGCATAGTAGAACTGACTTTGTGGCCACTACAACTAGTGCATGAAACATAATGAATTTGAGCTTGGTGATCTTATACTTAAAGAAAACCAAAAGAATACCATGGATAAGAAGAAACATAAAGGCAAGTTCAAAGGAAACTAGGTAGGTCTTTTCATCATTATTACAAACTATGGCACTGAAGCATATCGACTCACTACACTAGATGGGGATGAACTAGATGAACCAATGAACATTATACACCTCAATCATTATTTTGCTTGAAAGACTTGGTGTATTATCTATAAGGACAATTTCAAATTGTACCATATTATCAACATTATTCTTTATACCATACCATTCTACCATTTTATCACCTTTCCATTCTACCATTCCATTCTATCACACCTTTTATATCAATTGATTTGATTTTACCCTCCCCAATGAGCATGTTTGATCTTGGTTACACTCCATTAGTTTGATCACCACTTTTAACATGAAGATTTAGATCAGTTTTAGTAGTTGTTTCAAGTATTCCAGATAAAGGCCATATATTTGAGTAGTATGATAGTTGTTTGGAAGTTGCATCCTTCATTTCTTATTCTATTTTTTACCATATGGGCCTGAATATAAACTATCTTTGGGCAAATCAGTGTCCCACTATCTTGATACTAATTATAACCACCTATGGGAAAATTAGTATCATTGAATTATGTTGTTATTTATTAGTTATAATTGCCTATGGGAAAACTAGGGGCAATACTTGTTTATCATGCCTTGAAGTACCACCTTGAAATGCCTATGTTGTATTATGCCATCATACCAACTTTGCCTATTTTATTTGAATTAACTACTACACTAGTTAGATTCCTCCACTATAAGGTAAAAATATAGTGACTTGAGGTCCCATCCTAGGACTATATAGGTAGTGCTCAATTTACATTGAGGTCAACTCAGTCACCCCTTTACCATGATCTCACCATTATATAAGCACATTTAAGTTTGAATGCTCTCATCATTTTGAAAGATTGGACTATTTAGTATCTCATCATTATTGATTGAGTTGAGATGCTCTAAAAATTCCAAAAACATTTGTAAAATCAATTTAGAAAATACAAAAATATTAACCACTTCTTTACCTTAAGGATTCTGGGAACCCTCACTAAGTCATAAGAAACCACTTGTCATTTAGTTTCCCCATTTTTCCTAGCCTTCTTGCCCCACCTGCTTGCCATTTTGCAAGATCATTCCCATATTATTATATAACATCCATCATGTTTTATTCTTCTCATAATTTTATTCTATCCCATTTCCTAGGAGAACTACATTTGGCCTAAATTTTTTGTTGGATATTACGTCCATGAAACTATGTAGGCAACATCTACTTGCCTAGTGTATCTAGAGATAGATCAACCACCCTCGTCTTTTTCTTCTATTGCCCCATTTTATTTTTTTTTTAAGTTGTATCCTATTTTAAAGGTTAATGTTCATTAGCTTGTTTGTGTCATGTTGTTTTTACTAACATTGTGAATAACCATTGTTTGTTTGTTGTTTCTCTCTTTTTTTGTTTTCTTGTTCTTTTTTTTCTGCAAGTTTTGTTTTGATTTTTTATTTGTTTGTTTACCTATTTTTTTTTCTTGTTGTGACTTGATTAAATTTATGTGGGTTTATTTTGTGATTCCTTGTCATTATTCTTGAATCCATCCATATTCATATGCCAACATTGTCATCATAGTTTTTATTAGTGGTACATTATTTTTAATTGAGTATTAGATCAGGAATCAATCCTTATGTATATTTTGTCCAAGTCCTCATGGTGTTCTATCATGATGCATACCATCACACGTTATAATAAAAATTAACTTTGAGGAGTCTACACAATAATGCAATAATGATACTTCTTAACACCAATAACATTCTCAATCTAATCCAAATCATAGCCCAAATAGAGTAATTAAACAACAAAATAATTTTAACCTTTGTTAGTTTAGATGAGCGAATCCCTATTAACAGGTTGCCCAAATTCATATTTAAATTTTTTTACTAATTTTCCATCAAATTCCACATCATGTTTTCCATAATCAGGGTACAATAATTATAATTGTGTTTGGTCAAATTATTGTCTATCATCCCACTTGCATTACCAATGATTCTAACCACTTTTGGGCAAATCATTATGTTTCCATCCATTTGATGGTTAATTATTATAACCACCTTTGGGAAAATCATTCTATTTATTCTTCCCAATTGGGGCATTTTTTCATTTTGATAATGCTTATAACCACTTTTGGGAAAACCATTATCTCTATCCACCCAACTAGGGCATGTTTTTATTCGACCAATGATTCTAACCACGTATAAGTAAATCATTGTTTTTCCCTTTTAATAATTATAACCAACTTTAGGAAAATTAGTTTGTTGTTACCCTAATCCTTTTTCAATGATTATAACCACCTTTAGGAAAATTATTACCTTTTTTTTATCCCACCTATGTTGATGATTATAACCGCCAGTGGGAAAATCATCCTGTTTATCTGCCCTAATTAGGGAAGCTCCATATGCCACTAATTATAACTACCTATGGGTGAATCAGTCTCTTCCACCCCATTTCATCTATTTATTCCAATACTTTACTCCTTTCAAGGGACTGATTTCAAACCTCTTTGCCAACCACTCCCTTGAGGGGGCAACTACATTTCATCCATTGTCATTGAAGTCCTAAGCATACAAAAACTTTTACATATTTGAGAATAAATTAATATGATAATAGCTTGAAATGTCTTCTCAAATAATGACAAATTATAAACACATAAAATTATCCACTAATGGCTTCATACCAGACTTTAGACCAATTCTTACCAACCATTGTAAATTAAGCCTAAAAATCAGTAAATGCCCCAAATTCACTTATGCAACATTCATAAAAGCTCAAAATCCCATTGAGACATACCTAATTGGGGTATATTACCACAAGAAATAAAAAACTCTCATGGATTCATCTCTAATCAACCTGCGGCATCACAATATGCAATTTGGCCTATATACCTAATAAATGGTGTAAGTGCACACATGAAATTAAAACTAATCTTGGAAATTCTAAAATCCTAATCATAATTAATTAAAATGCTAAATAAAATTAAAATCTTAGTTGAATTATCCATGTGTAATTAATGAAATTATAAAAAAAGAAATTTAAAAATCAAGAATATCCTAAGTTTTCATGATTATCTTTTTTGAGTTTTCAAGCCTTTGAAAATATCTCACCCATGCCTATTCATTGTAAATCATGAGGTTTTGACACCTTTTAACTCTACTGGGGTTAATTAAATCACTTAGGTTAGGTTTGAACCCATTTCATGTTTAAACTACACCTTAACTCTGCTTGGGTTGGGGTTAGTCCTTAAGCCTATAAATACAAGACATTGCCTATTGAAAAGAGGGTTTGAAACATAGTAAAGTTATAATATAGGTTTTGGTGCAATATTTAAATCTATAGTGTTATAATGTCAAAATCACAAACCAAGACACAAGAATAAGTAATACCAAAAAATCCAAGCCAATGGTTCTAAGAAGAGAAGGAGTCTCAAAACTCCATTTGCCAAAGACTCTTTGAGCACAAGTTGAGCAAGCCAAATGAAAAAATCATTTGGAGCATTTAAGGAAGGTATGAGATATTTTTTATTTTGTATTTTAGTTATGTTTTCAATTATTGTTTGTTCACTAAGATCACCTATGAGCTAGGCCTAGATATTTTATGCTTGTTAGTGTGTTTATTTCATTGTTTTATATGAAAACTAACACTTGATCTAACCTCCTCTCTTGAGTTAAATTTATATGATCACACTAATAAGCTAGTCTTGTGAAATTTGATGTTTGAGGGTTTTAGAGTCATGATCAGGCTTTAAAATTTTATGTAGAACATCAAAATGACTCAAGATATCCCTAAATAGTCTCACTTTGGTTAGGTGAATAGGGGAGATACCTTCTATTTTGTATTAGATAGAAGGCACTCTATGAGCAAGATAACTTGTAGGTTTGGTTTATGAATGAGAAAATATGAATGGGAATTCCCTTGAATACATCATGGGATGATGTCTATAGTTGTAATAAATGTGAAAAATCATATATAATCACCTATATCCATTTTGAACCTTAAAAGGTGGATACACACTCAAAATCATATTTAGGCTTATTAGGTCTAGAATTAGCCCTAAACCTTCATGGCCTAAAACTTGGTCCAGATGACTACATGAACTCTACAAACCATTTGATAACCCTTATGAGAGAGTAAATGGCTAATAAAAATTATTATTTTGTAGTAAATCATTTAAAATTGGTCATTTTGACCCAAACCTCTCTCAGACCTACTCATAATGCAATCAAGAGCTCAAGAGGCCATGTTCATTTGCTCACACCTGTACAAATGAGCTGCATGAGACCTCAAAGAGTTGGGGATAGTTAAATGGGGTATCTAACTTGATCTTAGTGGAATTTTTTTGGAGTTCAAATGTATAACTTTTATTAACAATCATTAAAAGTCTAGGAGACCAAAAACCCTCCTAAAAACCTTGCTTAGACCTGATGGAGAAGAAACAAATGGAGATGAATCTAGGATGGGTCAAATGGCCATGAAAGTGTTTTGGTCATGTTTTTAATTCCCTCAAGATAATTTACATACACTTTTTCCATATTTTAATCTATAAATATAGACCTAATATTCATTTATCATCATGTTTATGCATAAAGATTCCTATGTTAGACCATCCATTGCAAGTAGTCTAAATAAACAATGAGAAGACAATGTGACTACCTAGTGAGATAATGATCAAGGTAAATTTGGATATTTTGAGGTCTATTTGATAGACCATAATAAAAATATTATTTCAATATATGTCTTAACACATATACAATGTATGTCCATGAGCAACTATAAGTCACTTAGGTGACAAGTGTGAAACATACCTAGAGGGTTAGTGATGAATGACTGTAGGTAGTAAATGACAAGTGACAAGGATGAGTCCATCAGTTGGAGATGCATGGATGAACTATACTAACAAAATTTTTATCTTCTCATGGTAGATGATATGTGTCAAGGATTCCTATGATAGTTTTTGATAATCAAGTGAACCCCTCACCATCATGAAGGCAGTTTCAAAGTAAGACAATAAAGAGTTCTATGCCAAATTGAGGAAGGTGATCTGTTTCATATTAACACATGTTCATGACATATTACTAACTTTATTTTCTATTCATTCCATTGAATATTAATTGGTATTCATATTTTGACACTTGGCCTTATGACATTTGAGTTTCACTTCTTTTCTCTCCTTTTATAGGTTCTATATATTCATGCCATTTTGGCTTTATAATAAATCCATAATTGGTATGGAAAATACCTACTAATTTTGAAACCTCATTTACCTTTAAATAATTTTTTTTAAAGTTTTTTCATTCTCTAAAATCTATTTCCTAAGTTTATTAAATGGTTTGGGTGGTTGACAAGTGATGAATATGCTCTCCTTGCTTCCATTTCTGATCTTGCATGTTTGTGTGAGTGATCTCTCTTATAATAGGTTTCATAAAGTGTATTATTTGTTAAGTGTGTATTAAAGTGTGAGAGTAAATATAGTGTCTTATATTAGACCTTATTTTCACCCACCTCTAGATAGACATAACAATCTACCTCTATTAGAAATACTTATGCTAGAAGGACATAGAGTTAAGGTCAATTTTGGTTGTCTCTTTTCTTGGTGCAGATGAAAGTGTGTTATGTGGAGTTGTATTTGGTATATCACCTCATTATAATATATTTATTTTATGTATCCTTATTCCCTTTTCAACCCTAATAATTATTAGTCTATTATAGTGTGATTCTAGAAGATAAATCAAGGGAGCTATCCCTTTCAAACTTAGATATCAATCTCTTATAGTGGCTTGTTTATGAGAAGATATGGTTCCATGTTATCCTAAATATTGAGAAGGTTTATTCAAATTATCTAGGGTGAAATTTTAGGCTATGATAGTTATAACCATTGATGTAGGTTTGTTGATGAGTTTATGACTTCTAGGTTTATAATGTGTAAAAGTGGTATAAAGTGTATAATTGTCATGTTTTTGAATTGATATTTGAGAATTTTATAGATCTACTATATCATATGGGGTAGATCAAGATTGAAAATACATATAATGATTTTGTGAAAAACTACACCATAAAGAGTTGTATTCAATGGTGGATAGGGAAAAAAGAAGAGAATAACCTGTTGTCGCCAAATCTTACACCCTAGAAGAGAGTGTTCAAGTCTCTTTCAAATTTGGGAAATGTTGAAACATTTAAAAGAATGTGGGTATGATTATAGAGGAAATGAACCTCTATATTTAAATGGATATCTCCTTAAATATATCTCTACAAAATAACCTCTATCTAAACTAGTTTGATTTAAAATAAAAGAGTTAGAAATTACACAAAAGAAAACCTACCTAAGATTGGTGATGCACCAAGATTATCTTCCATGTGAATATCATATTATAATTCATAATAAAATAAAATTTATAGACCATTTTTAAGCTCTAAGGGGTTTTAACACAAGCATTTCAGTATAGAGGTGAGTTGTATAAAATGACACAAGGAAAATGAACTAAAAGGAAAATTTCACATTCCAAGAATAGTTATACACTTGAAACAATTAAACACACTTGAACACACTCTATATGACCTATTAGACTAGGAAATTTTGCTTAGGCATGAAGGATAAAGGACAAAAGGATGGAAAATCATCACTTACTATCACTATATGTCACTTACACGCTCAGACAATTGTTTATAATTGGAAAGAAAAAGGCTTGTACTAATGATTAAAGGCAAAATATAACATCAAGCTAGTAGGGTTTCACCATAAAATATGTGGTTATTTTTATACTAGTCCAACGGTTGTATTTATAGAAGAAAGGAAGAGAGAGGAGGAGGCCTTTGGTACCAAAAAGAAGAAACAATCTGTTAAAAGTCTCCATCTTCAATTGTAACTATCTTTGTAAATGATGCTCATTTGGGCCATATGATTGATCCATATCACTTCAAGTGGTTACATAATTAGCCTATTATCTCAAAGATGCTTCCCTAATGGTTGCACCAGTGGAAGATATTTTGAAATGGCATCAATGTGGTTATGAAAAATGAGTCCACTTATTATGGATTTGTGTTGATACTAATAGCTTTTCACCAGCTCACTGATGTGAAAAATAGCATGGGGAAGAGCCCTTTTAATTATATTGGCCTTATAGAGGCATCACTTATAGTTTATATACATGATTTCATGGTATTTGTCAAAATTATAACTCGATGTGTATGTCTACAAATATCCCTTAAAAGATTGCCCCAACTCGACCTTAATCTAATGTTTAAATCTTGTAAATCCCCTTAGTTGATTGTTCCTTTGATTGGACATCAAAAAATGACTCAAATATTGATGTAATAAATGGTGAGATGAACCCTCTAATCTGGTTTGGTGGATGAAGAATGTGAGCCCTTAGATCTTTGAGTGTTTGAGCAAGGACCATTGATCTACCTAAGACCCACTATTTAAACACCAATGACTAGCTCATCACCTTGAAGTTGACATCCATATAACCATAATTCTACTAGGACCATTCCTTCAAGGAATTTTCTTGGATTATTTTCCCATGGACCCTTTTTTTTACCCTTTAAAAAGCCTAAACATGCCCTTCAGCAATCTTGAAATGTTCCTTTAGAAATTTCGAACTAGTCAACTTCTCAAGAAAAGACCCTTTAGAATTTTTGAAAGTGTCCCTTCAAACTTTTTGAACATGTCCCTTCATAAGAGAAAGAAGTGTCCCTTTACTTGAGAAATGATCCTTCAGACTTTTTAAAAGTGTCCCTTCTGACTTTTTGAACTGGACACTGTCCTGAGAAAAGACCCTTCAAACTTTTTGAAAGTGTCCCTTTGGACTTTTTAAACTAGACACTTTCCCAAGAAAAGACCCTTTGAAAAAATAAAAAATGTCCCTTTGGAAATATTGAAATGGACCAATTCCTTCAAAAAATTTGAAAGAGATAATTCCTTTGGAAAAGTTGAAAGGACCAATTCCTTCAAAAAAGTTGAAAGAGCCAATTCATTTGAAAACATTGAAAGGACCAATTATCAAGAAAAGACCCTTAAAAAATATTGAAAATGTACCTTCAAATATTTTACAAAGGACACTTCCATGAGAAAAAAACCCTTTAGAATTTTTGTGACCCTTAGGAAATCTTGAAATGTTCCTTCTGAAATCTTGAACTGGACACTTTCTTGAGAAAAGACCCTTTGGACTTTTAAAAAGTGTCCCCTCAATTTTTTTGAAAATGTCCCTTCACAAGAGAAAAGACACTTCAGAAAAATTGAAAATGTCCTTTCAAAAATCTTGAAATGGACCAATTCCTTTAGAAAATTTGAAAGAGCCAATTCCTTCATAAAAGTTGAAAGGACCAATTCCTTCAGAAAAGTTGAAAGAGCCAATTCCTTTATAAATATTGAAAACCTACCCTTTGGAATTTTTGGAAAGGACACTTCCATGAGAAAAAGACCCTTCAAAATTTTTGTAAGTGACCCTTCAAAATTCTTGAAATGGACCAATTCCTTTGAAAAAGTTGAAAGGACCAATTCCTTTGGAAAAGTTGAAAGAGCCAATTCTTTTAGAAAAGTTGAAAGAGCCAATTCCTTTGAAATTTGTGTTTTGGACAAAAATTTCAAAATAATTCCTTTGAGACTTGAACAAAAAACCCAAAGCAAAACCTTGCTGAAAGAAATAACACTTGAGCAAAAAGACCAAAATAACACTTACAAAAAGATTGAACAAAGGCTTCTGAAGGAAATAACACTTGACACTTTGCTGTGGGGATAAAATAATTAAGAATGTTTCAGTTAGCCAAAATTAAAGATGCAAAACTTGGGTGTGAAAATTGGGTAACATTTTGGTGATTCCTATGGGTGGCATGCTTGCTATACCTAAGACTAGTTACCTAAATCCTTCCATTAGGCATGGATTCATGCATATAGGCACCTTAAAAATGAATTGAATAGAACCTTGGCTTAGAAAAAACACAAGTTGGTTGATCACACACACAAAGGAAATGACACACACTAAACAAAAGGAAGGAAACACACTTATGCTATAAATCACTTAGGGAACACAATAGTAAACCAAAACAAAACTAGACCAAACACACACACCTAAGCTAATATTTACAAAACATGTCCTATAAGGTCTAATAGTAGAAATTTATATGTATCCCATTAATAGGGATAGAAAATTCTTCTCCATTCATCTTGGTCAGCTAAAAGGAGTTGCTTTGCTTGCACTTTCTAATGATGTAAGGGCCACTCCACAAAGTGTCAAACTTTGTATGTCTACCTAATTTTGCTCTATCCTCATCCCATTTCAGGACCAAGTCACCTTCCTTGAATACTCTTACACTTTATATTTTTTCAAAGGACTTCTTTATGAGTACTTTGTGGTACTCCATGGCCTTATGTGCATTGTCTCTTGCTTCTTGCAGTTATATTAGTTTTATCAATCTAACTTCCATTAGAGTATTTTCAAGTAGTTTCAGTCACTATACAAGTTATAGGGTAGGGAGTTCTTGAGATATGGAAAACCTAGCATCTCTCCCATAAATAAGCACAAAGGGATAATTACCAATTGATCTCTTAGGATTAATCCTGTCAACCCATAAGGCTATCTTCAACTTATTGTGCCATGCTCTTTGATTATTCTCTAATGTCATCTTAATGATCTTGATGAGATTATTGTTAGTATATTTAGCCAATCCATTACCTTGAGGGTAATAGTTAGATGAGGTACTCAAGTAAAATCTATTCCTATTTGCCCAATCAAAAGTTTTATCACTTATGAAAGCAAGTGCATTATTAGAAATGATAACATAAGGAACTCCAAACCTTGTTATAATGTTCTCATAGAACTCCAAGATAGCATTTTAAATTGCCTCCTTCAATGCAATAGCCTCTACCCATCTTGTGAAGTAGTTAGTAGCAGTCAATATCTATTCATGTCCAATACTTGATGGAGGTTTGATCACACCAATGAAATCAAGGCCCCATTGCATGATAGGCTAGTCTACTTGGATAGGATTTAATGAAAGGGATACAAGTTTTTGTTTGCATACAAAGAAGGCACATTGAGGACACATCTTAGCCCAATGGTAATAGTCCTTAAAAATATTATAAAAATAGTAACCAGCCCTCATTATCTTTACAACTATCATCCTAGGAGAGAAATGACCTCCATTTACACCATTGTGAAAATTTTCCAGCAACATATTAAACTGATCACTGTTAACACACCTTAATAGCACACATTCACATCTTTCCTAAAGAGAAAACCATATAAAAGATAGTAGGGAATGGTATGCAATCTAAAATATCTTCTTTGAGACTTGTTCAAGCCATTGGGACACCCACCATTTCAAAGAAAACTAGTGATGTCTTGTGTCTAACTTTGAACTTGTATGTGATTAGTTGGTTGGGGATGAACTTGGTTGATCAAGACTTCCTCTTTTGGATCTTGAAAATATGAAGCTAAATGCTCACATAACCCTTTTCCTCTTTCCAAGTTCATTACCTTAATATCAACATCATACTCCATTACTTTGGTAATCAACCCGACTCTCTTTTCATTAAGGTCTTTACTTAGGAAAAACTCCTTGGTGCTAGGATGAGAAACCATGACATGTATATTGTTGTTTAAAACCATGTGTCTAAATTTTTTTAATCCTCTTATCACTATTAGAGCTTGATTTTCAACAAATGTATACTTGACCTCATAATTTTCTAATCCTTGGCTGAAGAATGTAATTGGTTTCTCTACATCTTCATCATTCTTTTGCATAAGCATAGCTAAGATTGTATCAAGGTTAGAAAAGGTATAGAGTATGAAATATTTGTAAAATTTTGGGTTCAAGAGAGTAGGATATTTTGTAATTGCTTACTTAATTGCCTTAAAACTACTCTTATCTTCGTTTGTTTATGTAAAATCTTGGTTCTTCTTGACCATGGTCGTGATAGGCTTTACCATAATTGTAAAGCCTGGAATAAACCTTCTTAAAAAGTTTTTTTTTCTTGAGAAGCTTTGAATTCCTTTATTGTGTTGAGGCAAAGACAAACCTAGAATAACCTCAATCCTCTTGGGGTCAATAGACAAGCCTTCTTTTGAAACAATATGACCCAATAACTTACCTTCATGGATAAAAAAGATGCACTTTTTTGGTTTAAGGGATATTATATACTCCCTAAATTTATAAAACACCTACCTTATATGTTCCATATGATCAGTAGCATCCTTCAAAAAAATAGTTTTATCATCAAGGTACACAATTAGAAACTTATTGATCAAACCTTTAAAAGCCATGTCCATTGCCATTTGAAATGTAGCTCTAGCATTAGATAAACCAAAATGCATCTTCTTATAGGCAAAGGTCCCCCATTTTATGGTGAAGGCTATCTTGAACTGAACCTCTTCATTTATCAGTATTTGATTGTAACTTAAATAACCATCAAGAAGTGAGAAGCATTGAGAACATAAAACAACATGAAAAATTTGTTCCATGGAAGGTAGTGGATAATGATCCTTGAGAGACACTCTATTAAGGTCTCAAAAATCCAAACAAAGTCTGATCTCTCCATTCTTATTTTAGATAGTTACAAGATTAGCCACCTAAGTTGAGTGTTTGATAGGAAAGATAATCCTAGACTCAATTAATTTGGTCAGCTCTTTCTTCATGAGTTCACTATCTTGGGATTAATAGGCCTTTGTTTTTGCCTGACTGGTTTAGCTCTAGGTTCTAACTCAATGGTGTGATGAGCTAGACTTGGATCAAACCATTTCAAATATTTATATTCCCAAGAAAATAGGTCATGAAATCTTTGCATAATTCAATAAAGGCCTACCTCTCAGATAGAGAACATATCTTACTAAGTTTTAAAAGCTTGTCCTTGTAAATCATGACTCTCTCATAGTTTTCTTATTTTGTTGACATGCTCACTCTTTATTTATTATTTTGATCATATTCATTGAAAACACTTTCCAAATTAATCATCCCCTTAGGTATCTTGTTTGTCTTCAGCTGAATAACTTGTTCTTCATATTGCTCATGTAGTCTCTTTTAGTTTCAGGAGGAAAATCCTACCTTATTTTGTAAGAAGTGTGCAATGTGTTCATCACTTTCAAACACCTACCATGACACTTCATTATTTTAAATAAAAGGCCTGATAATGACCTTGATATGAGACTAATCTTTCTCCTTTCCTACATCAGTGATTTCATCAAATTATGCTCCTATGGTAGCCAATCTATCAACATGTTTATTTGAATCCCTTGGTATGGGTTATATGTTAAAGGCATAAAAGTCTTCAAGTAGGTCCCATACCCTATGATTTTAGGATTTAATCAAGGGATTCTTGGATTTATCTTGAATTCTCACTTGGTGGATGACCAACTCACTATCCCTATAAACCTTGAAATTCTTGATCCCTCTCTTCTTTGCCCATCAGAGACCATGAACTAGGCCTTCATATTCTACCACATTATAGGTGCAACTAAAGTGGAATATATATGAGGAGTGGTATTGATTCTTTGATGGATAAACCAACATAATTCCAGCCCCTGCACCTAATTTGCTTCTTGAGTTATCAAAAAACATTTCCCAAATCCCTTCAAGTTTATGATCTTTATTAGTGAGTGAAGGGATTGAAACACTTTTTTCACGCATACAATAAAATCTCAAATCAGTCTCTTATATAAATGTATATGGATCAAGTCCATGCATTTAGATTTTGTACTTATCAAGGAAAATATTATAAATACCTTCAAGGGGGGAGGATGCTTCACCATCCATGACACTTTTTTCTTCTTTACTAATTAAACAATTCTGATTTGAACTTGTCTCCATATATGGCTCAATATGAAACCTTGCTAAGGGTTATGTCCTTATAGTCACCTTGGTTCCATATCTTGTTTTAAAATCTAGAAAAGACCAATCAATATTAATGTACCCTCCTATCTTAGACATAAAGTCCCTTGACAAGTAGATAGAAAAATGAGTTGGAAGGTCTACCACCACAACATATTGCATAATGGGGAAACTTGGGAAATCATGTAGAAATAATTTTAGACCTATGACCAATCCCAATATCTTGGTTGGAGTCCCATCGAGTTGAAACACACCTTTACTATGTGGTTCATACTTCAATCCCAATTTATCAACCACCTTAGGCATGATAGTGGTACTAGCTCCACTATCTATAATACAATTCTGAACCAACTTGTCTCCCAAAATGAGTGTGAGGTAGAAGGGTGGAGGATTTTTAGATTTGGTGAAGGGATCTAAGACATGACATGGAGTACTGGTAAGGGCTACACTATTGTGTTTTGAAGTTTGGGGGGTTACATGAATACTCGTGAGTTGTTCTTATAAGAACTTATTTTGACCAAGCATATGCAAGATTTCCCAAAGAGATATGCTTGTCTTGGTATTCTTCAAAGAATAAATAATGTTCATAGGGGGAGTATTCACCTTTTCATGAATTATTTAAGGTAGTGAGGGAGTCTAAACCTATTGCATTGTAGGCTTGACAACCTTACTTGCATTTTGACTTTATTGAGGAGCATGACTAGTAGTAGGTATTGCACTAGGATTCACACTTTGTGGTCTTGGAGAGGCATCATTTGGAGTCACATATACTCTTGAAACATCTCATAGATCTCTCTTATTATATCTTGTTTTGGCTGTAATTGATGTGCTTTGATTTAACACATAATCATCTTTTGCTTGAAATTTCATCATACATACACTCTGGCTACTACCTTCTCCATGAATATCCCTTTACATGAGATTCACTTCTTCTGATGTCACATAAGGAGTAGATTCTTCTTGTGCCACAAAATCCTAGCCATCTTCTCCACCATCATGCATAAACTGACCTTGAGGTTGTCCCCATTGGTCCAAATGATCCTCTCCTTGGACTAGGTTAGTATGCAATGGAACAACAACCTTCATGGAAGGAGTGGAATTAGGATTATAGGCATTAGGATACATATTGAAACCTTGTTGACCTTATCCTCTTCCTTGGTAGTTGTATTGGGGTGGAGCTTTATAGCCTTGTTGAGGATAGTATTAAGGGTTAGGTGGAGAACTTGCCTAGAACTGTGCTTGCTTGAGTTGAGTAAGTAATGACTATATTTACTCATATTTGTCTATAGCATTATCCACCTTCTTTGGAAAGGTTCTTGGATTGACATTGGCATTAGGAACTTGTGTTATGCTTGGATCTTCAATCAAACTATGAGACAACAAAGGCATGGAAACTCTTAGAGGTAGCTTTTCAATTTGTATAAAGATATTCTTAACTTCAATAGCTATCTCATATGCATCTAATAAAGTAGATACCCCCATTGAATAAAACATTATTGTCACATCAATACCAATAGCCTTGAGATAAGTGGGAAACACAAAGCTAGGAGGTCTCATGATAAGCGACAACCTATGCCATGTCCTTTGAAATCTTTTGTTAAAATCTCCCATAGATTCACTAGGACCCCTCTTTACCACATTCAGCTAGTGGATTAGTGAAGTATGGTCACTCTTATTCTCAAATATAGACACCAACAATTCCCCAAATCCATCCCAACTTATAATGCAACCACCTTACAAAGTATTAACCAATTAAGTGCCTTACCTCTTAGAGACATGGAAAGCAATCTAGTGGATATGTTAGCTTAGGTGACATTATGTACGTGAAAAAAATTTAAAAAGTCCCTAATATGCTTAGATGGGGTAATATAACCCTCTCCATTAAAATTGGGGAGATCTTGGTAGCATTGGGAGGAATATGGTCATATGTAGGAAGGTCAATTGGATTTTGGGTGTTAAAGGCCAAGAAAGGTTGCTACCTATCCATTTATCTTCTTTCCTCTTGATCTCTTATCTCTTTAACTTATTCTTCTTCTTCTTCAAAACCTTCTTGTCTAGGATCTCTGAGCATTAGGAATGGTTTAGGGTGTTGTTCTTCAAGAAGGGTTTTAGCTAGAGGGGGTTGATAAAAAATCCTAGATGACCTAATAAGGACTATGAAGTATAATATGGGAAACTTGATCTAAAAATAGATATTCTCACCTTTTAGAGTCACCAAATGCTAGATTAAGAATATTTCTACAACCTTAGGCTTATCAAGACTAGCATTCACCTTAACATGTAAATAATTAGGACCAGCTACCCCATCGGGCATGCCAAAACTATTGTCTCTAAATCTTGCACCTTAAAAAAGAGTATTCAAGTCTCTTCTATATTTTGGCAATATTGAACATTTACAAGCATGTGGGTATGCTTATAGAGGAAATAAATCTCTAGATTCAAAGGGCTAGCTCCCTGAATATATATCTACAAAACAACCTCTATCTAAACTATTTTGATTTAAAATAAAAGAGTTAGAAATTGCATAAAAGGAAACCTACTCTAAGATTGGTGATGCATTGAGATTATCTTCCACATGAATATCATATTATAGTACATATTACAACAAAATGTATAGACCATTTTCAAGATCTAAGGGGTTCTAACACAAGTATTTTAGTATAGAGGTGAGATGTATAAAATGACACAAGGAAAATGAATTGAAAGGAAAATTTCCCATTCTAAGAATAGTTATACACTTACAACAATTCAATACACTTGAACACACTCTATATGACCTAGTAGACTAAGACATTTTGCTTAGGCGTGAAGGATAAAGGATGGAAAATCATCACTTACTATCATAAAACATCACTTACACACTTATAAAATTGTTTATAATTGGAAAGAAAAGGATTGTACTGATGCTTAAAGGAAAAATATAACATCAATTTAGTAGGGCTTCACCATACACTATGTGGTTGTATTTACAATAGCCCAAGGGCTATATTTATATCAGAAAGGAAGAGAGAGGAGGAGGCCTTTAGTGCCAAAAAGAAGAAATAATCTGTTAAAAGTCTCCATCTTTAACTACAACCATGTTTGCAAATGATGCTCATTTGGGCCATATGATTGATACATGTCACCTCAAGTGGTTACATAGTTAGCTTTCTCTCATAAAGACACTTTCCTAATAGTTTCACCAATGAAATATATTTTGAAATGGCATCAATGTAATTATGAAAAATGCATCCACTTGTTATGAATTTATCTTGATACTAACAACTTCTCACCAACTCATTGAGGTGTATAATGGTGTGGGGAAGAGCCATTTTCATTATATTATCCATGGAGAGGCATCACTTGGAGTATATGTGCATTATTTCATGGGATTTATCAAAATTATAGCTCCATGTGTATGTATTCAAACATCCCTTGAAATATCACCCCAACTTGACCTTAGTCAAAGGTTCAAATCCTACAAAGCCCCTCAGCCAATTTTTCCTTTGATTGGCCATCAAAAAATGACTTGGATCTTGATCTAATCAATGGTGAGATGAACCCTCTAATATAATTTGGTGGATGAAGAATGTCAACCCTTGGATCTTTAAGAATTTGAAAAAGGACCATTGATATACCTAGGACCCACTGTTTAAATGCCAATGGCTAACTCATCACCTTAAAGTTGATGTCCTTATAACTGTCATTCTACTGGGACCATTCCTTTAGGGCATTTTACTAGACAATTTTCCTATGGATCCTTTTATTTTTACCTTTTGAAAAGCTTGAACATGCCCTTCAACAATCTTAAAAGTGTCCCTTAATACTTTTTAAACTAGACTCTTTCCTGAGAAAAGACCCTTTAGACTTTTTGTAAGTGTCCCTTCAAAATTTTTGAACTGGACACTTTCTTAAGAATAGAACCTTCTAAAAAATTGAAAATGTCCCTTCGAAAATCTTGAAATGGACCAATTCCTTAAGAAAAGTTGAAAGAGCCAATTCCTTTATAAAAATTGAAAGGACCAATTCCTAAGAAAAGACCCTTCAAAAATATTGAAAATGTACTCTTCAGGGTTTTTGCAAAGGACACTTCTATGAGAAAAAGACCCTTCAAACTTTTTGTAAGTGACCCTTCAAAAATATTGAAATGGACCAATTCCTTCAGAAAATTTGAAAGGACCAATTCTTTTAGAAAAGTTGAAAGAGCCAATTCCTTTGGAAAAGTTGAAAGAGCTAATTCCTTTGGAATTTTTGTTTCAGACAAAAAGTCTAAAACAATTCCTTTGAGACTTGAACAAAAAAATTGAAGCAAAACCTTGCCAAAGGAAATAACACTTGAGAAAAAAGATTGAAATAACACTTAAAAAAATACTGAACAAAGGATTCTAAAGGAAATAACACTTAACACTTTGTTTTGGGGATAAAAAAATTAAGAATGCAAAACTTGGGTGTGAAAATTGACTAACATAACCCATGTAGGATATGAATGGGTTGAGGTTGTCAAGATAGATCTTAAGAGGTGATATCATAATGATAGGTGACTAATTTTTTTTGACGAAAAATAATTGTTCATAATAAATTAACTATATTAGCCAGATTGATATAATAAAAAAAATGAAGTTAAATAATAGACTGTATTAGGCTAGCCAATATAGTTTGGCTAAAAAAAGTGGTACTACTTGGTTGCTAGATAAAAATGAAATGTATCAAACCTTACAAATGTAGATGGAAAGAAATTAAATTATATCAGCCATGGTGTATGTAGTTAGAAATAAATTAAATTAAATAAGATATGGTAGATGTAGTTTGGAAATAATACTGCACTGTATCAGACTTGGCCAATGTAGTTAGAAAGACACACTAAACTATATTAGACATGGCCAATGTAGTTGTAAAGACTATTAAAGATATATTGACATATAATAGTATCACATCTCATAGATATCATTACTTATAAAATAAAATTGGGATATAATTATATTATGTCTGGATGATACAATTGGCTAAAATAATGAAGGCAATGGTAAGGTTCACATCAAATTCACCAGAATATATGAAATGGGTTAAGATCAACCTATAACTATCCTATATCTAAATATCCAAACTTAGATAAGGTTAAGCAAAGAGAACCCAATGATACATAATGAATCAGGATATTATTTCAATGAATTTTAGCTTATTATTTCAAAAAGGAAAAAGAAGAAACTAAGTATGGGTATGGTTGAAAAACTTGTTTGATTGCATGTGTGTTAAATTATAAGGTTATGAAAAATTCCTTTTTGGATTGGGGGGATGACTTTTAGATAAGAAATCACTAAAGCAAATTTGTTTATTAGATAGATAGTTGAGTGGATTGCCTAGTGATAGCTAGATTCTAGAATTAAGAGCTCCCTCGAGGGCTATCAATCCACACATTTTAAATAATTAAATTTAAAAACTAAATATAAAGTACTTGAATCAGTAATCAAAAGGTACTAAAATTTAACACAAGGGATACTTGCTAAAGAAATAGAATAAAAATGGTTAAAATAGTGATAATCTAATTAATACTAGTGCTAGATGATTAGGGTATCCTTTAAAAAATTATGTAGGGGTTTGTGAATAGGTAGGGACACAAAAATTTAGATTTGATTGGGGGTAGGCAGGTGAAAATAGCTTGATAATTTTTTTTTACATAGTGACCATTGGTGGTTGCACTAACCATTAGTGGTTAAGGTGACTGTTGGTGGTTGGATAGACCATCAATGGTTGAGACAACCATTAATGTTTACTGTGTGTATATCTGGGTTGATAAATGGCTAATTGATGGGATCACAAGGTGAGATTATGGGAAATGGATTGGTGCTAGGCTAAGTTTGAAAATCAAATAAAGTAAATGAATATCAATAAATAGATACTTATTTTTTAAAAAGTTGATTGGGTGAATGATTGAGGTGGTTGACTCATTGGTGGAGTCTGACATGATTTTGACAGAGTAATGGTACTTGGTGCTTTAGTAGAGTTATGTTTTTAAGTTGGCTCTTTGATGTAGTATCTATTTCACTTGATTACTGATGATTATTAACCTAAAAAACAAAGGGACTCTAGATGCACAAACTATTGATAATAATTTATAGATCCTTTTCTCCATCCTACTCCTCTCTTCTTATACGTAAGGCAAGATAATTACAACAAGATGTTAATTGAGCTTCCTAATTTTAACTTGTCCATGCAATGGTTCTTAACTAGATTAAGAAAATCTATTTTTATAAAATCAAGGTAGGTGGCTTACATGTTAGGTGGTTAAGAAGGTGCACCCTGATCATCAATGGTCAAGGTGACTATCGATGGTCATCCTAACCATCGAAAATCATCCTAACCATCAACAATCGAGGGTGAAGGGTAAAAATAGGTAAAAGGGTGGGTTAAGCCATTTAAACAAACTAATTGTGGGTTAGGCTTAGTTAGGGGTCAAAGGGTTAGATTGGTCCCAAAGGGGTCCTAAAGTAGTCCAAGGGAATTACAACATTTGGAATCATGGTGTGCAGATTTTTAGTGTCTACATTTTACCCCTTTTTTTTATGCATCTTGAATCAACAAGTTGAAAAAAAATGGATTGCTAGTAAAAGGTCTAGTCACCTTGAGTATGAGAGGGGGTGTGCCCCCTCAAACTAGGAGTTGATGAGATAGAAAAAAATTGGGTATAGGTTTAATAAGGTGGGGAAGGTGAAGATGAAGGTGGATGTCATGAAGGTGGGTGATAGGTTGGGCACTAAAGCACAAACAAGTGCACAAAGTGTGTTAAAAGGGTGTGATAGTTGAGATCATACATTAAAAAGGCTGCAATAGTTAGTAAAATAAGGGTTAGTGATAGAAGAATAAGGGATGGGGTAATCAAGTCACAACATTAGGTATAGCTAATTAAGTTATTCCTATCAAGTGTTCAAGATGATGTCTATGTTTTAGTGGGTATCTAAGGTAAGAAGTGATCTCAATGAAAACACAAATGGGTCAAATGTCATGGGTATTAGAATTATGAAGTGATCTCAAGAAAACATAATCAGGTTAGGTAAATGTAGGGTAACGTAAGTGAAAAAAAGGTCAAAATGGTAATGTTGTCACTATGGTCAAAGGAGTAAGCAAAAAGGTGTCACAAAACCCATGCTAGTTGGGATGGAATAGACCAATGGTGAAGTGATGAGGTGGTTAGGGTGGATGGAGAAGGTAGTCTCTATGGGTGGTTGTTTTGATGTGATTCTACTTAAGAAAGGTTGCTTAAGATAAGAGTAAAAAAGTGGCATCACCTAACCATCAATGGTCAGGTTCCCCAAGGGTGACCATCGATGGTTACCCTAATCATCGATGTCAGGGTGGAAACCCTAAAATTTTATGGGGTAAAAGTGAAATTTGAAACAATTTTCACTCTTTTTTACTTTTGCTTGTGTTGACTTGGAGCTCTGATGCTTATCATTTTTGGGTGAAAGTGATAGTTGATAGTGGCTACATGGTAGTGGTTAAGAGTGGTGAGGTGGATCGACCAGTGAGGATGCAAGGAGCATGTAGGTATGAATAAGGATGAGTAGGACTATGGCTAACTCCATGGTGGTAGTTGTGAAATGAGGTAGGGGGTATCTTTAATTTGATAGGTTATCTTGATTTTATAAATTTGTATTTAGGGATTAGGGTAGGTTTAGACGGGTAGTTTTGAATTTTTATTCCCTAAGTAATGTTATTTTGGGGAATTTGGGTAAATATGTAGGTAAAATTAGGAATCGATAGGTTGGGTAGGTGAATTGGGGTGGGTAGGTACCTTAGGGTAGAAAAATAGGTTATTTTAGCTACATTTTATGTGATTTATATTATAGGGTAGGGTTTGTGTGTTTCAGTTGTGGAACACCCATAGTGACTATTGATGGTCAAGCTCGACCATCGATGATCAACATCTATATAAATATGGATGCTTGATCATTGGTGATTTCCATGACCATCAATGATTGACTAGGAAAAATAAGGTTTTTTGATAGGTACAAATATAACTCTAAGAATAGATTGAATTGATTTAACTATTAACTCATTAGTCACATACACCAAAGAGATCAAACTAACCATTACAAGTTTATGGTAATTTCTAAAAATAAAAGAAAACATCATGTAGCCTGAGGAGCATCGTCATGAATGTACATGTGGTAATATAACTTAAATAAAATTGATACATCAAGTATCTAAGACATTTAAATGCATAATTAATGCATTCTTGATTACTCTATACCATATTCAAATATACAAGGTCATATTACCACCAACAATTGATTCCACACTAAGCTAAATACTAATTGCATATTAAAAAAGATATACATAATTTAAAAATGGATTTTTATAGTAGTTATAAATATCTATAGGCAAAAAAAATATATCAACATTCAGATATTGTTTTTAAAACTAAATCAAATTATAACCCTTCATTAAAATATATGATCAAATATAACAATACAAGGCTGGTCTATTGAACACTATATTACTCATTATGAAATGCCATTTTTTTAGATTAGTGGTTTAAGTAGGCAGGGTTATCCCATTTAAAAAAATAAAAACTTCCTAATTAAAATGCCATTGTATTGAGTAGGTCAAAGAATTATTTCTCATGGTAAGGGAGATTCAACACAAATAACAATACTAGAATGACTTTAAACATATAAGTGCTTCAAATGATTATAAATTCATCAGTCTAATTGGCCTAGATAAAACATAGATAACTATTACATCAATAATATAGTCTTTTTACACACACCACTAATTTATTAAGCTAATAAAAATTTCTATAAATTGACTATGAGAAGTGAAAATTACAACTTTACTAAAGTAATTCCTCAGATAAAACATTAAAATCCTACTAACAAGTTATACATCCTTACACATAATCCATTAACAACATAGTAGGAAAAATATGACCTAACACCATTTCTTTGTGTACAAGGTTTAATTATATTAAATATTATTAACACAATACTAATAAATGCAAGTGTGTTTTTCCTTAAACAAAACAACGTAACAAACTGAAGCCAATGATGAACCCAATAGAGATTTTCAAGCAATTTCCTCTTAGGTAACAAGTGAGCCCAACCATCAATGTGGTTTTCATACCCATCGAGTGGAATGGTAGTGAACACCCAATGGTAAAATTGGAGCACATAAATATTATTTCTAGCATGATACAAATAGGATCATGGAAACATGTTTTCCATGGCTTAAATAAAAGTAAACAAATGACTCAATCCAACAAGACAAATAAATTTTCAATGACATTAACCTTAGTGACTTCCAATCTCAACAAGGACTCATATACACACAACCCAAAAATGTCCAAGCAAAAAACAACCAAGTTTTAAGACCTGTAAAAAAAATAAAGAAAACCTTCAAAAATAACCAAAATGAGTAAAAGAGAAACTAGTCAAGTTTTATTCATCTTTATCAATTCACCTATATGCCATGTGAGGGCAAGGTGTAACTCATAGTCTCACCCATAAGGGTTTTATTTGAATATCATCATAAAGATATCCAATTTAAGTCTATTTAGGAGCCTTCCCAATGCTTCCAAATCATAAACATATCTTATGTAATATTTAAAAGCACCTAGTTAAACATTCTTGCCTTAAACAAAAAATTCAAAAACTTACTTATTTATCACACAATGTAAAACCCATGAAATATCAACAAAACCCTTTACCACTTTCTCTCCTTTATTACACTTCTATCATTCTCCTCTCCACATTTTTTTTCCCTACCATTATTTTAACCAATTTACCACCATAGTTTCTAGCAGTTTCATTTGGTAGAGCTATTCATTATAACAAGTGGAACTCCCATGTGAAAATAGTTAACATTACAAGCCCCATGTCTACATGCACAATGATGAGTTACAAACCCTCATCAACTTGCATGCTTACCTAAAATTCATGCACACTTCTATCCAACAATCAATTAGCTTCTATAATATGAAAATCCTAATTGAGTGCTCATAAAATAAGTCAACCAACCATATCAATACCATGGTTTGGTTGATTAACCCATGATTTAAAAAGAGGCCATTAAACGAAGTATTTCAAGGCTTATGATATATAAAATAATCTTCCATTGGCCCCATTTTTTTGCCTTAGTCCTTTTTATGGATTAAAAAATCAATAATGCACATAGACCTCCAATTCATCTCATAAATCAAGGTAATACAAAAAACTATCAAAGGTCTTAGGAACTCCAACATCCTTTTTAAATGCACATAGATAACATAATACATCTTGTTTATTTTCCAACTTGATCCATTGGTGTTATAATGATATGGTTCTCAACCCAATATTGATTAATTGCTCAAGCAATAAAATAAAACACTTCAAAACCAAAGGAAATTAGAAACCAAAATCAACTAAATAGTTTAAAAGATGGTATGACATGACTCAAGCTAACCTATCCATCACTAAGAGGTTTTCAAATTAAAAGGGTGATCTTATTTGCATCATGCTTTCAAACCTATATGTGTTTTCTACCTTCATCACTGCATGTAGGCTACCACTCCAACTTAGCTCATCTGAGGAAACATATGTAACCATGCAAATAAAGACATCAATAGTATCTTACCTTATATAATCATATCAATGTCAAATAAATATATATGTTGAGTTAATTACTTGAAAATTAGTCTTAAATAGTAAAAATGTTTTGAAAATCAACATAACGTCCATAGTATAGTGTCCATATAACATACCAACCAAAAATAAATAGTCATGATTAAAATGTTAGGTAGGTCTTGTCGTGACATGCACCCTTCTTAAGAATGGCACCATCCTCAAAGCCTAAAATAAGTGAGGATAGTGTCACCAAAAAATATTTTCATCCTCCTAGGTAACACTTATTTAACCTATTTGATCCCATTATATCAATACTTATTGAAAACTTCTATTTATTAAGTTAATGATGCAATACAACATAATATTGGTGGGATCCAACTAAATTATTTCCTCATCTACCACCTAAATATTATCCCAATCTATAATGTGAGATGGATTTGGAACATATTTTCTTAATAATGCTACATGAAAAACATCATGTATTCTAGATAGATGAGGAGGAAAAGCTAGGCATTAAGCCACTAGACTAATATTTTTCACTATGTCAAAATGACTGATATAACATGATGCTAGTTTATAAGCTTTACCAAACTTGGTTGAGCTTTTGTGGGGTCTTACTCTCATAATTGTCAAAGTCCTCAAATTCTCTAGGGGATCTTTTTAAATCAGTGTAAAAGTTCTATCGATCAGAGGCAAATTTTAACCTTTGGTGTATGACAACCATTTCCTCATCAAACTCATGCAAAGTCTTAGGAACTAAAAACACTCAATTTCATGGACTATCCTACCCCAATTGAGTTCTAAATTTTCATCCATATAAGGCTTCAAAAGGTGTCATCTTAATCACGTAATGATATGTATCATTATAGGGAATTTATACCAAGAATAGAAAATATTCCAACTTATATTGTTGGTCCATGACATACATTCTTAAGATTTACTCAAAAATCATGTTCAACCTTGCAGTCTAACCATCCATTTTTGGGTGATAGGCTACACTTAAATTTAGCTTAGTGCCAAAGGCAACCATCAAGTTTGACAAAATTGATAAGTGAAAAATTTATCTCTATCTGAGATGATCACTTCATGTACACCATGAAGGTGAACCATTAAAAAAAAAATCTTGAAAATAATAGAAACATCATATGTAATGTTTCTTGTTATAAAATGAGCCACTTTAGTGAGTTTATTAATCACAACTAGGATTTAATCATGTTGGTTTTGAGATTTAGGAAATCCTATGATAAAGTCCATTGATATTAATACCCATTTTATTTTTGGAACCAAATGTGGGTATAAGAATCCTCTTGGATGTCCATGCTTAACTTTCACATGCTGGCATTCCAAGCACTTGACTACAAATTCAACCACATCTTTCTTCAGGATTGGCCAAAAGTACAACCTTTTCAACTCTTGTGTCATCTTTGTGACACCAAGGTGAGCATAATGAGGTGATACATAAACTTAATTTAAGACTTATTCCCTCAGATTACCTGAGTTTGAAATAAATATTATATCCTTATGTCTCAATAGTTTATCTAGGTCTACTAAATAGCTAAAATCAAAACTTTCTAATATTATTCTAGTACAGATTTCAAAATATTCATATCTATTTTCTATTGTTCAAGCACACAATATTCAAAATTATATATCAAAATAGAGAGATCAGTAACATACATCCACCTAATTAGAGAATTAATACTCTATTCTCATTTCCCTTCACATAATATATATCAGAGTCAAAGTTACTAATAAAATCTAGCTATCTTCTTTGCCTTACATTTAGTTCATCTTGAGAAAACAAGTGCATAAAACTTCTGTGATCTGATTTTAAATTGAAATTCTTTCCTAATAGGAAATGTTTCCACTATTTGATTATGTGCATAATACCAACTAACTTTAAATCATGAGTTAGATAATTCTACTTATGTCTTTTTAGCTTTTTAGACTCATAGGTAACTACATTTCCATCTTGAGTCAATACAACACTGATACGTACCTTACAGGCATCATCCCAAATTTCAAAGTTATCATTTAGATAAGGTATAATCAAAATATGAGATGAAATTATAAATAATTTCAATTCTTGAAAAGTGGTTTCATATTTAGGTGAATAGTTAGACTTCCTTCCCTTCCTTTGCAATGAAGTTATATGATTATAAATCATTGAAAAAACTTGCACAAATATTTGATAGTAGCTATAAAGTCCCATGAAGCTCCTTACTTCATGAATGTTTCTCATTTTTGGCCATTCGTTGATAGATACCATCTTATAAGGGTCTAGTATGAGGCCATTTTGAATAAAATGTGTCCCAAGTAGTGAATTTTTGTTTGGATAAAGGAACACCCATATAATTTTCTAAATAGCTTGTGTCCCTTAAATACTACAAAACCTACCTCAATTGTTTTTCATATTCTTGCTTATTCCTAGAGTAAATTAAAATATCATCTAGGAAAACTAGAAAAAATGATCAAGATAATATGGGAAAACACTATTCATTAAATTCATAAAAGTTATTAGAGCATTGGTTAAACCAAAAGGTATAACCAAAAATTAATAGTGCCCATATCTTGTTTTTAAATCTATTTTTTGAACATATTCATCCTTGATGTGGAGTTGGTGATACCCTGCTTAAAGATCTATCTTTGAAAACATTACTACTGCCTTCATTTGATAAAAAATATCATCAATTTTAGGAATGAGATAATTTTTTTGATAGTGACTTTGTTTATCATTATATAATCAATAAATAATCTAAGTTTCCCATCCTTATTTTTAATAAAAACCATTGGGGCTCCTCACTGTGACACACTATGATGTATCATTCCTTTGTCCAATAGCTCTTGTAGCTAAAATTTTAGCTCTCTTAAATCAACTAAATTCATATGATAAGGTGATTTATATTCTAGGGCAATTCCAAGCATTACATTAATTTCAAAATCAAATGCCCTCTTAGGAGGCAAACTAGGCAATTATACGAAATCATTTGTAAACTCCTTCAAGACTAGATATTCATAGAGAGTAGATGTTGTTTTCTCAGAAACTTTGTTCAACTTAATGATATACAATTGACATCATTTCCTTATATCTTTATTTATTTACAAGGTTGGAAGTATTCTTAGGGTTGAAGATTTAATAATTTCTCTAATAACTATAGGGTTAATTTCTTTATCTAAGCATTGGATCATTTTGTTATAACATTCAAGCTTAGATTGATGCTTTTACAACTAGTCCATGCCTAATACAAGATCATAGGATATTATAAGGGTAAGGAATAAGTTCATTTGAGTTTTAAAAACTCATAAGTTAAGCACAATTTGTTCAAGAAATTATGAAATAGCCACCATATTTATGGTTCCAAACTCTATCTCCCATCCTTCTCTAAGCATAGATGGTTTAGTTTCACACTTTAAAGTAAAATTAGGAGAGATAAAACTATTATTTGATCTTGAAACTATATGATGTGTGATTTAATGTTCTAATCCATGTTATTTAGAGTGAAGTACTTTTGAAAATTAATTAAACATGACTCAGTGGCATCTCTAGTGTCTTCACCAAAAAAAGTGGGAGGGGGAAGCTTTTTAAAATCCTTTATAATAGGCTCCAAAACTTCAAGTTTCCATGGATTCTCACCATGAAGCCCTTGTTCCTATAAATTTTCCAAGTGGGTCAACCTTTAACCATAGACATCTACTATTGAATATTATCTAATGCTCCCAATATATCATGTAAAACAACATTTTGTTCCTTGAAAACAAGTTGTTCAAGGTTATCCTGATTTATATCCTAATTTCTAAAACAATTATGTTCACCATCAACCTTAACATGTGCATGCTCATCTAGATTATGATTTTCATCCAGATCAATTTCAACATTCTGGTTGTCTTGGGTTGCTATAGTTCTTACCATCTTGGGAACATATAAACATATATATTTAGACTAGATCATTCACAACAGTTTTCCTTAATTTGATAAAAAAAATCTTTGATATCACATGTTGTAACCCCCAAATTTCAAGTTATAATTTTTTTTGATTATTTGGGGATTAAGCTCATGAATTCCAAAACCAAGTTGGACAAGTACCATGGTTTTAATAGTATATTGACTTAGTTACACATATTAAAACAAGGGTTCATAACACTTATGTATAATCAAAGAGTGCATAGTTAAAGGTCTTGAATCTAAGGTCAAATTATAATTATAAATAAATTTGTTTACAAGCTTTCAAAATACTTAAAGATCTATTATAAATCAAATCATAAAAGCACTACTCAGTCCACTATGTCAGTCACTTCATATGAGAGAAAATTGAATCATATTAAAATTTGAACTCCATGTTAGTGTTTTAAATAAGAAAAATCATAAAAATTTGTTGAGTTCATTAGTGGCAACCTTAGATGTAACTTGTAACACTTTTCTCATTAAGCATATTCAAGTAATCAATCATTTGAGTTACTTTTCATAGGTATGAGACTACCATGCCACTTATGTAATTGGCACTATCTCACTAATAGGGTTTAATCCTCAGTGGTTTTCTATAGTTAATATGTCTAATGTTTCACCACTTTTATTCATATTCAAAATTAATGATCATATTTATTAATGTGGATAAATATGAGATTCCCTAAAAAATACCACTAATTTATAAAACCAAATTATTATTGGTTTCCAAGCAATAATATAGTAGTAAAAAAGTGATTGTCTTTACTTGATTGAGTTCTAGTAAATTGAGGAGATCTTTCAATATCTAATGAGAAATAATTATTATGGTAATGTGTTATTTACCTTAGAATTAAATAATATTTAGGTTAAATTGATACTTTTATTAAAATGCACTAGAATCAATATTAATTAATCATAGGTAGGCTTTCCATCCCGATAACATTAATAGGAGTGATAACATACTCATTTTTAATACCATCTCCAAGGTAAGTACGTAAAATAATCTTACTAAGCGATTGAAATATTATGATTTAAATTATCATATACACCAAGATATAAAAAATATGTGTGATAAAACATGACATTTACCTTATTGTCATTGAGTAATAATTCTTACTTCATGTCAATGTTATAAACCCTGACTTATATATTTTGAAGCTTACATATTAAGTCAATCAATAAAAAGTGTCTACACTAATGTATTGAAATAAATTTAATTATAATGATCTCAAAAAATTATTCAATGCCTAAAAGGAAATTAATTTCATGAATATAATCTAATTATAAGAGTTCACATAGATCCTCAAGAATTAACAAGACTCTACTAAAGATTTTAAATTCGTCAATAAGGTTGATTGATCATTCTAAATTTATAAATCAACATATAAATTCATTAAGTATGACTAAACTTATTTAATGTTTGAAATATATTTACAAACAAATATTAACGGAGAAGAATTAAACACTTTCCTATAAAATTTATCTTTGGGGAATGGCTATTTTAGACTATTATAGTCAAGCATATTCAAATTTGAATTGCAATTTTCATTAATCTTAAAAAATAATAATAAATTTTATCCAATATTTTATTTTAGGTGACCTCTTATTAGTAATTTAATAGTATAACCAAATGTGAAAGATATCACAATCCCTTATACTACAAAAGGAATGTGTCTCATTACATAACTGCATCCATGTTAATCAAACAACCACAAATGAACTGCACATAATATATAATCTAAGATAGTAGACATCTGAACCAAAAATATACCTTTGAAACAAGTGGAGTCATAGGTAAAACAACTCTAATAATAGTTTCAATCAATTTAACTATGAATTCATTAGTCACATACACTAAAGAGATCAAACTAACCAATACAAGTTTATGGTAATTTCTAAAAATAATAGAAAACAACATGCAGCCTGAGGATTATCATCATGAATTAATGTGGTAATATAAATTCAAGAAAACTAATACATCAAGTAACTAAAATATTTAAACACATAATTAATGCATTTAATAATTACTCTACATAATATTCAAATATACAGGGTTGTTTTACCATCTACAATCCATTCCACACTAAGTTGAATACTAATTGCATCTTCACAAGGTTATACAAAATTTATAAATGGGATTTTAAAGTATTTCTAATATATATAAGCAAAAAAAAAATATCAACATTCAAATATTGTTAGTTTTTAAAACTGAATCAAATTATAAGCCTTCATTAAAATACATGATTGAATAGAATAATAAAGGAATAGTCCATCAACCACTATATTAATCATTATGAAATGCCACAAAATTTTCATATTAGTGGTTTAAGTAGTCATGGTTATACCGTTTAAACCAATAACAAATTCCTAACTAAAACATCATTGCATTGAGTAGGTCAAGTAATTATTTCTCAAGGTAGGAGAGGTTTAACACAAATGTCAATAATAAAACAAATTTAAAAATATAAGTGCTTCAAATTATTCTAAAGGCATCAAGTCTAAATTTCCTAGATATAATACACACATCTATTACATCAATAATATAAAGTATTTTTATACACAACACTAATTTATTAAGCTAAGAACAACTACTACAAAACTAAGAGTAGTGAAAATGATAACTTTACTAAAGTAATTCATCATATACAACATTAAATTCTTGCTACCAAGTTATACATCCTTACATAAAATCCTTTAACAACATAGTAGGAAAACTAGTATGAATGGTATCTAACACCATTTCTTTATGTACAAGTTTTAATTAAAACAAAGATTATTAACACAATGCATAGTAATGCAATTTTTTTTTCCTAAATAAAATAACATAATGAATTGAAGCCAAGGATGAACCCAATAGATATTTTCAAGCAATTTCTTCCCAGGTGCCATATGAGCCCAACCATCATTGGGTTTTATCTACCCACCCCAACCATAAGTTGGAATAGTACTAAATACCTAGTGATGAAATTAGAGCACACATATATTCTTATTAGCATGATGAAATAAATATCATGGGAATAAGTTTTCCATGGCTTAAATTAAATCAAGCAAATGAATCAATTCAATAAGACAAACAAAGTGTGAATGTCATTGACCTTAGTGACTTCCAAGATTAGCAAGGACTCAAATACACATAACCTAAAAATATCCAAGAAAAAATGACCAGGGTTTGAAAACCCATAAAACCAATAAAGAAAACCTTTGAAAATAACCATAATGAATAAAAGAGCTACCAGTCAAGTTATTCAGCTTTATCAGTTCACCTATACACCATCTGAGGGTGAGGTGTAACTCAAGTCTCATCTATAAGGGTTTTCATCAACTTTCATCATAAATATATCTAATTTAGGTCTACTCAAGAGACTTGCCAGTGCTTATAAACCATAAACATATATTATTTAAGATTTACAAGAACCCAATTAAACATTCATACCTTAAACAATAATCTCATAAACTTACATTTTAATTGTGTAATGTAAAACCAATGAAAAATCAATAAAACCCTTTACTGCTTGCTCAAGTTTCTTCCACTTTTATCATTATCCTCTTCACAAATTTTTCCCCACCATTTTTTAAACCAATATAACACCACATTTTATAGTAGTTCCATTTGGTATAAATCTTTATTCTAACAAGTGGAACTCCCACTTGAAACTTGTTAACATTACAAGATCCATGTCTGCATGCATGATGATGAGTTCCAAACCCTCATCAACCTATATGCTTCCAATACCAAATACACACTTCTATACAAAAATTTAGTAGCTTTCATAACATGAAAACCCTAATCAAGTGATCATAAAATAAGTCAAATGACCATATCATTACCATGGTTTGGTCGATTAACCCATCATATCTAAAAAGGTCATTAACCTAAGTATATCAAGACTTATAGTATTAAAAAAACTATTCCATTTAATAACATGTCCCACTTTTATTCCTTAGTCCCTTTTATGGAATAAATAATCAAAAATGTACACAAACCTCAAATTGATCTCATAACTCAAGGTAAGATAAAACTATCAAAGGTATTATGATCTCCAACATCCTTTCTAAATGCACATAGATGTCATAATGCATCTTGTTTATTTCCAATATCAATCCATTAGTGTTAGAATGATACCATTCTCAACCCAGTGTTGACTAATTTCTCCAATAATAAAATAAAATACTTCAAAGCCAAAGGAAATTAGAAACAAAAATCAAATAAATAGTATAAAATATGGTATGACATGGCTCAAGATAAATGGTCCATCAAAAAGATTTTTTTGGCTTAAAAAGGGTGATCTTATTTGCATCATAATTTCAAATCTATTTTAATTTTACATATTCATCACTTCATGCAAGATATTAGTCTAACCTATGTCATCTGAGGTAACATATGCACCCATACAAACAAAGACATCAATTGTATCTAACCTTATATAATCATATTAATGTCAAATGAATATAAATGTTGAATTAATTACTTGAAAATCAATCTTAAATAGTAATAATGTTTTGAAAATAATCATAATATCCATAATATAGTGTTCATATAACATAACATAAATAGTCATGATCAAAATGTTAGTTAGCTGTGGTCATGATAGTGTAATCGTAAACCTTGCTCTTCTATTTCAATCATTTTAATGCTTTCAATTTCATATTATATGCACTGATTATATACTATAACATTCTCTTGTTTGTAGGTTAATCACTATAAAATCACTCAAGTTGGACTCACATAAAGGTAATGTGTGTTATACACACCCAAGTACACATTTCATTTCCTTTAAACTAGTAATTTCATTACTAGATTAAAGAGGGGAATGTAGATAATATTTATGAATTATATAATACCCCAATATTATACACTTTACAAATACATATCATGGATGTACCTTTAGCTTTTAGACCTTATTGTTGCTAAAAGGCTTGCATACACTATCTCTCTATGTTAAATTAATTATCTCTTAGTTTGACCAATGTTATTATGATGACTTAGACCTTCTATCATGCTCATAATATTACAAACTTGCTTATATTTTATTTATACAAGTTTTTGACTTGCACTTATTTTATATTTACTTGGACACTTACATGCCAGTCAAATCCCTACGTTGATAGAAGTGTCCGTTCATGACACAAGTGTCTAATGCCCTAAAGTAATCCAATTTGAAAATAAATGTATTCCTATGGTTGACTTAAGTTATTTAATACAAGGTATTCTCCAAAGGGATGTGTGTGTGTGTGTGTGTGTGTGTGTGTGTGTGTATAGACACACACACACACACACACACACACACACACACACACACACACACACACACACACACACACAATATCATCCCTCATTCATTACTCACCTACCATAGACCAAACCTCTCACAAGGAAAGTTAAAAAAGGCATTCAATTAATCATTCAAGTGAGAAAAGATTCCTTATTTTATCCTATTTCCATATCAGTCATAGGGACATCACATCTATGGGTCTGAAGTATTGAAGGAGCATCCCATGAGCCACATTTTCCAAGTTACAAGCTAGGTCACTCTATGTACTTGATTATCACACATTGCATCCTTATACACACATAAGCCAACACATAGGGGAGAACTACATAAATATAAGGCCCTCTTCGAAGTATAGGCTATGTAAGAAATTCTCATTGATAAAAGGTTATCTAGGGTAACTCAACATCATGTGCTCACTAACCCATTTTTCCCACAACCACTATAAAGATAAAGAACTAGAATTTTACTATTTGACAAGGAGAGACAACCCATGATTCAAATCTAAGCACACTAGAGTGAATGTGACACAAACCTATAATGTTCTAGGTGGTCACATCCAAATCCAATAAGTATTTTGTATAGGACATCTACATCTAGGTGAGATATAAGCATCGATGAAACTATCTAAGGTCGACATAAGTGTTCAAGGATACATAAGTGCTTAATCATAAATTTGAGGACTAATCTAGAATCCACTCCTAGTATTATTCCTTCGTATTCTAGATCTAGATCTATTTTAACATCAAAACCAATTACCTTGTTTTCATTATTATTACAATATCTAGCATAGTTTTAATTTCTATTTTTATCTGAGTTTGTAAATAATTTGGCTTACTTTAGAGATAATCTACCATCCTTGTGCCCTAGGCTCTCTCTACCTCTTTAAACCTAGATTCCCCAATTTATATTTTAGGGTTAAAAAACTTCCACAAGACAAGCTTCCTTTAATAAAAAATTCTAAACAATAACTCCTCTAAATGAGGATTAGGGCAAAAATGTGAGCGAACGTAAAGCAAAATGAGTGTATATGATCTATGGGAGTAAAAGGGTAACTTATATTTATAGTGGTCAACAACCTTAACACATCCTAAAAGTTAATCTAATGGCAGCAGCTAGGTCTAATGTAGTTAAGAGGAGTTGGATGACATTGAAATATGTCACTAGGAAGAAAAATATAGATGTTAAAAAAACAAACTCAGAACTACATCAACCAGGTTAATAAAGTATGGTAAGGGAAAATGTGTCAACAAACTATATCCATGGTCAATGTAGTTGGAAAACACATTGAATGACATCATCAAAGATAGATGTATTTGGAAAACATAATGAATTGCCTTAACCATGGTAGATGTAATTGTAAAGACACACTGAACTACATTGACCTTTGTAGAAACAATTAGAAATGGGAAAATTGACATAGTTGAGTGAGGTAGGATGGAAAGAGTTAGGTAGAAATTAAAATATGAGGAAGCTAAACTATAAATAGGAGTGGTATGATCATGTCATAAATAACAACATCTCTCACAAAACATTAAAGGCCTAACCACCCTTTCCTAGTGCACCCTTTAAGGCATGCACTTAGGGAGATTTAAGCTTGATAGGTTATTACAAGAGAAAGTGTTAGTTAGTGATTAAATTGAAAAATATTGTGTAGATAGGTGGTGTATAAACCCATAGGTTTCATCGTTCTACCAAACAATGTCTAGTTATTCAAATTCAAATTTAGGTAACAGGGCATACCACACATTGTGTACATCCCATTCATGGATTTTCCAAATAGGCCACTATATAAACCCATTTTTCATTCATTTATTCACTAGTTGGTAAAAGTATTATATATTAAAAACACCATATTTATTCTAAAATCACATTACAAGGAAAACACCTATTCTTCCCAATTTTGAGTCCACATAATCTAAGTATCCATGAGCTAAGTCTAAATACACCTCCAAGGTCACAAGCCATTGTTGAGCACATAATTACACTAGTATTGCACCATCATATAACATTAAACTGATATTTCACACACTCCACCATCACAAGATAGAAATATATGGAGTTTGATCCCTCTTTAGAGTATTGGTATATAGGTAGCACTCAATATAAGGGTTGTTGAAGTCCAACACAACTTTAGTTACTAACCCCTTTTTCCACATCCACCACATTTATACCTTATTATCAATTAATCTTGTGTTCCAAGTGAAGAACAAGGTACACAATGGCTCCTACAATGAATCAAGGGAATGAGATCACACACATAAGACCTATAGGTGAAGTTGCACTAACCTAAATTCATACAGAGGAAAAAAATCATACCAAACACTGACAAACATTGACCTCATCTAAATAACATGGCGTTATCCCAGAATAAAATATAGATCTATTCTTAATTCATAGAAACCTAACATAGTCCCATAGTTGACCACATAATCTCTATTGTAGTCTATCAGATCTACATGCCAATTAATTAATGTCTTTATTATTTTTATCTTTTAACATATTTCCATAAATATTAAGTTCCAAATCAGTCTTTTATGATTTACTACATATCTTATTCTAATTTTACTCAAAAGTTTATTATTATTGGATTAAATCATAGCTTAATTATTTATTTTTACATAAAAACATATTGATGAGCATGTCTATTGATTGAATATTACAAACCCTAAATATCCATGTTGCTAGGGTTTCTTTTCTTATTTTTCTTATTTCTAATTGTTGTATTAGGATTATTTCAAATTTGGTAAATTATTTGTTAACAATAATCTTCCAATTTTCTATTTCTTATTTTATGCAATCTAATAAAGTTGTTTCTACCTCTTTTATAAGAAGTGATATACTAAGTGGTACTCAAGTTTAGCATACTTAGATAAAGTTTTATAAGACACATAAGATGGATAAGAACAAGGATATATTAGGACCTTTAAATATTAATGGACAAAATTAATATGCCTAAATACATGACAATACTTTAGAGCATAAAAATTATAATCAAGAAAACATTATCTCTAAAGATGAGCATTAATATGTAATTCCACTTATAAGTGATGAAGAATTATAACTTAAAAAGATTGTAAATTATTAATAACTTTTAACAAATAATATCAAGATTATAATATGATTTTGAAAACTCTTTTGGACATAAAAAGTGCAAACCCTGCTTAATCATATGAGACTTCCAATGCTATGGGATCCATTCCTTTATTTTCATCATTAGATACAAATTTTAATACCAAAATATACTACGGGGGAAACCCAAGGGTTTTTGTACATTAATATGCCAATTTCTACTCAACTAGTCAATACACCACCTTTGGTTAGCACACATTTTATTCTTGATTCATAATACCTTATGAAGATTGTTCTAGCTCTATAGACTAAGGTGTTTCAAATGGAACAAAGTGCTTTAAAACCTAACACATGATTCAAAAAATTTAATGCATGCTCCATTGGCTTAACATATTTTAGCATATATTTTACCAATTAGTTTTTTGACACCTAATCTTTCATTGTATAATGGAAAATATAACCCCAAATAACATTTGAGATAATTTTACATAACATGTTTGGACTATGCATCCAATGATAAGTTGTTGACCAAATTATTTACCATAAATTTAAAATATTATGATATAATATGCTTCTATACTTTACCATATTTGTTAGTTCATGCCTTTAATCCTTTGGCATGTTTTTTCCTTGCACATTTATCAAACAATATGAGTGAAAATATTTCATATGCTTTGATTACTCAACTCAAACAAGAATCCAATGAGCCTATCATAGAATATGTATCATGGCATAATACCATGTTATCTAAGATGATAAATCCTATGGTAGATAAGGAATTAAAATACATATTCAAACAAAGATTTCTTCTACCTCTACAGGGATATCTTATTTTTAATAAGTTTCTATCATTCATAGATTTATGTAACATAATTAAGGAAAGAGAGATCGAATTATTGACAATGAATAAGCTAAGGTATGCACCCAACCTCATTTCTACTTCTCATGAAAATAATCCAAGGAAGCCACCATAAAGGTGAGACCAAGTGAAAACAAGAATGATCTAAAAGAAACAATGAATACAATCTTAGAATTTACTTGGTGCATTGTATTATCAACTCCTCTAAGGAGATAATTTACCAACTTTCCATAAGCTCCTGGAAAGGTGATATAAAAGTTATTGGAATGCAATCTCATATCACTTATTCCCATTAAATAGGTTGAAGTGAGTAATCCTCTTCCAAAAGGATTTGATCATAATGATTTTTTGATTTTTCATACAATATTAGGGCATACTACTAACAAATGCATTAGTTTGAGACATAAGATACTATATTTGATAGATGAGAACACCATTGATGTGGGTACTATTGGTTCCTAGTTTTACACCTCTGTCACTCCACCTTGCACGCTTGAGAGAAATTGAAAGAAAATATGGAAAACCTACTTAATATGTCATAATAGCTGGGGAAAGGTTTGACATCAAGACTAGACTGAATGGAGAAAATGACTGGGAGGCACCTACAAAGGGTATGGCCAGTTCCCTACTACTTTTAGCTCTACCTGAACTAAGGTGAGAGGAGATAAAGGGTAGCTCACTCACATGAAGGGATCCTAAAATTGAATATTCATGGGGATTTTTTGTATAAGGGAATATAAATCTAACTAGAACATAACCAAACTTGTTCTATCCACCCAAGAAGGGTTGTCACATAGAATGAACAAATGTTCTAGGCCATACACAAGCTACTAAAGACATATATGAATATTATTGAAAATTTCATTCTAAATAATATTAAATAATAGAGGGATAAATGGGAGGTTACAATGTTTATCTTTAATGCACAAAGTCTAAACACATGCTAGGTATACAATATTTATGCATTTTTAGGCAAATAACACTTCATACATGAAAAGGGCATGTTATATGTAAGGTAAAATAGGGTAGGACAAAATTATCCGTTAATATAAATTAAAGTGGAGGGTTAACATATGAGCATAAATAAGTTCAAATAAATTGCTATATCACCTTTACCAATAAATGTACCATAGATTTGAAATAAATGAAACTAAAATCATGCACAAATGATATCCTTAAAGAAATCTTAATTGAATCCATAAGCCTAGGACTACGCTTAAAAAGGCTATCAACACCCTATTCCATAATCTCAAATGAGAAAGGATTTTAAAATCTAGGTATACACTCTAAATGACTACTATAAAGATGAATACATTAGATCACCAATCAACTAAGCATGTAAAACATGGCATTGTAATTCAATAATGGAAAGAGAGTGGAAACCATGAGAAAATTTCATTTATCAATTGAATTGGAAATGAATACAATGTGTATTAAACAATATAATAGATTAACATCGTCTAAGAAAATCCTATGACAAGGGAGATACGTATAATGCTCTCAAATATTACCAATGATTTTACATCAAAAATCAATTTGGCATTATAAATATTATACAATGAGAACTCTTTGAGGCTATAGCTCTTGACTCAAAAATTTAACCAAACCTTGTAAAGGGACATACCCTCTTTAATTATATAATTGAGCTAAGCCTAACATATTCCTAAAGATGCTCCATCTAGAAGATTCTTTCATGGGCTTGGAGTCTATTAGGCCTTGTAACAAACATGATTCCTTGGATTATGCTCATGCTTCTGTGATGATGGAAAGCTTGATCCTCTACTACAATAAAATATTTTTTAATTATCTATGTGGAGGAGGATCTTGTAAGGGATAAAATAAACCTTTGTACTATTACATAATAAACTAAAAACATCCCTTTCTTATGCACATGATTAAAAAAAAACTAACTTTGAAAGTGATGTGCCACTAACGGGTGAAGTACAATGGTTTCCCAATTGGAAAAGAGAAAAAAGAAGGGAGAGAAAAGAAGAGAGAAGTGGTGCTAGTTAAAAAAAAACTAAAATATCTGGTTATGTTTAGGAGTTGATTTGGATAATGGAATCCTTCACCAACCTATTCTTATACCTGATATATTCTTTGAGCATGGGGGAAATATTCCCTTGGTCTAGGCTTGCCTGGTATTTGAATTTTACTCAATATTCATCAAGCTAAGTGGAAATACTCTAAATAATGGTTTGCTTCCATCCAATGAATTTTTTAAGATGGTCAAAATATTTCTCAAGTGACACTAATTGATTTATTTTTTCAACATCAAAATACTCTTGCAGTGCATCAATGAGGTTTTTTGAGCATTAAGTACTACTTCCTCCAAATAATTTGAACCATCAAAGCTTACCATTTTAATAATTATGGAATCTATTTCCTTTATTGTAATCTTGAGGGACCACTCTTCTCCTTTCAAATCAAAGATGACATCTTTGAGCATCATCAGATGATGCTTGATTGCTAGTTGACATTCCTTGGGCCTCGTGTGATCATTTAGAGCAATGATTTTTTATACAATCAAAGTGTTTGTGCCTATATTATAGACCTCATCCACCTTTTACTAGAATTATTCCCACTTCTTGACATCTATCTCATATAAAAACATCTATGCATCACACTCCCTTTGGTTGTCCACTATGTTATTCAAGCATTTAAATATTGAGTTGATTATCTCTTCAGCCCTAGTGCCCAAGTCTTCTTACCATTTTTATATTGTTCATTCTTTGGTATTCAAATCATCAATTTGACTAGAGTCAAATGATGCAAATCAGAGATGGAGAGAACCTAGAGAAACATTGGTAGTTGGAGTTACTGCCTTAGGCTCACTTAGTAACTTTTGCATGTACTGGATCAAGCCTAGTTTTCTACCTTCAACTCCTCCATGGTGGCTTTGTCTTTATCCATTCTATAAGCCACCATGTTTGTCAAAACCTATGAACTATGTTTTATCTCATTTCTTGATGGATCCCCTAGTTTGAAGCTATAGATAGTATAACTCTCAAGGGGAGCATCTTTTTCCAAAGCATCTTGTGGAAGAATGGCTATCTCCAAATTCCTCTTTCTTGTAGTAGTGAATTTAGTTTAGGAGTGTGTCTTGCCATTTTTAGGGGGCTTGGCCTTATATGCCTAAGTGATCTTTACCACATCAATCTCCCCAATTTTTCTCATGATATCCTTTTTTATTTGACCTATTCTTAAACCCAGAGAAAGGGTCTAGTCTAAATTCCCATTGATGTACTATACATTGATGCAAGCCTTGAGATATTGAAAGGTGGTGTCATTGGAGTACATGGTGTTAGAAGTGCCATAAGAATAGGCTATGGACTCAAAACAAATTGTTTAGTCTCTTCATCACTCTTTAGCTCCTTACTACCTTTATTTTCTCCATGTTCCCCTTCTAGTTTTGGCTCAATTTTCTCCAACACTCTAAAATCTAGTATGAATTGGTGAGACTCCTTGAGAAATTTTTCAATGGAGCTCCCCTATACCGTGGGATAACTAGAAGGTTCTATAATTGCTTCACCTTCTTTATTTGCCTAAGTTTTAGGTAGAGATGAGGCTATATTAATTTCCTTGCTTCCCTCAGGAAACTCTTCACCAATCATGGCCTCTAGACCTTGATTCAAGGAAGGAGACCTCAAGGTACTTCAATTGAATCAACACTTTCTAAAATACCCTCCTCAACATATTTATTCAATTTATCTAATTCCTTATTTACTTATGAATGGGTAGGGGTACCCATTTGTAGATTTGTTCCCCTACTTTCCTCTACACTCACCTTCTCTTCTAGTTCTAAACTTGACACCCTTAGAAGGGAAGGGACATCTTGTGATACCTCTGGAGTTTCCTATAATCCTTCTTGGTCAACCGCCACTTCAAAGCTAGTGGTGCCTTGAATATCCTACTCTAGCTCTAATTTAAATCTCTCATCAGATTTATTTAATTCCTTAGTTCCACCTTGATCACCTTGGCCTAGTGATTAGGTGATGATAATTTCAATAAATGCATCTATATTTGATGATACTGCTTCCTTTTCCTAAAGGGCATGAGCTTGCATAGCCACCTCAACTCCAACCTATGCAACTTCTTCAAAAGATAAATGATCATTTGAGGTCAAAAAGTCTTCCTCATTACCTTTAATCTCTTATTTTGAGGGAAAATCATCTACAAATAGCCCCATCAGAAGGACATTCACTGGGGTCTGGGGTCTTTCCCTTTTAGTTCTTTACCTAGTTCTTACTTGTAGAGGAGTGAATTCATGATGCTTCTTCATCACCTCAATAATGGGCCTACCTTCATCTGAGTCTTCTTAATCACTCATATCCCTCAACCTTTGGGCATATGAGGACTTATCCTCTTTATTTTTTATAGGGAGTTCCTTAGAAGGTAGGTCTTTAAACACAACCTCCTTCTTTTTCATAGGAAACACACTCAGAGTTCATAAATCCCTCTTAACTCTCTTTTGCTTAGAATTATCTCCTTATTATTCGCCTCCTCTATTTATTAAATATATATTTGGGGGAGGGATAACTACTGGTTATTATGCTGGCAAAGGAGGTGAAACATGAGCTAGATTGACCATTACGATAGCTACTAAAATGACTGGCATCATTTGGGTTCCCTCTACCATAATGGATATTGGGATGGCACTGGTTAGTGTGACCTCCCCAGTAACAATATTGTCCTAATTCTCTACCAAGCTTGTTAATTTTGAGAAGGTCAATATTGCCTTAAACTATGATGCTATTATTGAATCCACATCAATTAGCTTGGTGAAGTCAACATCACCAAGCTTGCTCTTCCCCTTGCCATTCACTGGTAGTGGTGGAGATAAAAGATCACCACTATAATCTAGGAGGAAACCTTTTTTCTCCCAAACTTGTTTGGGCTCTTGGAGGGTAGGGGTGTCATAAGCACCAAGATCAAGCCCATGTTATTTCAACCACCTAAAGTTTATTCTCATGATTACAAAGTCTCTCCATAGAATGGAATCATTCTCCTTAGTAGTGAAGTCTACCTATGTGATGGGATAGGCTTCAATATTATATTTATTATACATTATAGATAGTTTCCTCTTATCATCCACCATGTCCTTAGGAATGGGAACAATATTGTAAGTAATAGCCATCTACAATATTATCCTCATATAAACCAATTTCTTGATGTCCTCCTTAATGGTGCAGTCAGACCAAATATATTCATAATGTGATTGATGTAAAATTACATTGGACACTATGTTCACCAACCATCTGATATCATAGTTGGGCTTGGGTGGCATCTTATCAATCACATACTAGCCCATTTCTTGTTCTATTCCTTCACTTTGGAAATAAAAGGACATAAATAGTGTCCAATTTCAACTAAAAAATTGAAGGGATTATTTATCTTTTTCATCATAATCATCTTGTGTAGGGGCACCATCTACCAACTCAATTCCATCACTACTAGTCTATCATCTAAGTATCTTGATAATTTATATAGAGAACCTAAGTAGCCACTTATCTTGATATAAGTGAATATCCTGTATTAGATATATGAGGCACCATACTTCTTAATTATTTATTGTCCACCTTGGACATTCTATTGAGGATCCTTAAAGGAAATAAAACACTCATCATAGTGTTGAAGAAACAATTGTAAACCCTAAAAAAATTCTTCTTGAAGCCATCTAGAGTAATTTTTGGATAAAAATCATATATTCTCATTCCATTAGGATTCTTGGTGAGCCCCTAGAATATATTATTATGCACAAGTTTGTACATTAGGTAAGAACACATATAAAATTTACATGTAAACCTCTTATTTTAATAAATTGGTACTTGAAGTTTCATCATTTGCTTGTGCAGGTTATCACTCAGAATGGTGGCCTAGTCTAGCTTCTTCTATTGCTCCAACACATAGATTAAGAATAAAATTAAGAACATAAAAAAAATACTGAAGACCTATTTCTATCAGGCATTATGTTTGTGAAAAGGGCCCAAGAAGTCGAAGGGAAGGAAAATTCTCACTCGGGTAAAATAAGACAAAGGACCTAGTAAATCAACAAAACACCCTAGATAGAGCTATCTAAATGCAATATATTTTCAACCTACCAAATATTTTGATGATGAAAAGGGCACAAATTACTTGGTGTATATTTAGGCTCCAACATTGGCTCTTGCTCAGGGATGTGTACCCCTAGTGGGTACATAGAGAACATCAAACACGATGCCTATCCATTGGGCCATGGAGTCAAATAATTTTGTAACAAATATAAGGAAAAACACACCATGGATGAACCTAGTTATAATGAGGCACCTGAAGACAAAAAAAATAAAAGGAAAAGGCACAAACTATACAAACACAACCCTAAGTAGGGTAAAAAAACACAAAGAGGCTGTACAATATGTACATATTTACATAGGCTAGTATGGACTCAATCCAAAAAATGCTTGAGATGTCTACCATTAACTGGTAGTTCTAATATTTCTCCATCAATATCTCTAAGATAAAATGTATGGTTATATATTTGATAATAAATGGTGTAGGGACCCATCCATAGGGAATCAAATTTACCATGTTTCCCCTTATCTTCATGTCTATTATCCCAGAGTAGGACCATATCTCTAATTTGAAAAGCTCTCGATGTAAATTTTTTATCAAAGATATTCTTGAGGATTTCTTTGAACTTTAAATGCTTTTCATGAGCTTGTCTATGATATTCATCAAGATCTACAATTTGGTTGATTCTTTCCTTATAGTGGTCTATTTCTTCTTCATGTTCAACTATTTTTTGCATGAATTGGTAAGTAGGTAACTGTAAATTAAGGGGTCAAATAACTTGAGCTCCATAAACAAGCTCAAAGGGGATTTTACCAATATAACTTTTAAGAGTCATATTGTTAACCCAAATAGAAAAATTCAATTGCTCACCCCATTTCCTTTTGTTGGCATCCAAAGTCCTTTTAATAATTTTTAATAAACTTTTGTTATTAGACTTGGCTTACCCATTTCCTTGCAGATAGTGATTAGAGGAATATGCTAGATCAATCCAATAATATTCACATAATGCAACTAATTATTTCACTCTAAAGAACATGGCATTGCCATAGATAATTTTAGTGAGCACTCCAAATCAACAAATCAAATTATTTAATAGGAAATCAATGACTACTTGGTGGGTTGATTTTTTGGTAGGGATTACTTCCACCCAGTTTATGAAATTATCAATGGCCACTAAGATCCACTTATGAGCATCACTTGAAGCATCTGATATTTCACCCATGAAGTCCATTACCCACTACTTGAAATTTCATTTAATAGAAATTGGCTATAGGGGAAGTGATCCAGATGCTTTCATTCTCTTAGCAAATCACTGGCACTCTTCACATCTCCTTACCATAAAAACATCTTTGAATAAAGTGGGACACCAATAACTGGCCCTTAGAATCTTGTGTAGTGACTTTAAGAGCAAAGTGACCACCACACACACCACTATGTAACTTTGTAACTAGTGAAGTAATCTCATGTTCCACTAAGCACCTCAAGAGGACACCATCTAAGTTCCTCCAAGATAGCTCATCTTATAATAGAAGATATTTTTGGGATGCTAAATTCAAGGTCCTCCTTTTATTTTATCTAAATGGGGAGGACAATTTAGAGTCTTCAAATAATAGACTATGTCTTTGTACCATGGAGATTAGTTGTACTTGGATTCAAGGCTATCAATAACCCCTTTTACATTATTCACCTCTATAGCCTAGAATTTGGCCTTAGTCATCAGCTTGGTGAGACCCATGCCCTTAAAGAACTTAGTAGTTTATTTCTATAGGTCATATTATTGAATTTTGTTGACCCATCAACATCTTTTTTTAGTAGTCTCATTCTCAGTTAATATGCCCTTCACCATAATGTGAGGAACATAGGCCAAAATCTTTGAACTCAGGATGTAGGCTCTAAACTATTTGATAGCCTTTAAAAGAGAAAAGGCCTATTTATACATTATGGTATAGTTTAGCTCATTTCCCTATAATTCCTTGCTGAAAAAGGCAATTAGTTGATCATGACTCTCAACATTCTTTTATAGTATCACTGCAACAATAGTATGTTTAGAGGCAAATGAAAAGATATAGAAATATTTTCTATAATCAAGACTAACAAGCACTGGGGTAGTTTTCAAAGCTACCTTGATTTCCTAAAATTTTTGGGTAGCCTTCTCCTCCCACTTTATAGTTTGATCTTTTTTCAACATTGAAGTGATGGGTAAAGTAATCTCTACAAATTTGGAAATAAACCTTCTAACAAAATTAATATAGCCAAAGAAAGATTGAATACCTTTCTTGGTCTATGGGATGGGTACGTTGTCAATAGCCTCTACCCTTTTTAGGTCTATCATTACATCTTGCTTAGATAAAATGTGCCCAAGTAGCTTTGCCTTCTATACTCCAAAGTGGCACTTCCTAAGATTGAAGAAGATTTTGAACTCCCTACATTTGATAAGCATATTTTATAAGTGCCATAAGTGGTCATCCTTTTTCTTGGATTACACTATAACATCATCCTAATACACTAAAATGAATTGGTTGATTAACCTAGTGAAGGATACATCCATTTATGTCTAGAAGGTGGCACCTACATTCAATTAATCTAAAATGCATTTGGACATACACATAGGTGCCCCATGAGGTAGTGAAAGTAGTCTTTGACCTTTTAGACTCCTTCACTACTACCTAGTTGTAACCAAAAAAACCATCCAGAATTGACCATAGCTCAAAACCAGTAACATCTTTGAGTATGTTGTCCATGTTAGGAAATGGATAATTATTCTTCAATAAAGCCTTGTTTAAATTATAGAAATAAACACAAAGCTAGATGTCTCCATTCTTCTTTCTAATAGGGACTAGATTAGCCACCCACAATGAATACTTGATGGGTTGAATGATCTCATCATCCCTTAACTTCTTGAGTTCTTCTTACATCTTGGTGGCTAAGATGGGATTGATAGGCCACCATTTTTGGTGGAATGGTTTTGTATTAGGCTCAAGAGGGATAACATGTTGGAATAAGTCCTCCCTATAAGCCTTTAGCTATGAATATGACCATGCTAAATAGTCCTAGTAATTAATTAAAATATTGATAAATGCTTCTTTCTCTTTATTTCTCAAGTGAGTGTCGAGCCAAATATTCCTTGGATTTTCCTCTATCCCAATGTTAATCTCAGTTACATCCTTTGATATAGAAATATTTCTAGATTTGACTCTATCAAATCTATCAAAGGATGCTTCGAGACTAACCAATCCTCTAGGGATAGTATTAATCTTCAATTGGATTATTTATTTTCCAAACAAATTTTCTTTTCCATCACATACCTATATCATGGAGTCAATATCTATAATGGTTCCTTCGAACTCATCTATACAACATAGAAACCTTTTTATTTGATCATCATCATCAAAGACTTGCCAATGATTAATGTTATTCAAGACATAAGGCCTTACTATAACCTCCACCTCATATTCACAAGAGGGATTTCTATGCTCAAATTTAAACCCTACATCCCTCTTTTCAAGCATATCTACCACCTGATTAAAATCATAGGCATTATACTCAATATTGAAAGTGTCAAACATTCCAAGCAGTCCCATACAACATTATGATATTACATCCGTCTCTTATATTTCATGGTGTAAATATCTTAGACCTAATTCACCACTAATTCTAAATTTCCCTTAACTAGTAACTTTTTGAGTGCATATTCATGGGCAATATAGAGTCGAATAAGGAGTGCTTCATATTCTACAATATTGTTTATGAATTTAAAGGACAATTGGAAGGAGTATCTATAAGCCTATCCATTAGGGGAATAAAATACAACCCCAACTCCATTTCTAATATTTGAACATGCTCCATCAACATTCATCATCCAGATGGAGTCCTCATATATAACACCAAATTCAGGAGGTAGTTCCTCATACTCAACACTCCCCATAAAATTTATGATGTATGTATCCACATATAACACTTCGCTCAATTTATATTTAAGATATTCTAGAACATGAAGCATTTATGGCTCCTAATTAAAATGAACCATGTTCCCATCTAGAGGTACAGTGGCATAAGATAGATCCATCTGAACACTACCCCCAATACTAGTAGCCCATTTTCTAGATAACAACATACCCCATTTTAGCAGATAATCTACAACAACAATGTCCATACTCAGGAACTTACTAGGGTATTATGAAAGTTACACCACTAGTCCTTTAACCATCCCAATAAAAAGTAATTATCTAGAATACATAGCAATGCATCATATATATGCCACAATTATCCTTATAAAAAGTTCATTCAGCATAGCTAGTGGCATAATGTTTCAAGACACACTAGAGTCAAACATGTAGTTATGGACAATCAGCCCATTAATCAGTAAGGTGGTATAGAATGAGCTGAAATCAATTTGAATCTCTACCAATATTGTTCCCAAATACACCTCCAAGTGATGTTCAAGAGATTTTGAGGTGTTCTCATTTTCCACAGGGGAAGTGGGAGAAGGCTCAGCTTCAACAATCTCATTAGTAGTAACTTTCTCAATGAATCCCAAATACTCAAAGGCTCTTTTCCTATGCTCTAGAATTTTCACAAAATTCACTATGAACTTCAATTGAATCAATACATGGGCCATTCCAAAAATACTATATTTGGGCAAAGGAGTGTTAGTAGGTAGACTAGTCACAGTTTCATTTGGGATACATCCCTCAAGAGTCAAGGGGAGAGAAGTAGGTGAACCTATATTCTTAACTTCACTTTTCAAGGGATGCTTCCTGGATTTATACTTATTGGGAATAAAAAATAATAGGGGAGTTATATTATTGGCTTGGGTACCTTTTGGATTAGCATTATAAGGTGTAGAACTAGGCTTGGTGGAATGTTGGACCTCCTTACTCCCTTTGGTCTCTTTTTATTTAGTCTTTGATTTAGTGGAAGTAGAGTCTTTATCTTTCAAAGGAGTATTTTGATCTTTAATTCTCAAATTTTACTTCTTATTCTCTTAGGAAATTACTATGTGGATCATTTGTTATCGATCCTCAATTGATGGAGTTGAATCCCCATATTTCTCTTTCATCATTGATCTTAGAAACTCAAAATCATGAATAGGCAATTCATATTCATGCATTATATTTTTCTCATAGATGAATTCTAGGGTTGGGACACTTACCTTTTCACATGCTCTCTAGAATGATTGAGTAGTGGTAGTGCTCATCAAATCTATAGATGGAGAGGTGACCATCACATCTGGTTCACTAAGTTGCAAAGTAATATGTTCATAGGCTGGAGTGTTTTCACAATTAGGAATAATTGAAGCACTCACAAATTCCTCTTGAAAGGTGTAACTTTCCATCTCTTGGAAATAAAAAAATGTAAATATCATATTCATCAAATGTAGATTCAAATCCTTCTATACCTTGACCATCAATATTAGTTATGCTACATGGGGGATAAGGGAGGAAGCACTTATCAAACTAGTCGATATTAAAATCAACTACATTAACCTTTGTAGCTAAAGTATCTCGTACTTCCATTCCACTTCCCTAGTTTTTGTTTTTATCATGCTTATCATCCCTTGAAATCCCCTTTACTTTGTCATTATTCCTACCTTGGAAAGCTATCCTACCTTGACCTTGATCCTTGGGATGATTTCTTTCCTCCCTCTTTTGATCCCTACTATCATCATGGTTAGAAGAACCCTAAAACAACCCCTTCTCTACTTTGGCCAACTTAAGAGATTTATTTCATATAAGTAGATAGAGTATTCACAATTTCCTCTATATGTAAACTCTTATGGGAGGCTTGAGGCTTTGCAGGATTCATAAGTTTGACATCATCCCTCTTGTTCAAAGGCTTACCCACAACTTTGATGTTATTATCTATTTGGATAGCCAAATTGAAGGCCATATTTAGATTTATGGGACCCATATCTCTAAGATAATAGGCTACCTTCTTGTCAAATGCATCACAATATTTAATGAAATAAGTAATACCACTAGGTATAATGTCCTCTGGTAGCCTTCTGAACACTTTACTGAATATAAAATTAAAATCCTTGACACATTCATTAGGATTTCTCTCAAGGATCTCAAATTTGGAAAGTAAGAATTTGTGATCAATGCTATCACCGAATATCATCTTAAATGCATCAATAATAACTTTTCATGTGTTTATGGATCCATCAAGGAGGAATTTGAACCACTCCTGGGCCTCTTACTCAAGTGTGTTTACAAAGAGCTTTATGCACACACCTTCTAGATCAATTTCATAGTATTCAATAACATTTAATAAGTATTTTAAATGTTTTTCCCTAGACATGACATTGTTCCCTTGAAAATTAGGCAAAATATTCTTTACTTTGATGGGAAATTCTTTAGGAAAACTAGGTATAACATTTAAGTTGATAGGTTTAAACCTCGGGATCACAAATGGTCTGCGTTTATTAGCCAAACCTTGATCTTCTTCTCCATCATTTTCATTAGCTACATTAAACATCCTCCTTCTTAGATCATGGTCTCACATCTCTGATTCTAAAGATGAAGATGAATTAGGGGATGAATGAGAATGAATATTATGAGGAGGAATTGAAGGAGTAGAAATAGAATCAAGCCGAAATGGCCTAGCAGGAGGAGAAATACTTCATTGGGGAAAAGGAGCTTGACTTGTAGGGAGCTCAAATTTATTTAAAGTGCTCTTATATCCTTAAACCAAAGGGATATTTGAGAAAAGGGGATAAATATGATGGGAGAAAAACTTATCTAGTCTTATTTGATTTTCTATGTTTTGGCGTATAGTAGGCTTCCACACTTGTCTCCTTTTGGATAGATATTTTAACTCAGAGATAAGCTCTTTAGATGGATCTTTCTAAAAGGAAGACCTAGTACCCTCCATATTTTCATATCTAAAGAAAAATATTCGAGACAAAGAAGAGTACATATAGTAGGCATTGATATTTAAACCTTGATGTAATGGAGTCACCACTAGAAGTAAAAAATTCTAGACCAGAACAAACAAAAATACTAATAACACTTGATAGAGTGAAAAATTTAAAACACCAAAGATAATTCCTAGAACTTTTTAAAAATTCTTAAAACACATAGATAAACATCCTTAATAATGGGGCTAGAAAGATGTTGGTTCCTAATTATACACCCTTATTTTTTGGCCTTGCACAATTGAGAGAAATGGCAAGCAAATATGGAAAACCTGCTTAATATGTCATTGTAGCTGGGGAAGGGTTTGACATCAAGACTAGACGAAATAGAGAAAATGATTGGGAGGTAGCTACAAAGAGTATGGTTAGTTCCCTACTTATTTTGGATCTACTTGAACCAAGGTGAGATGACCTAAATGGTAGCTCACTCACATGAAGGGATCCTACGATTCAATCTTCATGGGGATTATTGATACAAGGACATATAAATTTGATTAGAACACAACCAAGATTATTTAATCCACCTGAGAAGGGTTGTCACATATAATGAATAAATGTTCTAGGCCAGACACAAGCTACTAAAGATAGATATGAATATGATTACAAATTTTATTCTAAATAATCTTCAACAAAAGAGGGATGAGTGGGAGGTTGCAATACTAATCTTTAATACACAAAGTGTAAACACATAGGTATATAATATTTATGCATTTGTAGGCAAATAAAATTTTGGACATGCAAAGGGTGTGTTATATGTAGGGTAAAACAAGGTAGGACAAAATTATTAGTTAATTGAAATTAAATTGGAGCGTTAACAGATGACCATAAAGAAGTTCAAATAAACTGCTATATCGCCTTTACTAGTAAATGTACCATAGATCTAAAATAAACAAAATTGAAATCATGCACAAATTATATCCTTCAAGAACTCTTTCTAATTAAATTCGTAAGCCTAAGACTACCCTTAAAAAGGCTATCAAGACCCTATTCCCAAATATCAAAGTAGAAAGGCTTTTAAAATCTAGATATACACTCTAAATGACTACCATGAAGATGAATACATCAGATCACTAATCAACTAATAATGTAAAACATGGCATTATACTTCAACAACCAAAATAAAATGGAAACCATGAGCATATTTCATTTATAAATTAAATTGTAAATGAATACAATGTGTATTAAATAATATAATATATTAATTCTGTGTAATAAAATCATGTGACAAGGGAGAAATGTATAATTATCTCAAAGCTTGCCAATGATTTTACATCAAAAATCAATTTGGCACTAGAAATATTATATAGTCAAAACTCTTTGAGAGTATATCTCTTGACTCAAAAATTTAACCAACCCTTGTAAAGGAACATACCCCCTTTAATTATACATTTGAGCTAAGCTTAGCATATTCCTAAAGATGCTCCACCTAGAAGAATCTTTCATGGGCCTAGAGTCTGTTAGACCTTGTAAAAAACATGATTTTTTGGATTATGCTCATGCTCCTTTATGATGGTAAGATTGATCCTCCACTACGGTAGAATATTTTTTAAATATCTATGTGGAGGATGATCCTACAAAGGACAAAACAAACCTTTGTACTATTGCATAACAAAAAAAAATGTCCATTTCTTATGCACATGATTACACAAAAACTAACTTTGAAAGGGATGTGCGACTAGCAGGCAAAGTACAATAGTTTCTCAGTAGGAAAAGATAAAAAGGAAGAAGGGAGAGAAAAGAAGAGAGAATTAGTGCTAGATCAAAAGAAACTAAAATATCTGATTATGTTTTAGAGTTGATCTGGATAACAAAATCCTTCACCAACCTATTCTTATACCTAGTATATTCTTTAAGCATGGGGATGAGATTCCCTTGGTTTGGGCCTACTTGGTGTTTGGATTTTAATCAATATTCCTCAAGCTAGGAATCAATCCTCTAAAACATGGTTTACTTCCATCTAATGATTTCTTTAAGATGGTCACAAGATTTCTCAAGTGACACTAACTATTTTATTTTTTCGACATCGAAGGACTCTTGTGATCTATCAATGAGGTTTTTCAAAGCATTGAGTACTGCTTCTTCCTCCAAATCATTTACACCATCAAAGCTTACCATTTTCCTAACAATGACATCTATTTCCCTTGTTTTAATCTTATGGGACTACTCTTCTCATTTCAAATCAAATATGGCATCTTTGAGCATCATCAGATGATTCTTGATTGTTAGTTAACATTCTTTGGGCCTTTTATGATCATTTGGAGTAATGATATTTTATATAATCAAAATGTTTGTGCCCATATTACAAGCCTCATCCAAATTCAATTAGAATTATTCCCACTTCTTGATATCTACCTCATAGAAAAACATATGTGCATCACACTCTCTTTTATTTTCCATTATGTTTTTCAAACAATTAAATGCTAAGTTGATTATCTCTTCAACCCTAGTGCCCAAGTCTTCTTGCCATTTGTATTTTGATCATCCTTTAGTATTCAAATCAACAATCCAACTAGACTTAAATGATGTAAATGAGATATTGAGAGAACCTAGAGCAACATTGGAAGTTGGAGTTACTGCCTTAAGCTCACTCAGTAACTTTTACAAGTACTAGATCATAGCCTAGTTTTTTGCCTTCAACTCCTCTATGGTGGCTTTGTCTTTATCCATTCTATGAGCCACCATGTTTTTCAAAACATATGAGCTATGTTTTATCTCATTCCTTGATGGATCCCCCAGTTTATAGTTGTAGATAGTGTAACTCTCAAGGGGAGCATCTTTTTTCTAGAGCATCTTATGGAGGATTGACTATCTACATATTCCTCTCTCCCATAGTAGTGAATGTAGTTTGAGAGTGTATCATATCCTTATTGAGGGGCTTGGAATTATATTAATAAGTGATATTTACCACATCGATCTCCCCAATTTTTCTTATGATGTCTTTTTTTTGTTTGACCTATTCTATAACCTAGAGAAGGGGTCTAGTTTGAATTCCCATTGACGTACTGTATATTGATGCAAGCCTTGAGACATTGAAAGGTGGTGTCATTAGAGTACCTAGGGTTGGAAGTGCCATAAGAATGGGATATAGAATCAACACAAACTACTCAATCTCTTTGTCACTCTTTATCTCCTTGCCACCTTTGTTTGCTCTATGTTCCCCTTCTAGGTTTGGCTCAATTTTATCCAACACTCCAAAATTTGGTTCAAATTGGTGAGGCTCCTTGAGAAAATTTTTAATGGAGCTCCCTTGTACCATGGGATAACTAGAATGTTCAAAAAACACTTCAACTTCTTTATTTACCTGAGTTTCAAGTAGAGATGAGGCTATGGTGATTTACTTACTACCCTCAAAAAACTCTTCACCAATCATGGATTTTAGACCTTTATTCTAGGCTAGATCATGGACCTTGATGCAAGGAAGGATACCTCAAGGTACTTTAATTGAATTAAAACTTTCTAAAATACCCTCCTCAACATCTTTATTTGATTAATCCAATTCCTTATTTATTTATAAATTAGTGGGGGTACCTATTTATAGGTTTGCTCTCCCCACCTTCCTTTGCACTCACCTTCTCCTTTGGTATTAAAATCAACACCCTTAGAAAGGAAGGGAAATCTTGTGATACATCTAGAGCTACCTATAATCATTCTTGCTCAACCACCACTTCAGAACTAATGGTGCATTAAATATCCTTCTCTAGCTCTACTTTAACTATCTTATCAGATTTATTTAATTCCTCATCTCCACCTTGATCACCTTGGCCTAGTGATTGGGTGATGACATTTTCAAAAAATGCCTCTATATATAATGAGACTATTTCCTTCTCCTAAGGGGCTTGAGCTTATATGGACACCTCAACTCCAACTTGTACAACATCATCAAAAGACAAATGACCATTTGAGGTGAAAATATCTTCCTCATTACCTTTATTCTCTACTCCTAAGGGACACTCTTCTACAAATAATCCCATCACAGGGACCTTCATTGGGGTCTTGGGTCTTTCCCTTGGATTTATTTTCCCAATTCTTACTTGTGGAGGAGTGACCACATGTTGCTTCTTCATCACCTCAATAATGGGCCTACCTTCATATGAGTCTTCCTCATCACTCATATCCCTCAACCTTTGGGTATATGAGGACTGATCCTCTTTATTTTTTATAGGGAGTTCCTTAGAAGGTATGTCTTTAAACACAACCTCCTTTCTTTTCATAGAAAACCCACTCAGAGGTTGCAAATCCCTCTTAACTCTCTTTTACTTGGGCTGATTTCCTTCTTCACCTCCTCTCTTTATTGAATATATCTTTGGGGAAGGGATAACTACTAGTTGTTGTGCTAATGGAGAAGGTGGATCCATAGCTAGATTGACCATTGGGATAACTAATATAATGGATGGCATCATTGGGGTTCCCTCTACCATAATGAATATTGGGGTGGCACTAGCTAGTGTGACCTTCCCAGTAATAATCTTATCCTAATTCTCCACCAGGCTTGTTAATTTTGAGAAGGTCAATCCCACCTTTGATCATGATGCTATTATTGACTCCACATTAATTGGCTTGGTGAAGTCAACATCACCAAGCTTGCACTTCCCCTTGCCCTTCTCTACTAGTGGTGGAGTTGAAGGTTCACCACTATACTCTGGGAGGAAAAATTTTAGCTCCTAAACTTGTTGGAGATCCTAGAAGGTAGGGGTATCATAAGCACAAAGATCAACCCCATGTTCCTTCAACCACCTAAAGGTTATTCTCATGATTACAAAGGCTCTCCTTGGAATGGATTCATTATCCTTAGTAGTGAAATCCACCTATGAGATGGGCTGGGCTTCAATATTAGATTCATTATACACTATAGATAGTGTCCTCTTATCATCCACCATGTCCTTGGGGATGGGACCAATATTGTAATAAATAACCTCCTACATTGTCAGCCTCATATAATCCAATTTCTTGACATCCTCCTCAATTGTGTAGTCAAACTAGATATCTTCATAATGTGATTTATTTAGACTTAAATTAGTCACTATGTTCACCAACCATCTAATATCATAGTTGGGCTTAGGGGGCATCTTGTCAATCATATACTAGCCCATTTCTTATTATGATCCACTTGCTTTGGAAATAAAAGGACATGAATAGTGTCTAATCCCAACTAGAAACTTGAAGGGATTATTTATATTTTTCACCACAATCATCTCATGTAGGGGCACCATCTACCAACTCAATTCCATCATTTCCAATCTATCATCTAGGTATCTCAACAATTTATGTAGAGACCTCGAGTAGCCACTTATCCTCATATAAGTAAATGTCTTGAATTGGATATATGAGGTGCCATAATTCTCAATTATTTTCTTGGATACCTTGGACATTTTGTTGAGGCTCCTCAAAGGAAATAAAACACTCATCATAGTGTTGAACAAGTAATTGTAAACCCTTTATAAATTCTTCTTGAAGCCATCTAGAGTAATTTTTGATAAACCTCATATATTCTCAGTCCATTGGGATTCCTAGTGAGCCCCTAGAATGTACTATTATGCACTTAGATATGCATTAGGTAAGAAGACATATAAAATGTACCTCTGAACCTTTTATTTGAATTAATTTCTACTTAAAGTTACATCATCTGCCTGTGTAAGTTATCACTCAGAATGGGGGCCTGATCTAGCTTCTTCTATTGCTCTAACATGTAGATTAAGATTAAAAACATATAAGGCTCAAATTTATTTATGTTGGGCATCAAATAAATTCTATCAGCCATAGTGATGACATACTTGGGAAATTCATTAAATTCTACTAATTTCAAACTTTTATACATTTTTAGAGACCTTTTGCCTTTTCTTGGCTAGCCAGTAAGAGTTGATAATATCCCATATTACTTTATCATTTTTCTTATCATACTCCTAGAATTATACTAGGGAGAGTGTAATTATTTCAAGCTAGGGAGGAATCCCAAGCATGGTGTTGAGGACCATAGGAGTGAAAGATCAAACAACTTATTGGCTACCATTGATGATGGTCTTGGTGTCTGGTTGATATACTTGAGCACATGAAATAACTAATTTTGGGTATGGGATAGCCAAGGGGAATGTTACCATAGGGGTTATTTAATTCATTCCAAGGTTATAAACTACTAGAAGAGGGTTTATCCATTACAAGACATTTAATAGGGCTGCAAAATTTAACCCCTAAACATTTATATCTCTGATTCCATCCAAAATGGAGATGATGTTGCTTTTCATAGATGTTGAAGGTGACACCATTTTTAACTAACTTGATAATGCAATACTTTGAATTCAAACAAATCCTTTAGTCAAACAACCCTCAAAATACCTTCAAACTCCTCTTACATAACATAATTATATGAGATAAAAGAACACTTACTGCTAATCTGGAGGGTTGCACATAATTGAAGCTAAAAATTTGTGAAGAAATCATCATAATCACTCTTTTGTGTTGCACATTGCTAGGGAACACACATATCTTGAAGGCATAAATAGAATCTCTCATTACAAAAGGTAAATGGGAATGAAGGCAAATGCCTTAGTTATAATCCTTTGCAATTTGAAATTAGGGTTACCATTAATGCTTTGAACCATAATGGCTAATTACTAACTACCCTCTTTAAGTCATTTGAGCTTCTTTTGAAAAAGGAGAGAGAAGGTGGAAATATTTATTTTATGTTAGGCAATCCTTCCTAGGACACATGGATCCACATAAGCAAACCTTTTCATTCTATCACTTTTTGAACCATCAGGAGCTTTTTGCACCTTGCCCACCAAAAGGTAAGTGAGGTAATCTTTAAAAAGGGCCCAGTGTTTGAAAATACCTAAGGATATACTACATGGCATTACTTTTCTTCACAAATCCATGTGTTTAAGTGCTGGAGACTTTTATCACCTTTCCCACCAAAAGGTACGTGGGATAATATTCAAAAAGGGCCCAAAACTCATAAAACCCCAAGAACTTACCACGCATCCAACTTAGATGTAAGCTCAAACTCTTGACCAATTTTTACCTTTGTGCCATCATTTTTGACATGTATAAAGGTGTGATATCCTTTTCATCCCCAAAAATAGTCTTAGTATCCCCCTAAGATATCCACATGTCTTTAATTTATCTCATTAGACAATTCCTCACCTCAGTCACCAAAACACATTAAAGATGCAACATGATAATTTCATCTAGGACCCCAGAACATTTCTTCTTCGATCATAAGGCAACAAAGCAATGTATGCAAGGAGACTTGGATACATTTATATCTTCTCACTGTGAATCATCCCACCATGAAAAATTTGGTCAAACCTTGTAATTCATTTGAAACTATCAAAAATATCCTCCATCTTTAGAAAGTGCCCTTCAGACCCTTTATAGACATCCTTCAATAATTTTGCAAAGGCAAAGTGTCCAAAGGGAACACTCCTTTGGACATTTTGCAGAGGCAAAATGACCCTTCAAAGGTACCCTTCAAGAATTTTTCAAGGGAAAAATGCCTAAAGGACAAATGTCCTTCAGATTATTTATTACAGACAAAAAGTTTGAAATAAATAACCCCAAAAAACTTAATATCAAAAAGATAAGTCATGGAATAATTTCAAAACTTTTGAAGTGGACAAAATGTCTGATGAGAATAAGTCTTCAGACTTTTCATCCAAAATAAAAATCCTGAGACCTATTTCTATCAGGCATTGCATTTTTGCAAAGGCCCTAAAAATTCCAAGGGAAGGAACATTCTCACTTGGAAAAAATAGGACAAAAGACTTAGCAAATCAATAAAATACCCTAGATAGAGATATCATAATGCAATAGATTTTCAACCTCCCAAATCTTTTGATGTTAAAAAGGGCACAAATTACTTGGTGTAGATTTGGGCTCTAACATGTACATCTACCAAAAATTCAAAGGCACAACCAAGTGAGAGTAGAATAATGGAAATATTCAATGATCCTTTCCATAAGTATATAGCATACCCTCAAGGCACCATATTTTTATCATCCTCATATATAGGCTTGACATCCTTTGAATGGAATCATTGGTACATACCATGTAGATTCACTGCTATCTAGACCATTCATCACATTTAGAGAACATGAGATAGTCGATGATGATTTTGATTTACACTCTTTATTCATTCAATCTACATTAATCATCAACCTATATAAAGTGTCATAGATGATAATGGTTTAAGTGTGAATATGTGCACTATCACACTTCTCTCTCATCTTTGATACACATATAAGGATATACTTCTTATAAAAATAGTAATAAAAGGATTCAATGGTCATGTTTAAAGTTAGATTGGTGAGATCACATTACCATTATAGGTTGGTCTAACACATGTGGCCACCAAATTTACATTAGTGCCCAATGTATGAGTCTTCAATACATTATTAGGATGTCTTTATATTCAATAGCTTCATACAATACCTTATATAACATGCATATGTTTGAAATATATTTTTACTAATTATATTATCATAGTTCATGATATTCCATATGAATACCCCCTTCAACCCAAGGTTGTTATTCCTACACAACAAAGTTAGGTTGAACAACCTAAAAGGGTTTAGCCTACATAGATAATTCATAAACAAGTGGTCAAATTGACAAGGATGCATATCTTTGAAAATCCACTTAATTATTTATTTGTCATAGATTATAGAGAGCCATTATCTACTCTAGTACATCCTAGATTAGTGCTACAAGGTATTAAGAGTGTTCCATAATGAACACCAATGATAGAGTTTTTACACTTCATTATGGGTTTCAAAGATTTTTAAAGTTCACAATGCTAAACAACATACACAACATGATGCAAATTATCATCATGATAGTGGTACTTATGTTATAGAGGTAGATTAGTTTTCAAATTCTGAGTTGAGATTAGTTCTTTCACAATGGCATGATACTTTCCATTTAAGAGAGGTCATCCTTCCTAAGTTAGATACATAACCTATTTATTATGAGGCACTTGCATAAATCATTAGTTAGTATGTTCATTTATAATTTTAGTTATATATATTCAAAAATATAAATAAATAAAATAAAAATCCATATAATTCTAAAAATTAGGACTTATACATGATGTATATTTCATTTACATCAGTTGATTTGTGATTTAGTATATAGAATACTTCTCTATATCCAATTTTATATAAAAAATTTCTTCTCAAGTGTACTTGAATGAGAACTGAACATATAGGTTATCATTTTAAAGTGTAGTTTTAGGTGGTGATATTATCTTAGACCCAAAAAAATTACATAGATAAAACCATTTTATTCTAGATGGTAATGTATTATGCTCTTATTTGATTCTAGGGAACTTATCCTAGTGAACACATGTATTCGATATCTTTTATGAATCACAAAAATTTCACTGGGGGCATCATCTACTTAGGTTTTTTCACTATATGTCTATCCCAATTTGTTAATATTACAAGTACAATACATTATGTAAAATATTTCCATATTTTACTCACTTAATTTCACATTGATGTCTTACTAGATACTTGAATTGATGAATATGCTAATATTACCAATTGCTTATGTGTGTCAGCTTCACTTATTCATTTATGTTTATCATGTTTTTGTTCTTTACTTCACATTTTACGTGCATTAATTATCTGAATTATGGACATTTGAACATGTCTTTTTTTGGGATCTAAGACTTATTATGTTTCTATGTGTGTGAGTGATATTTGAACATGTCCTTTGTATGCAACCCTATGCCATTTTTGTCTATTTTATGTGTGATATTTATGTATGAATCATGGCCATGACTCTTTTTTGCTATTATTTTCTCAATTTATGATGCCATGATAGATATAATGCATCTCCCCACTTTGGTGATGCCATGATCCATATCATGCATCTCTCCCTGAGTAGTTCTATATCAGTTTCACATACTTAGTATTGATCATTTATTCACTACATTCCTAATTTATAACATATATTTAGACATGACACCATGTATGCTTGGTTACACATGTATCATACATTACTACATTACTCAGATTATCAATATGATTCCATGATCTCCAATGTTATTATTATTACTCCATATTTAAATATTTTCTATAACATTATTTTCATAATTTTTTATTTTGATCTAAGTTATTACGCATGATTAATAACTCACCTTAAAATAGGGGAATACACAATGGCTTGTCTTAAATATTAAGCTGAAATAGTTTACTACATAGACATAAAACAACAATACTTACTTAGTTGATCATAGTGAATACTTAGTTTTTTCCTAGAAAGCATATTCAGACAAAACCATGCCATTTGGATAAAAATGCAAGTTGTAACTATCCAAAACAACACACTTTCATCCCATGAATAAAAAATAGTGTTTTGTAGAATTCTCAAAATTATACCCAGTCTATAAAAAATTGAGTCTTGTTTAGAAATAGTTTTAAAATTTATATATAGGTTATCATATATTTCACTCATATTGGGACATCATATGCGATATGTGTTATAATATTATAAATAGTTTACTCATAAATATAGTTTAATTTTACTTAGTTATAATAATTAATATGCTTAAATAATAGATTGGTGGTATGTGCATGAAACATGATCACTCTCTTACTCAGGTTTACACTAGTTCTATATAAGAAATGGTAACTCATGTCATTATATATGTTGTATACACTAGACTTAGATCATATCATTTTTTGCACCAAAAATTAATCTTATTCCATTTGCAGTGGTTGATTCATATTTTTGCATTAGTTTAGCACCAAAATTATTTATTGTAATTATACAAGGATTCCTAAGCTACTTTAATACCTTGATTTGTGTGATTATGGAGTCAAACACATCTCAAGTTATTAAACATAATATCTTACCAATGAGGATTAGGTCATACACATGCCAATCCAAGTTCATCAATGAAAATAAATCTCCTTGGGTTCCACACTCTCTAGTCACTAGTTTTTGTACAAGAAAACACAATGGTTAACATACATGAAAAGGTGTATTTGTTCCCTATTATTTGATCTATAACTTTATTATATTTACTTTCTAATTTCCATTTAAAATAAAAATTGATTTATACATGTTTCATTGTAGATTTGCATAAAGCATATTTCGACGTAAGTTCTACATCCAAGACTACTCAACAAAGGTAAGATCAAGTGTAACTCTCTTTATTTTACTCAAGTAATTTTGATTTGTTGCATTAATATAATAAAAGGGGGGAAAATGTAGTCACTAAAATTAAAATTTAATTCTAAAATAATGCAATTGTGACCATTCTTTTATACCCACTTAGCTCATACTCAATTCCATTATTATAAACTATTATTCCTTTACTTATATGTGAATGGTCCTTATCCTTAATTAATTTGATAATTGATATTCCTATTCCTCATTTCAAATATCCTAATCTCACCCTTCATTGATTCACACTTCCATCTTAGATGTCTCTATTTTTCAGACAAGGTCACTCATTTTTTATAATCCTATTCATCAGTAATGTTTGAATCTATTTATTTTATCCTCCTACCAAACAATGGGTAATTGATCAAAATAAAATTCACTTAATAGGTCATCCTGCATATTTTAAAAGTCCTTTTTGAGGATTTACAAAAATACCACTTTATAAAAACATTTTCTATTCATTTGTTCACTAGTTGACAAGAGGTTTTTATGTTGAAAACACTAACTTTATTATAATTGCACATTGAGAGTGTTTTTATTCCATTTAATAGTTTTTACCTACACATGTTATTTAACTTAATTAGGTGTTATTAGGTCATTGGGGAAGATAATACCACATGCATGAGGATGTTGGGTCACACCTATCTTCAACCTATATATGCACTTTTCCTAAAGATATTGTAATCAATTTGATAAAATAAATTATTGTATTTATTCTTGCATAGTTATAAATACCAATAGGGTTATCATTGTAATAAAATTATTGTGTGTTCACTCTACCAAGGATCAACTATTAGGTAATTCTATCATGGTATTAGAGCACCTAGGTTCTAGTAATGAGCATCATTTTGTCTATTGAAGATAATGTTGATTTTTGGATTCATATTATGATTAAATTATTGATAAGAAAGAAATTTATAGATCTATGTTCATATGTAGTCTTATATCTCATTGTCCTTATAGTTTGTGTGTGTTGGTTTTATTCAACCTATGTCAAATAGAACAATATCTGTAAATTATTTGTATTGGTTGTATACATTTTTTTAGATCTATGTATATTCAATATATAGGTCAACTTATTTAGATCTACAAGGCAATTATTCGATCCATCAAAGAGAATATGTCCACATTGGCAGTCAAATCTAGGTCTTTTTAATACCATTGTTTGATTTGGGCTTGTTTTTGGTTTGAATCACCTTCACTGATAGGGTTTTAACCTAAATCAACAACAACATCCAATCTGGATACATCTTGTAGATTCCATGGCTTTCCCACTACTGCTAATGTCCCTTCTACTCTCTACTTGGATATACACCTACCACAATCTTCCTTAGGATAATTTGACCATAACTCACCATTTATAATTCATTAAGGTCTTTGATGCTACCAAAAATATTATTGGGAGATGGTTTGGGTATCCTTCACCAGTTAAATCTCCTCTTTGTCATCCACTCACTGATGAATGGTCTCTCTTCACCATTTATTTCAAATAACTACATCATTAAAATATTCCCTTATTATCCTTGCATTGGGCATTTGTTACCAAGGATCTACTTATATCTATCTCATGACATGTGTACAAGTTTCAATTTTTTTTGGTTTGATTTAATATCCTTACCAAAATTAGAAACACCAACTTGGTTCACATCTTCTCATTCCTATTTTTTATTGAAACTAGTTTTTTAGTTAAAAAAAACATTTAAATTTAGTGCAAATTTAATCAAATAGGCATTAATAGTAGAAAATTGAAAGTCTTGTAACTTTTAATAGGCAACTTATATTGAATAACTCATTTTTTTCAAAAGTGCTTATTTTTTGTGCTCATTTATTTGGAGCTATTTAGTTTGTAATTGTACTAAAATTATAAAGTGCCAGAATCTGGGGGGTTGATTGAAAATAATTTTAAGGGGTGTTATATGTTTTTTTCATTTTGTTCATGCCTTCTTTTCATTTTTTTAATAAAAAACTTAATTGTAGATTATGGATGCTAATTTTATAAGTCCTCTCATGCCTTTCAACTATTATGAATGGAAATATAAAATGCAAATCATTTTGACGATCAAGGACTTACATCGCATAACTATGGGCACTGAGACTAAACCAAATACTGATGTACAAAAAGTTAAATGGTTTAATTATTATGACAAAGAATTTGCATCATTATGTATTTCTATTTCCTAATCTACTCTTTCATGTTGAATTTGTAAAAAATCATAATGAAGTATGGACCACATTAGAAAAGCTCTTTATGAAGCTAGATGTGATAAGAGGTCATGAAATGGAGAATGAGCTCATTAGTTTTAGTCCTAGTAGTTTTGACACCTGCAATATTTCTTCACTAATTTTAATTATTTAAGATTACAGTTAAAATAATGTGAAATAGATAATAAAAATGATCAAATGGTTCTTTTTATACTCTCAAAACTATGTCCAAACTATCTTGTGTTCGTCTCTAGTTTCCATGCCACAAAAAGTTCTTGTAACCACATGGAAAATGCCCTCTTTAGATGATTTTATTACTAAATTGAGTTAGGAACAAAATAAGTTAATATAAATGGGTATATTAAAGTCATCAAAACCACATTCTCTAATTTCTATAAATGGGAATCTGAAGGCTTCAAATAACAAGGAGAAGAAATAGAATAAAAAAGATCAAGAGGAAAAGGATCAAAATCCTCCTACCTCTAAATCAACCAATGAGACCTCCTCTTCCAGTGCTAAGCTTAAGAAAGAGAGGATCAAATGTGGATATTTCTTAGGAAATCATGATGAAAGAATTTTTTTGAAAAAGAAGATTGACCATCTAACTAGCCTTATTGATAAGAATAATATAGGTGTTGTTAAGTATATAAAAAAAAAATCATTAACCCTAGAATCCTACAAGGCAAATGATAATGGTAAATAAAAATCAAAAGATTTTTTTAAAGAGAAAGTTAAATTTAGGGCCCTAGTTATAGATGTACATCTAACTCCTACATGGGACATGGGCTATTGACTTTGGTGCATCACATCAGATGGATTCTTCATAGGTAGAGTTTAGTTCCTTGTAACCATGTGGCATGACCATTATTTTATCAGGTGATGACACTTCTACACATGTTTTTAGGAGAGGGTATGTTAAAGTGAGTGGTGTAAAATTCAATAATGTTCTAAGTATTCCCTCAATTTCAAATAATCTTCTATTAATATACCAGATTACTCACTTTGGTTTGAGTATGCAAGTTGAATTCACTCCAAATTTAATGTATGTTAGAGAGTTACATAGTGATACTATAGTTGTATTGGGAATAATCGATCATCAGACTTGATTGTATACTTTCACACATTTTTTCACTAATTATCCTTTAGATTATTATTCATTAGACTCACCTAGATTTGGCAACATTTCTGAGTCTAAACACATCTCTGATGATAATGAATCCTTTTCTAACACATATGACTACAATAGTGATGGGGACACACCTCTACCATTTCCTTATCACCTTCTAGATATTAAAGAGTCAATTCTTGATCCACCTACTTCTAGTCCACTTCAGTGATTGTAGAGAGTAGGTACATTGATCTAGGACTCATCAAATATTAGTTAGTCTAATAGATAATTATAGGGCATTTCTCATTCTTTATTTTCATCTGATTTAGATGCACCATAATTGCATGGAACAATTGGCTCGTCTAATATTCATGATGAGTATAATTCATTGTATAAGAACCACACCTTGGTTGGAGATCCATCAGATACTTGGTAGATATAGTAACTATTCTATGGTGATCCATACTTCATTGAATTTGCTTTTGATCCATAGTCACTCTAGATAATTCGTTTGAATTATACAAGGTGGTTACGGGCAGTTGTAGATTCTAGTGGTTTTTTAGACATCTTTTCTTATTTTCTCTCTTTTTTTGGGGGGGGGAACAAGTTTTATCCCTTTCTCTACTTTATGAGAGTTTATTTATACTTGGGTACCTTATCAGGCCTAGTTTTGAGGACCTAATTATTTTACCCACCTAAGTTACGCTTTAGGGGGGTGTTAGTGTAGGTTTTTATTCCATTTAATGGTTTTTCCCTACTTATGTTATTTAGATTACTTAGGTGTTATTAGGTCATTGGGGAAGTAAATAACATATGCATGAGGATGTTAGGTCATCCCTATCTTCCACACACACACACACACACACACACACACACACACACATACCTTTCTTAAAGCTATTATAATCAATTTGATCAAGGCAATTACTATATTTCTTCTTACATAGTTTTGAATACCAATAGGGTTATCATTAAAACATAATTATTGTGTGTTCACTCTACTAGATATAAACTATTGGTAAATACTATCAATAATCCATTCTTCCTAATTTTGAGTTCATACAATCTAACTATCCCCGAGCTAAGTCTTAATACACATCCAAGGTCACAAGCCATTGTTAAAACACATAATTATACTAAGATTGCACTAACATCATAACATGGGAGAACTATATAGAGTTTAATCCCTGTTTGAAGTATTAATATACATGAAATGATCATCATAGGGTGTGTTGAGGTCAAACATGACTTCAACCATTGACTCCTCTTTCCCCATCTACCATATTTTTCCTTCATTATCAAGTGAGCTAGGGTTACAAATGAAGAAGAATGTACACAATAAATCCCATAATGAATTGAGATAATCTAATCATACAAATGTGATTTATAGGTGAGGGTTCATTGATCTAAATTCACACACAAGGTAAAACCCTACTAGACACCAATGCACCCTACAAACAACTACACAATCTGACCTCTTTGAATAATGAATCTTGGTCCCAAAATTAACTAGATTTATGTTCCTAATTCATAATGACATCACATAGTCCCATAATTGACCACATAATCTTTATTATAGTATATTATATTTAAGTTCCAACTAATTAATTTATGTTTAGTATTTTACCCTTTAAACATCTTTCCATAAATAGTAAGTTATAAATCAGTCTTGTTTGATTTATTGCATATCTTATACATTCTAATTTTACTCATCTATTTTTCATAATTGGATTAACTCATTGCTTAATTCCCTAATTTTGATAAAACACTTTCTCACTTCTAATTTTGACACATTTTTTTATCACTAGTCGTTGTTTTATTTGAATTTTTTTAAAAATACAAGAAAAACATAATATTTCAAAAAATGCAAAAACATTTAAAATATTCTAAAAAATTTAAAACTAGAACCTATGTATGATTGGACATCTAGTTTATATATTTTAAATATGTTATTTATATCATGGGTAATAGATAACATATTATTTTTGTATCACACATGCATTTCACTAGTATTCATGAGTGTTATACAAGACATATAAACTTTTCCAAGGACTAAGATGTTGGGCTTGCCTGTACTCAATAGCCTTGATAAACTTGGGGCATATTATCCATAGGTGACAATATATGTAGGTGTTATAATTCCATGAATCCCATATTATTTTTAATTTTTTAAAAATGTCTTTAGCCTAAGATCACTGTATAAAGAAATGGTCAACAAAAAAATTAAAAAAATGTCTTGCTAACATGTTTATCTTGAATTGTGTACATGAATACATTATTTTATTGGATGTGGTCATGTTAAATATACATGTTTTAGAATACATTTCTTGTTATATGTTTCATTGATGCTTTTTACTTATACATAGTAGATTAGATATTCCTTATTGGTTTTGTGTGGTCCTTGACCCTTGTGTGAAAAAACTTGTTTGTAACATCTATATGGTATTTTGTTTGTTATATGTAACATTTGAATATGTCCTTTGTGTGTAAAATTTGAACATGTAATTTATGTTTGACATTTGAACACGTCCCTTTTATGCAACATTATCCATGTCCATTGTATGTGCATATTTATAATTTAAAATTTATCCTTTAAGGGATTTATGGTGTGTAAAACCTAAGTTATTAAAGTGATAGAACATTAAATTAGGGAATAAATATATAATAACTAAAGCCACTGATTTGTACAAGAATTAACCTCGCCGATTATTCTACCTAAAAATAATAAATCACATTATGTACTTAGCTAGAAACTAATTGAGATAGATGAACATGAGGCTAGAAATTGGTGCAAAAACTGTTCAGAGTGTCACAAATTATAAATAGATCTTAGAAATCCTCCTAAATAGTAGCACAGTTCCTTGGATAATAGTTCACTATGCTAGTGTCCTCTATACAATGCTAGTGTCCTTTTACTAAAAATTGTGTGAACTTATGGGATAGCCTCATTTGAGTCTAAGATACCTATGCCTATGTGAAAAAACCCTACTCCACTATCTTGACCTATTTTTGATTGATTAAGGAGCAAACCCTAGACCTCCATGTTGTTAGGGTATTTGAGTGGCATACATAACAAAAGTGTGATGTTAGCTAGGTAAGTTAGATGTCTTTAACACCCTTTTATGTTGAGAGTTACTTACATACCAATACCTTGGGAGGGGATCAATCCCAACATACTTTTCTTAGTCTAAGTGTTGGTGTAAATGCAAGTGAATGCTAGTATAAGTCTTGACTTGAGTGCTTTGAGTGAGGATTGAGACTAAAAATCTAAATAAATTAAGCTTATGACTTCTTTAGATGGCTATATGTAGAAGTATGGTAGAATAAGGATCAATGGCCTTGATTTTCACAACTTTTTTATGAGATTGTTTGTGTGTATTTGCATTTGATATCCATATACTAGGTAAATGGATAAAAGTGGTGTATATATACTGATCTAGTGCTTATTTGGATGTGATTTGAGCCTAGGCTGACCTTAAGGTGCCTTGAGAATTGTAAATATATTTATTGGGGTTAAAAAGAGGTAAAGGTCACTATCACAATCCATTGGTCACTAACACTTGGGGCAATAGGGGCCTGGATGCTTAGGGAAAGGTCTAGGAATACTTTAGGAATGTCTAGGGATGGATCAGACCTACATAAAAGCTAGATAATGATCAAAATAGGCCTTAAGATATCTCTAAGGATAATATATGGATAAGGTGGTCTCAAATAAAACTCATTTCACTCAAGTGACATTTTATATGAATATACTTTACAACATTTGAACATGTCTATTGTATGTGGCCCTTGGCCTTATTATTTGACATTGTTATTATTGTGATTGTGTGCTTATTGAGCTTGTTAAGTTTGGTAAGTGACATGGTCCATATCATGCACTACTAACTTAATATAATAATTATATATTCTATTAATATGAGCTTCATTTAAACATTTCTATAGGCCTTGCCATATATGTTGCATACATAAATTCAAATGATACAAATATTACTATGATAACATACTTTTCACATATCTTATTTTTTTAATGATTACATTTTTACTATGCATTTTTTAGTTAAATTTTTTTTTGAGATGAGTGAATTTTAGGATCAATTCTCTCACCTCAAAATGGGGCAATTTTAGTATGATTTTCATAATAAGACATCCTTTTCAAAAGAAAAAATCAATTTTGATATAAAATATAGTTTCAAGATTGAAAAATGGTTAAAAATTTAATCATTGGCACAAATCATGGGTGGATACACCATGCATATGCACTCATATTTTAGTATCAAAATAAAAATTCATAGTTTTGAGTGCATGACACATGTTTATGCACAAGATTTAAATATAATTCATAATTGGGATCTACATGTAGTTACAATGGGGGCATGATACATATTTATGTATATTTCTATTTTTCAAAATTTCAAAATATTATATATTAAATTGTGGATATGGTAGGAGATATATGTATAAAAATAACACATGATAAAATATGCACTCAACTTCCTAGGGTCAGGATGAGACAACTGATGTAATGGATGAATGATGGGTGTAACTAAATATTAGGTTGATTTTTTGATGGAATGAGATTCATAATGACTGGTGGTAAGGGATTATCATGATGAAACCAAAAGACATATGACATAATATTTCTCATTAAGGGTGTCTAACTATGTGTATATAGAGTTCCAAGGTCCTTTGATGTCTGAGATAATAAAGAAGAAAAGATCATGATCAACACTAGGACCATTGAAGTGGGGATGATTAGGTTGAATGAATTGAGGGATGAGAGTAACTTTATCAAGTTGACTATGCCCAATCAATGTCATCTAAAAATGTGAATGATATATGATGATGCTAGACCTAAGGATAAGAAAGGTTAATGAAGGTGAGGATCTAGGATTGAATCTATTTAACCATAAAATCTAGATATGGGATGAATATAGGGTTCAAGGGGAAGATATAACCTAGGGCATAAGGATGGTAGACTATCTCTAAAATAAGAAATTATTTATGAAACTTAGATAAATATTCACTAAGATGCTAAGAATAGAAAATATAATTATGTTAGATATTGTAATAATAATGAAAAATAAGATTCTTAGCTAGTTTTTATGCTAATATAGATCTATATTTGGAACATGCAAAAAGTGGATTGGATCTAGATTCTAGAATAGTTCCCTAATTATAGAATTTTTTCCTCTATAGATGCAGACACTTGCATCAACTTAAGATGGTTGCATCAATGATATTATGTGGATCAGATGCATATGTTTGGTGTATAATACCTGCTATATATATATATATATATATATATATATATATATATATGTGATCACTTGGATGCTTTTGGGTTTTTCATCACTTTCACTCTGGTGTATTTAGATCTGGGTCATAGACTATTACTTTTTATCAAATTGTAAAACTCTAATTCTTCATTTTCATATTGGCCATGGGAAAAATGGGTTAGTGGGAATAAATTTTTGAGTTATCCTAAAGACCCCTTCATCAAGGAATACTACCTACATAGTTAATACTTTGAAGAGGGCCTCAGACTTATTAGTTAATCCTTACATGTTGGCTTGTATTTAATCCCTACATGTTGGCTTGTTGAAATAATGACTTAACATGTAACTTTTAAAATATTTTAGTTGTTACTTCAATACTTTAGACTTGTAGATGTGTTGTCCCTATAATTGATATGGAAATAGGAGAAAATAGGGAAACTTTATTCACTTTAATGTTTGATAGAATGCTTTTGGTATGTTGCCTTGGTATCTCTAGGTCAGTATTACGTTCAAAATGAATGAGGGTTGATATTATATTTATACCAATCCTTATGGATAATATATCATATTAAAGCACTTAGGATAACCTTTATGATACATATAATTTATAAATTGGATGACTTTAGGGCACTGGACACTTACATTAAGGTAGGACACTTGCATCGATGTAAATGTTTGATTGGGATGCAAGTGCCAAAGTAGTAAAAATGTAGGTGTAGGTCTAGAAATTGAAGAGATAGAAGATGAATAGGCTTATAAAATTTTAGGGAAGATAAAAGGATTGGGTCATCAAAATACATAGGTCAAACTAAGAGATAAGTAATTAGGCATAAAGAGATAGTGTATGTGAGCATTTTGGTAGTGGGAGAGGTTTAGAAGTTGAAACTACATACATGATATGTATTTGTCAAGTGTACAATAATGAGGTGCTATATAATTTAGAAAAAGTGTCTACATTCCCCCTCATTTAATTTAGTAATGAAATTTCTAGTTTAAAGGAAAATAAATGTGTGCTTGGGTGTGTCTAACACACCTTGTCTTTGCTTAAGTCTAACTTGAGTTATTTGATAGTGTCTAACCTGTAACTAAGAACATATTACAATATATAATCAGTACATATAATATAAAATTAAAATTATTGAAATGATTAAAATTGAAAGAGAGCAAGGTTTATGAATAAACTTATGTATTGATGCAATCATCTTGCCTTTTGGCAATTTTATTTGAAAGATGTATCATTATGAATAAAAAAAACTAAGATTATGACAAATATAAATCTAAAAAGTGCATATATCTAAGGATATATAGAGAGATAAGAGGGCACATGCCCACAATATTAGATAAAATATAGATTAACACATGGCAGTTGAGACCAACTCAACTATGTAACCCAATCATACTTAAATCTGGTGAGCATGAGTGAACCAAGTCAACTCAAACTAAAAAAATGGTGAGGTTTGATCATAAAATAATGTACAACCTCTAAACTTATAAATATTGAGAAATTTAATCACCATAACCATACCAAAAAGTGAACCAACTACTATAGTATATTGGTTTAATATAGGTTGTAAAATTCCAACCTAGTGGGTGATGATAGTTCTTGAAAATGTTTTGAATCTAAAACTAATTTGATTTTATAATATTAGGCACACATTTCATAGCATACATTAGATATTTCTCATGCTAAAATTATCTATATAATTATACTGATATATAAAATTCTACCATAAATGTGTATCTGAATCATTCAAATACATAATTTGGCCAATTTGAAAACTATGTAAGAGTGGATAACATGCTTCCAAAACATGCCCCCACTATATATGTAGAAATTTGAAAAATAATATAAGTGACAATGTGGAGAACATGTTTCTAAATCATTCCCCCACTAAAATCTAAATCTGAGAGCTGATGTAAGTACCAATGTGGGGAACATCTTTCTAAAACATTCCCCCATTACAATTTGGTTATGTTGCATATTGAATAAGTGTGGAGAACATGTTTCCAAAACATTCTCCCATTGTATTTAAATCTGAGAATTGGTGTAAGTGCCAATCCAGAGAATATGTTTCTAAAACATTCCCCCACTATAATATTTATATGTGAATCAATGTGGAAGTCATGCCTCTATAACATACCCTTACTACTATGCCCCCATTTTGAGGTGAAGGAAGTATAAAATGGTAGTTATGTTACCTCAAAATGAAAAAATAACCATATAACTATGAATGTAACATGTAACATATATAAGGAAGATGATTGTGTAGATATATCATTGAAGCATGAATAATGTGATCACACCAAGTCTTAAGATGTATGATGTGAAACATGGCAATGTCTAGATAGTAACAATACAAGCTCAATAATAAATCAAGCACACACACAAGATCACTCAAAATCAAGTCAAAATACAATGGTCCAAGGAAACACAAACTAGGGGCATGTTAAAAATGTTGCATAATGAAAGGGACATGACTTAGTAAAATGTACACAAAGCAAGAAATGACATATTTAAATGTCATCATACAACAAACAATGGCATATTTAAATTTCAAAGAGGAAAACAAAGGCTTAAGGGATGCAAACAATGGAGTATATTCAAATGCTAAAAAGAACAACACAATATCAAGGTAAGACACTCAACAAGGTATACAAATGAAAGCATAAAAAACTAACATAAACATAACATACTCATCCCTAGATATATATGTTAGTAAAAACATCAAGTACATATCATATCAAGTACACTAAAAAATGTATAAGCATGAATAAAGGCATGTGTAAGTACATATACAAGCTCAAAAATGGTAATGTAAAATGACCATATAATAATATAATATGGATGTATCATGATCATAGAGTTATATGCCCCTAACATCCTAGTGATGTGAGTAGAGGGAAAGTTCAACATACAAAAGTGCATGTTAATGAGCTAATAGAATATGTAGATGATGAAAATAGTTTTTGATTTTTGATTTTTTTTTGGTATTTTTTGGATTTAAAAAAGGAAAAAATTATCCTATGATCACATCAAAATGATGGTTATAGATAAAACCCCACTATGAACCTAGTGTGATAATTTGGTGATGTTGTTGAGAAGCATGCATAGGTGACATATCTATCATTGTAGTATCTATGATGCTCTATGTATGTAAAATAGGACTCTATGGTTATGAAATAGTAGGGGTAGGAGTAGGTGTTTATGGAACCCATCATTGAATTTTATGTGGTTTTTTAAAATAAAAATAATAAGAACATGTGTAGGTTCTCTGGATATCTGAATATGGTGTGTGGTAGATGAGGATTATATGGAACCCATTGTGGATATTTGATGCAATGGTTTCTCAAGTAATTACCACCTTGTAAAGGGAATTATCTATTGCTTACCCTTTTACAAAATATTAATCATAGGAGGTTTTATAATTAACTTCCTGGGTATCAATTTATCTTTCTCAAGAGGATGTTAATATAGAATGATGGAAATTATAATTAATTTATTGGCATGAATGTATTTAACACACCCATACACTGTAAAAGGTACTCATTGAAGTATATGTATCCAAGTTCATCATAATAACATATCAAAGAAACCCATGGAAGGTATAATTAAGAGTGTAGTAACCATATGGATGGGACCCACCTATAGAGGTAAGTCAATCTCACTAAGAACATGATGTGAGATCCCATCAAATACTGTAACTGATCCAGTCAAAGGATGTCAATCATGATTTGTATAACCCAAATGTGTAAGAAATATCATGGTATAATGTTTTTTGCTTGAACCATTATTAATGATAACACTGTGTATTAGCTAGTGGTCAAGGTATGCTCAAATGAATAAGGAATGGATATCTAAGCCATCATCCCTAATCTCATTATCATTAAAATTAATAGGTCTCTGCATCATAGAATGTGTATGCCATGTATAAGTACCAATAATCCCATCCACTGGGTGCTCATAATGATATGGAGGAGAGTGTGCATTATATGCCATTTTCACTTCTGAATATTTATTTGAATGATCTTGCAAAGGGTTTTTAAATATTTTATGTTTGCAATGTTTATTAGGTTGTGAATTTAATTCTCTTAGATGATTATTAAATGTAATCTTTTGATCATCAATGAGGTCCTAAATATTATGATCCAAGGTGAAACATACATTCACAGAATTCCCAGGGCCTTAGTGATAGTCATAATAAGCATTCACATCATACCCTTTGGGTAGATGTCTACTCATATCAATAACTATAGGATAAAGGAAAGATATAATATAAGACTCTAAAATCCACATGAGTAATGAAGTGATAGACTTAGGTAAGTGTGTAAACTATGTCCATAGTACATTGGTTAACATAAGTTGATTAGGTTATTGTGACACCACACTAACTATGGTAGTTTTTTATTTTTTAGGCTCTAGAGGTTTGACCTTATAACTTGGTTTGATAGTAAACTTGGTATTAGATGTAGATGTAGCCATTGTATTTGCTACATACTTAAGTTTTTTCAATGAGATAAATTTGATTTCATGATCACGAACAATGTGGCATAAGTCATTGAAAGATTTTAACTTTTTGAAAATAATAGACTCATGTAAAGGATAAAGTAAACTTTGTTGAAAATATCCTCAAGATATTTATCAACCATATGATTAGTCATTTTGGATAAAATTGTATTATACCTCAAGAGATACTCATTAATAGTTTCATTGGGTTTGTTGACTATTTTAGACACCCTCAGTCTATTGATACTTGACATGCTAGGAGAGGGTCATTCTTTGATAAAAATAATTGAGTATGAATTTAGAAGTACCTATAAAATAACTATTTTGGCCTAGAGACAAGTATGCCAAGAAATTATTCAATTTTCGTAACTTTTTTCTTAATTGATGGTACATTAGGAAATTTGAGGTTACAAGTTGGTTTTAGCCTTGTAGGAGGCCTATTATGTTAGTTTTATATGTAAAAATGTGTGTCTAGGATCTTATATGAGGTTTATAACCTTATCAAGTCTCATTTATTGATTAAAAACATCCAAGTTTCTCCCTAATGCAATATATTGTGAGAAGGCCTAATAGGTTAGTCATAGGGTCATGATGGCCTAGTGAAGAATTATTTGAGGATTTGGAGCATAAAATGTTTTTCAAGAGTCTTAAGAGGCACTCATGGGTCATAATAAGGTCAAAAATGGTCTTAGAGCACTCTTAAGGTCATAAATACACCAAAAAGTCCTAAAAAGTACTTATGAGTCCATAAAAGAGTCAAGAGGTCTTAATCCACTCATTAAATTCTTTTTAAAGAATATGAAGCATTCTTAAAGTTTAAAAATGCCATTTTGATCATTGAAGACTCTTTATGAGCTCTTAAGTCCATACAAATGGTCAATACGTGCATTTGACTTGGTGGTTTTTATTCCATTCCTACCTCATAGTGGACTTTAATTCTCTCAATGTGGGAAAATGTGTGTTCAAGCCATGATATAATCCATTTCCAATCCTTAATATAATTTTAAAGGTAGGCTTCATTGTTCTAAGATATTGCAACTAGGTTTGGGAGAACTTCTGAGATTGTAATGGAGAAGACATAATCATTTCAAGGAGTTTACATATCTTCATGGATAGATTCTCAAGACAAAATCAATAGATACAAGGTCTCCATCATAATATCCAAACCCTCTCAAGGACTAAAGCTTAAAAACATGAAGTTGCAGTCATTTTTTATAGGTTTCAAGAAGGGTGCAATGGAAAATCATTATGTCTCAAATAATTTACATTCTCAAAACTAGGTTTCAAGTCCTTCAATGAAGAAAAGGCTCATTCACGAGAAGAATAATATGTTTCAAGGAGGATTACCAGGTAACAATCCTTGAAAAAAAAAAGAACACAAAAGATTATAGGTCTTCAAGGGTCTGCATGATTCTATAGAGCAAAAGGTAGAGATGAAGGAGGTTTTATTGAAAAATCCAATGCATATGGTGAAAATTTTGGAGGTTCTTAATGAGGAGATGTTGTTTTGAAGGCACACAAATTTGAGTTGCAATTTTTGATAGTATTTCCATTATTTTTAAGGATATAAGATCTAAATGTCAAATCCACAAGCCTAAAATAGGTTCCAAAAAATGTTTCATGGTTGTATTGGCACTATACATTGCCTCTATGCTCCAAGCTTCTTTTAAACCAATCATTAACATAAAATGAAGACTTCTTTGTGCTTATTGATGGAAAAATTGTAGAGTTTTAAAGAGTTTTCATGGTTTTCATGATCACTTGGGTCTCAACCAATATTGTATTGAAAATTTTCCTATGATAAAATAATAGTTTAAAGGTGTTCAAGAAGGTTTGTATGTTCATAAACGATATCCTAGGGAAGAATGAGGATGATGGAGGGTAAAGTAATTCCTTAGGACCATTAAAAGCATGTTATAAGCTATTGAGAGATCAAAAGGAGAATGAAAGTAAAGCTTCATATCTAAAACAAGTAAAGTTGTAGGGTTGCCTATTAAAACCAATCACATTCCATCTTCATCCTACTAATGCATGGGATAAAGTAAGTCTTGCAGAGTGTTATCAAGGTTGTAAGGATCCCATCAGGGTGTTTAGAGTAAGAAATAAGGAGATAATCATGTCATTTGGCCAAAAATATGGAAAAATGTATTAAACCCTATATAAACCCTAGCCCAAGTAAATGCAACTTTTAAATGTTTTGAGGTTATAGAGGCATAAGAATGGATATGCACACCTCTTAAATTAAATTTAAAGGATGTTAGGAGGTCTCTTATGATAGTATGATAGTGCTTATGACCTTCATATCATTCAAAAATTGTATGCATGTCTAGATATGTCACTAAGGGCTTTAATATTACATAATCAATAAAATCTACCACAATACCTCCATAAGATTTAAATGGGTCTTCACTTATGCAATTAGAGTCTCAAGCCTCATACAAGCTCTTATAGACTTTCTATTAATAAAAATGAAATGTTGTAGGGGACTATAATATTATGGTTTTTAAGATATATAAATTGAGAAAGTTAGGGTTTTATAACCTAAATACATGAGCCAAAACCTATAGTTTATTCTCCAATACAAATGCCAAAGTTTGTAGAGAAATTTAGGAGAGATCTTATAGAGTTAAAAGCTCCAAGAAGGTTTTCTTGTTTGATTAATATTGAAACCTATTATCAAGAATTTTTAAAGGACATGTAGGTCAAGGCTTAGTGTTCCCAAATAAGTTTAAAGAAAGAAAACATGATATGTAGGTTACACAACCTTTCCAACCTTTAACAATGTCATAAGGTGATTTTACAAAAAGGACCTAGATTGCTACAAGTGAGATGTAGGGTTTTCAAGTATCTAAAAGTGCCTATAGTCATGTTCAAATTTTTTTCAACATACTCCCAAGATTGTATTATAGGTTTCAAACCTAAAAATGACTCTCAATCCCCTCATAAGCCTGCATTATTGATGGGTTAAGATCAAAATATATCCTCAAAGCCCATTAAAAAAGACTAAAAATTAGGGTTTAATAGTTCCAAGAAATTTTTAGGGATAGGATCTATGATTTCATGTTTGGCATAGGCTCAAACATTATTCAAGCATGCACCTATAGGCCAGATAAATGTGAAGGTAGGCCCTGAATCATGAAACATGAGTTGTAGGGTGTCAAAAATTCCCTACAAGTAAGAATATGATGTTACAGGCCTAGAATATTGCTTTGAAGACCTTCATTAAAATATATATCTCTCATAAGCAAAATATTGTCATTACAAGTCTGTAACATAGATTCTATGATTGATAAAAGAAGTGAAATCAAAGTTTTCATGGATTGTAATGTGAGAATGTAGATTTTTAATCATGGGTGAGAGTGAAATGAATATTACAAGGAGGTATCAAGCTTATTTGTAATATTTTTCAAGTCCTCATGAAGAGATAAAACATGTTTCCAAAACCCTCCAAGACCTCACTAGAAAACCCTTAATCATGTTCAAAAATATATCAAGAGGTGTTGTAAGTTTGGTGATTTAAAGTTACAAGCAAATTTATTTATAGGCCTATTAACAAAGTTCACAAGGTTTTAAGGTCTACACATTAGTTTATAAGGTTCCATGATTTTTTAAAATCCTACAAGCTTTTAGGAACATTAAGTGACTAATTGCATGATGATGTTAAAGCTTGAAAAGTAAGAAGCGTGGTCATGGGTTACAAATACTGACCCAAAGATATTGTAGAGTCTCATAGACAAGCCTATATGCAAGGTTTTAATAGGGTTTAAAGCTACAAGTAGTTTGGTCAAGTTTGTGAGCTTGTCAGGGGAGAGAACAAGGTACCACCATGTCTATAATTTAATAAAGAAGATTTTATTGAGGTTAGAGGAAGAAGTGAAGGTATTTGAGCATACCTATTGGATTTAAGAACTAACCTACAAGTCTACTATAATAAGAACAATCTTCGAAGTTATCTGTAAGGTTAAAAGCATAGTCAAGCTTGTAGGTCTACATCATTAGATTAAGAATAATGCATAACCCATGGTAAATTTTAGTGGTGAATATTCGTTAATTCACAAACATTCTAATTTTTGAATTTTTTTTTTGGAAATTTTTACAGTTGAAAGTTGGGTCTAGATCACAAAAAATATAGGAATATAAATTATTTTGGGGGTCAAGTTTCCAACCATTTACAATAATATTCTAGATTACACTTTAATTCACCACATATTTATAGTATAACCACCCATTGATATCAGACAATGCAACAAGCATAACCAAAAATGTTAAGGCCATGTAATTAAAGGACCTCAAAATCAAATGCAAACACTCAAATAGAGGAACTAGATGATAATACTGAACAATAATAGTGCCAATCAGAGGAACCGAATGATAGTGCTGAATCACAATACATTATGATAGTGTTAGATGGAATTTTTAAATGTAAGTGTTGAATGAAAATAATGAATGATAGTACTAAATGGTGGCATCCAATTTATGATCATATGATAGAATAAAAAATTATAACAATGCTACCACCAAATAGCATAACCAAACTATAACATCTGCTCTATAACTAGATGATAAAACCAGATGGTAGAATTAAAGTATTGTATCCTTGACAATCATGGCATATGGTGGGAATGATAAAAAGATAGGATGATTATCAACAAAATAAATCATATTATATTATTTTAAAGAGCCAATAAAAAATCTTACACAATCACAATGTGTATAAAAACAATAGTTTCAAACTATTATTGATTACTAACACTTTGTATCTTGTAGGAACTTGTTGAGTCTCAATCTCTCTAAGTTCATACCTTAAGGGGTACACTAGGAAAGGGGTGGGAAGACCCTTGGTGTTTCACATGATTATTTTCCCTTTTTACACATGTTATCTACACACTTCTATCCTAAAAACATTTACCCGAAGCTTGATCTTCTCAATTGAACCCATTCCAAAATTTTGACATATTTTATCCTTATTTTCATTATGTTGATCCCATTTTGTTAGTCAGATATAAAAGGTCAATTGGGTTGACCCTATACAGTTTTAGGTTATTTTAACTTAGGAGCTATTTTGACCTTTGGCTGACCTAGCTCGAGACCTAGTGAATTATTATCTGGAATTGTACAGGGTCAACAAGGTTGACCCTATCAGTCAACATTTTTGGAAGGATTTAAGGTAAGATATACATATATATATACTAGTTAATTTCCCACCATTTGATAAGAAATAAATTAATAAGAAGTAAGTGTGAATGAACATCTGCTTATTGACCATTCTACTTGAGAAGTAGAGCTCACGGTTTTATATTTTCTTTGGAGATACAAAATTTTTCTTGTGGAGAAGTATTTTGGATAAATCGATAGGTCATGTAGTCTAGATATGATTTATCTTTATCATATTTACATACCACAAAAACCTCTTATGAATCACCTTGGCCAAGGGAGAGATTGAGGCTTGATGGGTTTGTCTTCAAGGTAAGTATTGATAAATTTATTTCTTCTTTGTTAAGAGTAGATAAATAATGTAGTTGTGTTTCTCTTCCATGCATTAGGGTTCCATATACATTGACACAAGTATATGTCTTATAGTCATGTTTATTTTTATTATTTCTAACCCCACTTTGTGCCACAAGCTTTGGTGAGCACTGATTATATTTACTTTTCTTATTATTAAAATAGGTGAAATATCAAAACCTAGGAAGCCCTTAGAAGTATTGCATGATTGCATTAGATTGGAGGCTTTGGAACCCTAATTAGCATATTATATTGTGATAAGTGATCCCATAAGTAGGTTTAATGGATCCCCATATTAGTCATACTCCCACTTAATAAATGTATTCCCGTTCAGAAGTGTAGGTATGATTTATCTTCTCTGAGCTAGGATTGATTTATATACATGATGCATTTTTGATTTCATATATTCTAGTAAACCTAACATGGACTAAAAATTACATAATTTATTCACTTATTTCATTATTTTATCACTATTTTTATCATATATTTTCCATATTGGGTTGACTGCATTGACTCAGTTCTAATTTATGTGCACAAGTTTTCAAGTATAGGCTATTGGATCAACTCAATCAACCCAATATAGTTTTCCATATTTTTAGACATTAGGTTCAAAATACTAGGTTGACCTAGTTGACCTTATACATTTTCAATGAACCCTGTACGATTCAAGCACTTAGCAACAAACTTTTTCAAAGCTAGATCAACCTAGTTGACCCTGTTAACAGGATTTGTAAACATTTCTCAAGGTTATTTGACAATAATATCAATTTTCTACATCTTCAAAATTACCAAGTTTATTTTTTATCCTTTCTCTCTTTCCTTATAGTATTTATTTTCATAGTTTGCAATATTTAAAACTACCCTTATACAGTTAACTGGATTGACCCTGTTAACCAAGTTCTACATTTTGTGTGGTATCTAGATAACTATATCGACTCTATTGACCTTTTTAATTTTAAAACCTTGATTATATAGTAAAAAGGTGACACTATCAACCCTACTCTATATTCTATGCATACAATATCGACTACATCGAAAGTGTATCATGTTTCAAAGTTGGAATTAACCTTTATGCTAGTAATTAGTTCACACTTTTATTTATTATTGATTGCATGCTTATAATAGTTCACATAGTCTAATATGTGGTTTTCAATTTACCATTTAGTTTCACTATTTTCTATTTTATGCACACACAACCAAATCATAAAATATTAATAAGCACTTTAACAATTGTCTACCCATGACCAACCTATTTGGATTTAATCACCAAGGGGGAAGCTGACTTGGTTTTATGGCTAAGTATAAACATTTGGTTAATGATATATTATATCTAAGCACCCAACACCCTTATCACTGTAGTGTGTGAAGTGAGGGGGTAGGCCCTAATACCAATCATGTACCATTTTCAATATACATCCCTTTCAGCCCAAACCTCATGAAACTATCCTTAGATTAATTTTTAGTTCCTTTCTTACAACCAATTTCCCATCACATTTAAAATCATTTTATAATAATCTAAAAAAAATTTAGATTGACCATCTAGTTAGCTTTTAATTTTCAAGTTGATTTATTTCTCTTTGTTCAATTGTATTTTGTATTGGAAACACTTGCATTAACCAACATTGGTGCAAGGTTTTATGTTGTGTACCTTAATTAGATCAACCTCATTGATATATTTGATTATTTTTTTCCATTTAGTTATTAATTTTTTTACAAAATTATTTTCAATACATGGTCATTTTAGTCGACACAGTTTGTTATAGACCTTCTAATTTTCCCTGACTGCTATATTGGGTCAACCTAGTTGACCCTGTACACTTTTTCAGCCTCTATTGACTATATTGGATCAACCAAGTGAACCCTATAATGTTTATAGACCCTAATCCCCATGATTGGTTGACCTAGTTGACCTTGTACTATTTCTACCACTTATTTCCTTGATTTTGCATTTTTTTAACTTGGTTTTAATCCTTTTCCTTTATCATGAATTTTTAATTTAAAGACAACATTGAGTTAAATTCAATAAAAAATATGAGTATTACCAACCCTCATAGATTATCCTATATGTATAATATGGATCCTCTCTTAGATGAGAGTAATGTTCACATAGACACTCACACAATGAACTATGAGACCCCTCTTAATACCTCTTCATAGCGTAATCCTCTATTTTCCCTAAAAGACCAACCCAAATTAGAGTATACACTCAAAATTCTATTTTTAATCTCTAAATTTCTTTAACATTGAGGAAAGAGTCTCTCTACCATTTACTATATTATTATTAGTGGTCAATTCAAAGAGCCTCATTCACCTACTCCCACATTCTCAAATGGATTTGGATATACCACTTTTTTTGACTCTCAACCTCTTCCCTCTATTATGACCCCTTATCATACCATGAATTATTCCTCTTTAACCTCTTCTACCTCCATGCCTATTATATCCACTAACATGGTAGGTCCTACATCTAGTGGGCCTCTTTCAAAACACACTATCCTTAATCCTTACACTAGTGCATTGTTTGCTACCCAAGGTAATCATGCTTCTAGTTCTCCTTCTTCTCATCCCTTCACTATCCCATATTTGCTACATAAGTGAATTTTATTGCTTGTGATTCTCATTCTCATAGTTCCTCTCAAGATCCTATCAACACCAATAGTGGTACCCAAGCCACTAATACCAATTCCAATAATAACTCTAATGCTTCAAATAATGTTGATCAAACTAAGCAACTATTGTTACAAACACAATCAAATGAATACCTTTCAAGCTCATAACACAAATCAAATGATGAAAATGCAAAATCACCTTCTCCATATTCAAACTCATCCTTAACCAATGAATTGGGGCATGCATAATCAAAATGTTCCCCCTCCTCCTCTTCAAGATTCCCAAGGCAATCTCATTCCATCCCCTTCTGTGGTCCCTTAATCACCTTATATGCCTCTACCCATGACTCCTTCACCCATGGATATTCATTCACTTGTGTACCTTCCCTCACTTATGGATCCTTCTCCACCCATGAGTCCCTCACCTGTGGATCCTTATCAACTGGGGATTCTTGCATCTCCCATAGATCCCACTCCCATGCATTCTCTTGAGGATCCCTTACTTGATTTCCTTCCTCAACATGATCCATCAAACATTCCTACTTTTTATATGGAGGAGATTAGATGAGAGGTATTTTCCCATTTCTCACTCAAGATAGACAAGACATTAACAACAATTCATGTCTAACTTCATAGAGATCTATCCGATGTTTTGGATAATGTGTGTGGGCATATTTATCAGTATTTATGAGCACATGCATGGTGATTTTACATTTTGGATTGAACATGTGCTTTAATATTATCTTTATTTATCTATTATATCATTTAAAACTATGTCAAATTCTTATTTATCTTACATGGTGACTTTACTTTTTACATTCTATACTACTCATACTATCATTTATATTTTAGATCTCTTTCTTTATCATTTCTACCTTTTTCCTTCTTCCTTTCTTTCATATTCCTTTCTTGTGTCTTTATGATTATTTTCTTTCTTATCTCTAATTTTTGATGATTAATTATTATTGTGACTTGGTTATACAAACCCATTTCCCTTTAGTCATTTCCTATTACTATGTGATTAGTTAGCAAAAAAATTATCTCATTACACTTTCATTATACCAGTCCACTTTGGATCTCCTTATGTCTTTTCTTCCCCCTTTTTAAAAATGAAGCATATACATGTTTGAGACTTGATATCACATGTTGGTTCATTGTTAAGACTAATTATCCTAATCTATCTTGTCCTTGGTTACTTAGCTTCCTTTAGCCTAACCCTATAGATAATTCATGTGTATTAATTTATCTCTCATGATTGGTCATTCCAAGTCCATATGGAGGAGGAATCATAAAAGCCATAAAATCATTTAAAATCTAAATCATTTAAACAAAAGGCAATGATACAAAAGTCAAAAACATTCTTAAAATTCAAATCACACTAAAAGACATGATTCAAAGCACATCTCCTTCTTCTAGTCAAAGATAAAACTCCACATTTGATCTAACAATAGAGATGAGGTCCATTGGGGTGTGGTAGGCCAATAGATTAGAAAAGGAGAATAAAGAAATCTTTTAGCGCTACCTACTTTCTCATGCAAGTACTTAATCTTCATAGTAGATTGATAGCTCTGTAAGGGGTCATAAGAAATGAGGAAAACATCATGGGAAGATAGGTCCATTTGAATTTTTCTATACCAATCTACCTTCATGATTCTTATTAGAATGCTTATTTTCCTACATAGCTTAGTATTTATAGCGAATAGGTTTCCTTTTTATATTGATGGTCACTAGTCACTTAGTGTCTTCTCATGTCCTTAGTATGCCTCCTCTCTCCTAAGGTATTCTAATAAGATGCCTAAGTTATGATTTTTAGATTCCCTTTTTCATTCCCTACATTCCTCATATTTCCTCTTGAGAAATATTGTTTTGTTCACTGATCACTCCCTTTGGGATCCCATTTGTGAGTTACATTGTAAGACATGGATATGACTTGGCCATCCTCATAAATTACCACATTCTACCTTCATAATATCCATATATTTTAATTACCTAATTTTCACATTTATTCCACCTCAGTGGTGTTCCCTTTATGAGTTGTTTAATAAGACCATGGATAGGACCTAACCCTCCTCACAAAATTTTTCAATAATCCAAGTCACAATCAAAATTACATGTGTCAAATATGAGATAAGATGCAATTGATTATGAAGTTACACATTATTTACATGCTTCTCAGCTTGATTTAGTATGTTTTATGCTTACTTCATTTCTCTTTCACCTTTATCCTCTTATTTTCTTAATGCATGTAAGAATTCAACCATTTCTTGAATTTTTCATACTTCCTAGCCTGAATTAGTGTGATAAATTTAAGACCAATTTTTGCCAATTTTGATTTTCTCTTATACCTCCCAATATGATTTAGTATGATTGATTGACTTAATTTATTTATTTTTGTACCATTTTATTCTTCTTACATGCCTTCCATTTTACTACATTATTTTCATAATTCCCAATGTGATTTAGTGTGATTTCACTTGTTTTAATTTAGTACTAAATCTTTTATTTGGTTTAAAACAAAATTCATTTTTAAAATCTTATTTCACACCCTTTGGTTCTTTATATTTAGTCATTTTCTTGTTATTACACATTTCCCAATTTGAAATAGTGTGTAGTACATTTTTGATTGATTATATTTTACCATGTCCTTTTTGCCTATTTCTTTTTAACCAAGCATCTATTATAAATAATTATAGAAAATAAACCACACCTCATATATTTCCTATATCATATCCAATAAAAAGATAAATACATGTGCTAGAAAGAAATATATCTAAAACATCAAACAACCACAACCATAATGATAACACATAAAAATGATATCTAAAATTCCAAAATAATCCATATATATATATATATATCATGAGTTTTAATACAACAATATAATCATATATAATGCTCCAACTCTATGGCTGGGCCCCATCCTACCTATCTCATGGCCTAGCCATGCTCTTTGTAGATGCCTCTATCTAACCCATCTGAATAAAATGCTATAATGAGGCCATCTAAGATATTAGTCCCAACACCTACCCCTGTAGATGAGATAACTAAACTTGAACATGTGCTAACTGGGCTAGGGTCACCAAATGTGTCTCTCTTTCCTACTCCTATATCACTCTCTCTTGAGTGTGTGCCTATCATTTATGTCATTATAGATATATGTGTAACTCTCTCCTCTACTAGGGCCTACCATACCTATACCTCACCTACACCCATGTCTATTGGTGGTTTTACCCTCTCTATATATACTCGTATCTTCCTCGCTACCTCTCTAGCTAGTTTAAACCAACTCACTTGAGCTAAGGCAGATGATACCCTATGGTCATCTAGTGTAGTAGGGTCATATGGCATCAGTGTCTCATCTAGGATATCATGGAGTGATCCCATCATAAGGGACCCCTATATGATCTCCTTATTCTTTGCTACACCTATAAAAAAAAACCAAATAGATATTACATCACTATTATATCTCAAAATCTATCTATCTCTAGTATATTTCAAATTAAACTTAATCAATGTTTTAATCATATTTTTTTACCTATTTATTTATCAGCCACTATGGTCTCACCATTTTCATGACCTCTAAGCATAGTCTACCCATCTGTGCAGCTTTTGAGAACCTCTTCTATCGGTTACCTCTTAAAAACAAATCCTATATTTATAGCTTGTGTGTATCTCAGCTTACACCTGAGTGGCCTATATAGAGTCCACCTCTACCCTAGACCACCTATTGGGACATCTAAGACATCTACAATCTCTTCTTTCTCTTACTACCTCCATCAACACTATGTCCCTAGTGTTTATTGCTCATCTTGCTATGGATCTGGTGGTGGTATCTTTGGTTCTCTCACCTCCACATCCATCTCCTCTTGCTCTACTACCTATCATTCTCAACCAATCCATGTTCTCTCATAATGTGGCTTGAATGTTAGCCTCACCACTAGTGGCCCTAGCCCTTATCTCCCCTATGAATCTAACATGCCAGAACCAAACCATGAGAACCACTATTGGTAGTATTGGGTGAGGAAAGCCCATCTACCTTGGTACTTATGCCACTAAATGTCGCTCTATCCACTAGGTGTAATGTCTTATCACCTCAGTCCACATTAAATCTAGTATAAATATGTCCCAAATTGACCATGTAGTAGTGATATGCCCATATGGATACCATACTATGTCTATCCATCTCACTTTCTACAAAATTGGTATGTGGGGCATGAATTGTGCTACCTAGTCCTATCTCCATCTCAATACTCAAGGTGACCTATCATTGACCACATAGGGCAACCCAATTAGCTGATACATAGGAAAACTCTCATAGATCCATGCCATTATTAATATGATAAGTCCAATATACTTCTACCCTCTAGTCAAAACTTCATACATGTCATGTATGAGCTAGACCTAGATGATAGACCCCTGATCATATCATACTCTCTCCTTTAGTATCATCTAGCTCAAGGCTATCATGAATAGTGGTACCTTACCATCTAACTTGTGGCATAACACTCATGCTATCATAGCCTTCTATATATCTAGAATATATGAGGTATACACATCAAACATACTCTTTAACTTACATCTATCATCTCTAAGCTTTTAGCCCATATGGCTAGGGCTCTCCTCTCTTTGTCACTATCAGGTATCCCAGTCATCATAGGTGTTCCCACTATTGGTAATCCTAAGATGGCATGAACATCCTTTAGGATGATAGCCACACCTATTATATCCCCTCCACCTCCCACCTAAAGTCATTAGTCAACCATTCCCAGCATCCCAAAAACATGAATAACAAATCCAAGATCAAGGGTATCCTACACATCTCTGCTATGCCACCTAGGCCTACAAAGATCAATATTTCCCTATCCTATATCATCAGATGCTATATTATATTTGGTAGACATGACGCATCTACTAATCACCAAAATCTAGGTCATCCTTATAATTAGGAAATTATAAAAGATGTATTAGATCCTCCATGTCATATATAGTCAAAATACATTCTTTTTACAAATTTTAATAAAAAAACAAGCCTAAACTACTTTAATTTATTCATTTGACCCTATTTTTTCCTACTCACTCCTTTTATCCCTTAGTTTGTTAGTTTAGGTCATTTTAGCACTCTTTCAACCACTTTCATGCATTTTTGTACTATTTTAGTTCTTTGGTCAAACTAGTTTGACAAAAAAATTCCCTATTTTTAGTTTGGTTGACTTAAAAATATATGTCAACCCTCTTATTCCCCTAGTAATATGTTCTCATTATAAACTTTTTATATCAATTGGCAAACTATACTAGGTCAATAGTCTATAAAATCCACAGGGTCAGTACATACCTACTGGGTCAACTGGGTCAACCCAATTGTTTTTCAATACCAACCCCTTGCATTTTGTGAAAAAAGTGCCTTCTAGTAGTTCTTTTCTCAAACCATTAAAACCCATTTCACTAAAGAAAATTTCCTACCCATAGCATCTAATTTGGTTTCATTTTGACATCTAAAAATGCTTAAAATTACAAATTTCTAAAAATACACTTAAAACACTAAAATATTTAAAACTATCTTAAGATTCTCAGTTGCCTACCTATCTTGTACCTACTACTACCTTTGGGGGTCTCACTTGTCTAGCCTATCATCTTCTCACCATCCAAGCTTGTTTTATCTTTCAAAGCTTTTTTTCTCTCCTTCACAAGTCAAAAATAACAAATGAATTTCATTTCACCCTATTTAAAACCACTTTTCAAAATATAAATCTTTCAATTATTTTCTGGTAGATTCCTTTTTTTGCCTTTATCTTTATTTTTACTCATCCATTTTTTGAACCATAAAATGTTTAGGATTCATGATGACGTAGAGAATATTTTCCACCATCATATGCATATCTTCCAATTTTTTTGATTTATTGCTATATTTTGTACTAACTTTTATAGGTTCACCTAATGTTCTTCACATTAGATGCCTTCACTTCTCTTGTAGTATATTTATTTATCTAAAACACTAAGGTAATTAAAGGTATGTGTTTTTCAATTTTATCCTTTCATTTATCTTATTTGCTACTTACTACATTTTACTTAGCACTAGCATTATGTGTTATCATGTTCTATTTCCTGAAGCACCATCCCATGTTGTACTCATGTGACACATGATAATTTTGAGTGGGTCATATGTATACACATAATATTTTAATATTTTTATTGATTACTAACACTTTGTATCTTGCAATAACTTGTCGAGTCTTAATCTCTCTAAGTGCATACCTTAAGGGGTGCATTGAGAAAGGGGTGGGTAGACCATTGGCACTTCATAAGATTATTTTTACTTTTGCCACATGTTATATACACACTTATCTCCTAAAAACATTTACCCTAAACTTTCTCTTATTAATTGATCCCATTCAAAAATTTTGACACATTTTATCCTCCTTTTCCTTTCCTTTATCCCATTTTGTCAGTTGACTATACAAGGTCTATCCAATTGACACTGTATAGTTTTAGGTTACTTTCAATTAGGAGCTATTTTAACCTTTGGGTAACCTAGCTCGAGACCTAGTGAATTATTGTCCAAAATTATAAAAGGTTGACTAGGTCAACACTATCAACCAACATTTTAAGAAAAATTTAAGGTAAGATCTACCTATATATACAAGTTCATATCCCACCATTCGATAAGAAAGAAATGAATAAGAAGTAAGTGAGAATTAACATCTACTTATTAACCATTTTTATTGAGAAGTAGAGCTTAGGGTTCCATAATTTATTTAGAGACACAGATCTTGTCTTGTGGATAAGTCTTTTGGATACATCGATAGGTCATATAGCCTAGAGTTGATTTGTATTTGTCATCCTTATATACCATAACAACCTCTTACAAAACACCTTGGCCAAGGGAGAGATTTAGGATTGAAATGTTTGTCTTCAAGGTAAGTATTCCTAACTTTATTTTTCCTTTATAAGAGTAGATAGATAATACATTTGTGTTTCTCTTTCATGCATTAGGATTTCATAAACATTGATGTGAATATATGTCTTATATACATGTTTATTTTTATTATTTATAACCCCACTTTATGCCACAATATTTGGTGAGTACTAAATTAGATTTAGTTTTTTTGTTATTAAAATAGGTAATATATCACAACCTAGGACCCCCTTATTGTTATTACGTGATTGTGTTAGACTGGAGGGTTTAGAACCCTCCTTAGCATAGTGTCTTGTGATAAGTGATCCCCTAATCAAGTCTAATAGATCCTCATATTGGTCATGTTCCCACTTAACAAATTTATTCCCAATCAAAAGTGTAGGTATGCTCTATCTTCTCCAAGCTAGGATTGATTTATAGACATGATGCATTTTTTATGGCATACACAATCCAATCAAAATATAGGTATTTATTATTTTTTTAGTTTGTCATAAATTTTAATTTAACTATTCAATAATATTAAAATAATTTTACATGCAAAAATCTCCACTAATATCTTACCAAAAAAAGTAACCAGAATAACATGTCACCCCTTGAAGATTATTTTGATGATGACATGCCACCACTCAAATATGTTCCTATAGTTTTTTATGAAAATAATCATGACACTCAAGTGGCAAAAGAGATTTTGGTTCTCACCAAACACAAATTTTAGTTGAAAACTCCACTAAAAAATATTCACAAAGGAATAGAAGTAGATGTATAATTGGAAGATCCTTTAAGGTGGATTGGGAAATAAAATTTACCTTCATAAAATCTATAGAGACTGAAAATGTTGATGATACTCCAACAGAATGTAGATGTGCAATATGTAGCTAGAAACTAGGAAAGGAACACAAAATGCAATTAAAGCTAGACACAATTGAGAAACATCTTGGAAAAATAAATGTGACAGTGAAGCACCCAAATGGACTGGTAACAAGAACACACAAGTCAAAAAATACATGCATGTAAGATATACACACGAGTATGAAAATGATAAGAAATGTCAAAAACATCTTATTGAAAAAGGGGGAACAATCAAAGAAAATTTTGGAAAAATTATGCAATCTTATCTAAAGGCCAAATATATATAATTCTCTACTATATACTACATTCTAAACAAAGGCAAACCTATTTTTGATTTTTTAAATCTTTAGATTTTATTTCAACATAATGGATTTATGGATATTCCATAATCACATTGGTCAGATAGTAATGCTTGGAAAATGGAAAAATGTCTAGCAATGTTTGATGAGGAAGATTTGAAACAAAAAGCTCAAAATTCACTATTCATCTCATTGTCCAGTGATGAGGTCATATAAATTGACAACACATCCTGGGTTTGCATGCATGTTTATTCTTTTGATAACTATTCAAGGTAACCTCATCTACTACTAGTTCATAAAATGCTAGAAATTTACAATGCAAAAAATTTTCAAAAATTAGTTGTATCTAATTTGAAAGATAAATCTTGGATGGATGATTATGTAATAGCTACAAAGCTAGTGTGTGTTATGGCTGATGGTGTATCAATTATGCAAGAGCATATAAATGGTTTGTGTGTTCAACTGCAAACAACATTTTTCCTATATATGATTCTAATTCATTTCATGAATCATAGGATGATTCTTGCATACAAAATAGTTAGTAAATTTGTTAATTTGGCAAAAGTGGAGGAGCTCATTCGTGACCTACATGCTTATATGTCAAGTAGTCCAAAAATATTTTTAGAGTTCCAATTTTTTTTAACAGGAGTAACTAATGGTAAGAAACTTTTGAAATATGTTGATACAAGATAGATTTCTATGTATGAACCTGTATGCCAAATTTTTGAAGAATATCCATCATTATTAGGTTTTAGGTATATATATCATAGAGAAATTAACAAGGCAAAATATTTATTGTATCATTTAACAGATTTGGAAACATTGATACCATTATGTAGAATTCTCCCAATGCTGAAGGAAATGAATTGTTTAATAAAATGGGATTAAGAGAGATCCATTTATATTTTTGACTTCATATAACTAAGAAAATGAGTATGCCAATCTCTAGATATACTATACACTTTGAATGAAAAGTTTCAAGGCCTTATTTTTAGCAGTTGGTAATGTTTGATAGATTTAAGTAACCTTGAGAGATATTTGAAATTGAATATCAATGATCATATTTGCATCATTGTTAATGGCAAGGAGATACCAATGCACATTTTTTTATAGAAACCCTGTTATTGTGGGAGTTGAATCTAAAGAATTGCATGTAACATGTATTTTATATGATACTATTCTATCTATAACCTAGATGAAACTAAATATAATTTCACAAAACTTATATATGGAGATTAGAGATCATTTTCAAAGGGATAATTTGTTGGTAGCCATGGCCCTTTTGAATCTCATTTTTTAGAACAGTAATAACAGTCAAAAGCTGATTAGCAATTTATTTCACAAATACATGGGTTGTCTTGTAAATAATTTTGATAAATATATAGAGGTCAATGGAGTTGAAATAAAATGTATTTTGGGAAAGTATTTACTAACATCTCAGTTAACTCATTTTGGAATTACAATGTTTGAAAATATCACCTTTTAAATGAACTAATAGAAAATGGGGTAATTACATGACTATGGAAAAAACTTTATCCTAGTAGTATATTGTAAAAAAGTTAAAGTGAATATTTTTGATTATATTAGATTTATCATATAATGATTTTGGGCTTAGTGGAAGATGAAATAGTATTTAATGCATCATCGTTCATTAAGTCAAAACTTCAAAATAGATTGGTTAAAAATTTAGAAACTTATTTGAGATTATTGTTTCATAATATGTTGTGGACATGTTTCCTTATAAAAGAGCTTTGGAAACATGGATTTATCTAATTGAAAGAAGATGCATCAACAATACAATGAAAAATAGAGAGGACGTAAATAATGAAATTGAATATGGTACTAAAACAACATATGCAAATGTCACTGGCTATGATTAGATTTGTGTAGGATTATTTTAACTAATAGAGTATTAGTTAAAAATTTAATTTAATTATCATATTCTCAATTCCAATTTCATATAATTTTTTATATTGTAATTTTTTTCAAATACTAAATTCATTACAATTGTGGATAGTATTATCATTTGAAATATTTGATCCATTCATCATGAAAATTTCCCTTTTATTTAATTGGTTTTTAATTGTATTATCATTTGAAATATCCATAATTTGATATTGTAGCACCACAATAAGATTTTTAAATTTTAGATAAAAAATGTGAATTTCAAGTCAAATATGATGGTGATAAAACATGACAAGCCTATTTAACAACATGACCAAATTCAAAACAAAAAAAACTTAATCTAAAACAAAGATAATAATTGAAAAAGATGAAAACTCATAAAAATAAAATTCATGCTTAGTCCAAATGGAAAGGAAAAAAATAAGTGTTGTCCATAATTGATTTCAATATTTTATTTGAACTACATTAACTGAATAAACTTATATTTAATAATAATGACTTTACGACATCATAAAAGTCAAAATCAAATTCATACTCAATCATACCTCTAAATCCATCACAAAAACAATTTTGTTTGAACTTCATCAACTGAATAAACTCATATTGATACTCAAGCCTAGCTCCAAATCCCTCAAAAAAACAAATGCAGTCCACATCAATATTTTGTTTAAGCTACATTAACTAAATAAATTCATATTCATAGTCAATCATAGCTCCAATTCCATCACAAAAAATAAATGCAGTCTACATCACTCTTTTGTTTAAACTACATCAATTGAATAAACTCATATTCGTACTCAATTCTAGCTCCAAATCCATCACAAAAAACAAATGTAGTCCACATCATTAATCTTTTTGAACTATATCAACTGAATAAACTCATATTTAATAATAGTGACTTTACAACATCATAAAATTCAAATTTAAATTCATGCTCAAGCCTAACTCCAAATCCATAAAATAAATAAAAATAAATTACAATCTATGTGGTACATCCACTAATTAAAACTTAACAAATTGATCATTGCAAATCCAAACATTAAATTGTCACTTAGAATATATTTTTTAGAACAAAACATTGTTTTAAAATAATATAGAGTTTAAAACATCAGAAATTAACAATTTTTGGGGGTTTCACTTCTCAACCACTTTCTCAACCATAACATCCACATTCTTACCACAATATTTATTAATCCATGCCTCCAATTCCTCTGTGCCATCCTTGAATATCCATACCCTTTCAATATCCTTAGCTATAGAATTAATATGGACAAGATTTTCCTTTTCTTCTTTTATAACATCTTCTATAGAAATTAGACTTGGATTGACATCTGTATTCTGCTTAAATAAGGCATCAATATCATGTCCTTACTCCTTAATTATTTTTTGGAGTGTTTTTTTCTACTTATTTAATATAAAAATCTTTTCCTTGAATTGAATGGCATAATATAAACTTTTACGTACATTTTTTAGATGGACATTGAGGACCTCAACTTCTTTTTTCAAATTATCATATTTTGCCTACAACTTAAAATGAAATATAATTAGATTTGAATAAAAATAAGTATGAAATGAAATTTGATTTAAATGAAGATACATTACCAATGATTTTTCCTTTTTAGTGTTTTAAATCACAACAAGGTTGATGCATTTTTCCCATTTACTAAAATATACTTAGGCTTCTACATTCAAATCCTTCAACCTATTAAGTATAATACTCAACACATTATAATTGTAACTATTGAAAATAGTAACTGAACTAGATTTAGCTTGGCCAAACAAAGAATCAATCTTTGTGGGTTCATGTTGTACCAATGAAAACAAATTTTCTTTTTAGGAGTGGTGATAATGGGCATTTATTTCTTTAATCAATGACTTCACCTGAAACTCCCAAATAAATACATTTTTTAATTCATCTATAAATACCTCCTTAAGACTAGAAATAATACTTTTTAATAACAAATTTTTTAATGGAAAAGATTTAATAGCATCATTAGACAAGAAAACATTCACTGGTGGGGTGGGGGTGGTTACTCTTTAGAAATCACATGAACATCTACTCCCTAGTTAAAATCATGTAGATTCAAAGAATCTCCACCAACTTCACCACTTTCAATCCCCATATATTCCTCATCAAAATCAATTTATTGCAAACAAGTTAGTCCCTATACACTCAATATACCTTCGATAGAGAAAGTGGGTAGTTTAGAGCATGATAATTACAGTGTTCCTCTAATAGGTGTTGGTGCTTATGGTAATGGAAGAATATTCCCCCTTAAATTAACTATGTTTGGGGGTGGAAGTAGTGACATACTATTTCTTAGAGATTAAGGATGCCTTGAAAAATGTAAATTATTTTATAAAAATGGTAAATTTTAAAAATAAAACTATATGCTAATTTGTAATTAAAGGTTTAGTACTTGTATTTGGAGATAATATCTCCTCAAATCTATGCACCATATTGCAATTAATAGGGGTGGTTTGATATGGTACATTAAATAAACTTCCAGTCATAAAAAACTATAATAAAAAACCAAAAAACAAAAAAAACCAAAATATTCAATGTAAAATACCTTGCACAAAGGGTCTATAAGGCATATTAAATGTTGGAGTTTGTTACGATGGTGGTTGTTCCATGACAACCTCAATTGATATCGAGTCAACTAAAATAATAAAATAAATAAAATTATGGACTCAAAATTTAAAATATTATTTGAAAGTTTTAAATAGTAAACCTGCATGCAAAGATGATGAGGAAGAAACTCTTGGATGTTTTGAAATCCAAAATGATTACAAGGATGATTCTACAAACATAGAATTTGTAGATACTTCAACTCCACATTATCCTTTTGAGGTAGATTATTTTCATGACTTAAAGACACAAAATATTACCTATAAAAAACAAATTTAAAACATATATTAATCCTTAAATTGGTAATAGTTTAATAAATAAACAAATATTAAACCTTAGTTCAACAAATAAACAAATAAACTAACCTCTTGTTCATCCATAGAAGTAGCATTTGTGCTCCTTTGGATGAAGCATTGTTGGAATCACTATTTTTTGGAGGTCATATAAGGACTAATATTACAATGCCAAAATAAATTTTTGACGAGAAACTATGGAACTGGGATTGGTACAAGCATAATTTAATTCAACCCTTATCATAGAGGAAACAAAAGCCGACTAGTCATTTCTCAAATTAGAGAGTACAAAGAATGTAAACCACTTCCCAATAGGGAATATCTGATGGTCTTCCCTATAATACTATTCTCATAAGGGAAAATTGAACCATTTTAAAAAAAAAGTGTCATAAATATCTTCTATGTGGAGGCCCCTCTTCCAACTATCTAAAACAAAAGAGGAAAATGAGAAATTTACATATCAAAAGTTAAATTTTGAATTTTTTTTTTATAATTACATACTATTTTGACCAATATAAAAGCCAAAAGATGACTCCAGATAGTTCTTGTAATTGTCTATCAGCGTTAATTTTGAATTCAAAGGGTTTGTATTGTGAAATAGAAGACCCATTAGATTGTGAATCTCTTATGGTGAGGTACCAAAGAAAATTGTTATGAATTCCAAGTTCATGGTGAATATCTTCTCACTAGGGTTATAAGAAGACATTAGTGATTTGAGTAACCTAAAGTCTATTTCATACTGGGGCATGTACAATAATCCACCAAAGGTACATTTTGAAATCCAATCATTGTAAGCATCTAGATTCTATACGATCTTCAAAATGTCTAGGCATAGAAAATTATTGAAAATGTATTTTCTTTCCATGGCTAGGGAATTGTTGTGAGTTGTGGAAAAGGGGGATGAGAAATATATTCTAAAAATGTTTAAAATGAGGGTAGAGGGTAAGTATTTATAGGATAAGGGAGGTGATCAAGCAATCAAACAATAGATTAGCCACACTGATCACTTGATAGTGTGGTCCAACATCACCATTTGATACTATTTGCTTAGACTATAATTCAACACAACCATCTAATACTTGTCATTTGGTGCACACTAACTGGCACCTACCATTTAGTTTAATCATTTAACTCATCTATTCAACATAATGATTTGACATAACCATTTGAAATAACCATTTGACACATCCATTTGACATATCCATTCAATAGCCATTTAGTGAAGCTATTTAACATAGTCATTCAATGAAAACATTCAGTGTAGCCATTCAATACATCTATCTAGTAGAGACATTCAATGTGGTTATTTATTTCATCTATTCAGTGATATTATTTGGTGTATCCTTTTAGTGGTTCTATTTGGCATCTATCTTTCGGTGCAGATGAATGGTTATATAGAAAAACATGAAACTGCTTATTTTCACTCCTCCATAAACATCATAGATTCACCATAAACCATAGAGGATTCACCACAACTATGAATCAAATTTTATAAGATTCACCAAATATTTTCAATAGGTTATCTAGTAGGGCCTCTTAAAATTAACCTTGGTGTAACCCAGCTAGAGATCATAACAACATGCTCAAAGTCTTCAAGGTAAGTGAAAGACTAGATCAAGACATTTAGGTCTCAAGATCTTACAAGATGAGTGCAGATGAAGGTGAAATAATGATGGTAACATGCTTAGAAGACTAAGACACTATTAGGCATAAAGGGTTGTAGGTATAATTGGTAAGGATATCTCACAATTAACCTAATTTTTAAGGTAATCAAGAAGGAGATGGTGAATGCAATATAGTATTCAAGGTCTCTTGACATATTTATAATCATATTCTTCATGTCAAACAAGGAGTTAGAGAGGTTTTCAAGGAGGTTTTCAATCTCCTCACAGACCAAGATCTACAACATGTTCTAAATGCTTATAGGACTTTCTAAGGAGCTATAAACAATTTACATGTCTATAGCTAAGAAGTAAGAGTTGAAAGATTATAAAAGTTAATCATAGAGATTGAGTTTGTAAAAGGATAATTACATGTTTTCAAGGTAGAAGACAAGGTAAGGTAGAACCTTTAACCATGAAAATATAGGTTTCTTGGCTTCTCAATGAGTTCTCATGAGCAATTAAGATGATACACTAGATTCTCCATCTCTCTTAGAGACTCTCACATGGATTTCAAGATGAATTGTAGTCAACTCATGCTTTTAAAACATGCCTAGTGCTACCCTAAATGGGATTAATGGTCATTGTTGACAATTTTCCCCCATAGGTAAAATTTTCACCCTTACCATTTGAAACTTCATATATCATGCCAATTTATCTTATGAGTAAGTTTTTGGTCCTTAAAAAACCCTTAAAGAATCCATGGTTAATAGGTCATGAAGTTGTTTAGGTGTTTCATTCACTTGTCTTATTCTTTGAAGGAAAGTATTGACGTTGATAAAAGTAGTGAAAGGAGTAAGCTTTTAGAAGATTCCCAAAGTAACAAGAAAAGGAAGACCCAATAAAGTGAGAGTACCAGTTTATTTCCTTTCGGGATTATTTTTCACCAAGTGTTGGAATTTATTCAGACTTTTGTCTGAAGGAAAGGCTCTAAAAGGTTCCTTTACAATATTCCCAAAAGATATCTTTCTAAAGGAATTATTTCAAAATTTTTGTTCGAAACAACTTGGGTACTTCATTTCCTAATTGGTCCTTTACAAAAAACCTGAAGGGTTACTTTATTTTAAAAGTGGATTGTTGAAACTTTTTTGAAGGTATTTTTCAAATGGAAAAGGACTCTTTCATCTTTTCTAAAATATCCATTCCATTTTTTTTTAAGGCTACTTCTCAGAGAAAGGGGTACTTTTCAAAAAATTGGAAGGTCCATTCAAGTCAAAGGTCAAAGAATGAATTATTTTAGGTAAATTATCTAAGTGAATTATTTTGAAATAATTATTCAAAAGATATGGTCCATTACAAATTTTTTGAAGGTCATTTTATTCTTTGAATGGACCATTTTAGGAAAGCCAATGGGTACTTTTCTCGACAAACTTATCGACTTCAAAATTTTTGAATGACACTTTCTTTAGAGAAGTGGACCAAAAATAGAATTCTGAAGGGTATCTTTCCTTTGAAGAAATGGTCCATTTCAACTTTGCCTAAGGATCACTTTCTTTTCAAGGTGGACCATTGCAACTTTTTTGAAGATATTTGTCAAAGGAAAATGGTACATTTCAATTCTTTCAAAAGGCAAGAGGACCATTTCAAAATTCTTGAAGGGTATTTTTCCTTTCAAGAATGTCACTTTTCAAAAGTTTAAAGGGTATATTTCCCTTTAGAAATTACTTTTCAACAAATCCAGAGGGTCATTTCTTTAAATTCCTTTGAACAAATTATCCATAGGAATTTTCCATTGCAAAAAACTTGAAGACCTAATTCTTTTAGATAAAATGTTTGAAGGAATTATTTAAATCAAAAAGTTTGAAAAATAGCTATTGGGATTCAAATATCCTATGATGGGCCCAAAAATGTCAAAATCTAGCCCCAACAAATGGACATTTGAATTTGTAATCCTCATACATTCTCATAAATGTCAAAGATGGGTCTCATCAAGTAGTTATTTGCATTTAAAAGAGGTTAAAGGGAGTCAATGAATCTCAAAGGTGAAAGTGTATGTAATAAGTGTCAAGGATGCATTTAATTGGAAAGAGATCAATGACTCACAAGCATCTATGTCAGGTAGATCAATGATACAAATCAAGGATCTGAAATAGTTTTTAACAAATAATCAAAACAAATGAAATCCCAAGTTATTAGTAGGAGATGGTAGGTGCAAATTAATAGAGAAGCCTTCATCCTTCGATATGGATCTCACCTCTGACAAGCAGCCACTCGATCAAAGGTATCATGGCTAGGTATTGATTTAGAGAGTGGGGATTTTGTCCTTTTTAGGTAGGAAATACAAAGGCAAAAGGGGCATGCCAAGTTTAAAATGAAAGGATTGACTCATTTAGATCATGTAGAGACATGAAACTACCCTCGACATGGCTTTATCAATTCAAAAGGAAGGAAATTTAATGCATGAGGGGATAAAAGAGATTTATGATGAGATTTTTGGTGATCTCAGAATCAAGGTGGTTGCATGCTTTTAATGTTGAAGAGATCAAAAGAAATAAGGAGAGATCCATAGTTATTGGTAACTTCTCTCTCCGTTCCCCACTCTAACATGCAAGTCCCTCTTCTCTCTTGTCCCTTATTTGATATATATGGGATTTAAAGCCATTGTAAAGGGTTACTTATCTTTAGATATTGATTTTTTCCATGTTCTAGAACATCTATATTTTGCCTCTTTTGATGAATAAGATAGAATAGACATCTCCTCAAAAAGCTTGTGTTTTAGTGTATTTTCATGGTCTATTGGGAGGTGAAAGTGATATCTAAGGCTTATTTTCATCTAATATTTTCCATTAGACATATATTTAGGTGCTAAGATTATCCTTGTAGGTTGCATAGTGTGCTCTATCATCTTGTTTATATGGGAAGTGTAAAGTCTCTCTAGTGTCTTTGACAAACCTGTTGAACCATGACCTTAGATCATGTAGAAGTATGAAACCCTATAAAAAATATTGATGCTCTAAGGCTACCATTTGAGTATTATAGTAAGATTCATGTCCTTGTTCATCTTTTTAATGCACTCCAAGTAGATGAAGGCCATATTTTTGGTGTATCACCATCATAGATGAGATTTCCCTTCGAGTTTCTTTCTTACCTTTTCCTTCTTCCCTTTTCCTCAAAAATATATGGCATAGAATAGGAATCCTAAATGATTCACCAAAGGGAGATAACCCTTAAAATATAGATATTTAATCCACTAATTAGGCTACCCATATCCTAGGATTATTTCCATGTTTTAGTAGACTATGAAGGCTTGAAGCTACCTTCACAAGGGTGTGAGTTTGATAGACAATAGTTTTTGACACACTTGGTGGGACCCTTACTCCTTGGCATAACTAGAATTTGAAGCTAAGAAGAAGCATTTTCAATAAAGGAGAATATCCATCTTCATCATAGGCTAAAGTTTTTTTAGGTTGCAAGGTTCATAACACCATTCAAGCAATCCTTTCCTACCAAAGGTTACCACACGTTTAGCTAGTAAAGGTATTCATTTTGAATTTATATCTTATAAGAGATCAAGATTTAGGAGGGAAAATACATATCCTCAATAGAAATATTTATCTCCTGGTCATCTTATTGTTTTAGGCACTATAATCCCACTATCTGAATGGTTATCAGAAACTAAGTGTTTGTTCTATTTAATAGAGGTATCCCATTAAATTTAGCCTATTTTGATGACATTCTTATGTTTACCCTTAAGATCATCCCATCCTTCTCAAGAGGAAATCAAAAAATTCCTATTGAGCATATTCAAGATGTAGCTAATCTCAGTTTAGTCCATAATGTTGTTGATGATAATGTTTCTATTAGATTGCTTGCTACTTCTTTCAAAGGAAAAGCATTACAGTGGTATAGAAACCTACCACTGAAATCTATTTCTCCCTAGGATGAATTAGGTGTAGCCTTAGTCAAGCAATTTGAATACAAATATGATCACCTCTCTTTGGTTGAACAACTAACTACCATAAGGAGAACTCCTCATGAGTTCATGTCTAATTTCAATATTAGATTCTAAAGAACATGGAATAGGATACCTATGTTGATTAGGCCATTCCTTGAATATGCATTATTGTACTATTTAAAATCCCTTAAATCTAACATTAGTATGATGATATAGTCAATGAGTGGTACTAACTTACTAGATGCTTATGAGGTTGCCATAAGGTTAGAAACTAGTTTGATACAAGATGGTAAGATTTATCCAAGACTTCCAATGCCTATATTCTTAGAATTGAGGTCTATTTCAGTCCCTCAAATTCCTCAAATTACTCAAGTTCCATATTTTTCTCCTTTACCATCCCCTCAAACTCAAATTACATCCCCTACTAGCCAAGCTAGTGAGATAAGAGAGTTGAAAAGCTTGATACAGTTCTTTGGGAATGAAATAATAAAACTTAAGAGGAAATAGTTTCAAGTTAATAGGAATTATTAGAAATAAAATCAAGCTACCTATCAGCCTTTCAAAGATCAAAGGCCTCTTTATCAAAATTTTAGAGAGAATAGACCACCTTAACAAACATAAGGAGCCATAAATCTAGATAAGCCATATGCTACCCTTGATCTAAATTCTCTTTCTACTTAAAATGCCATTGTTTCCATCCCACCTCAAAACAAATTGATGCAAGATTCAGGTTGGTAGTCCTTAAATCTCAATGATGCTCAAAACCAAGCCTTGATATCATAAAATACCATGATGCCACAAATGACTTAAGAAGAGTTTTCTTTTCAAGGAGGTCAGTACCAAGATACAAGTTTGGCATCATAAGGAGAGACTCAATGAGTTCAAGGGTATCTTGATGTCATTAATGTAAATTAGTATGTGGATGATCATGTTGCTTTTACACAGAATGTTGAAACTAACAATTCAAATGGTCAAGTTGTAGTTGTAACTAGAGCTAAAAGAAGAGCCATTGATGAGGCTCATTAGGTGAAAAAATTATTCAAGTAGTTCTAATTTTGTTTATAATGGTACAAAATAACATATTTTTTCTCCTACAAAGAAAAAAAATTAGAGTATCGAGGTTAGTAAAGTTCATCAGATACCTCTAGTTCATGAGCAGCCAATATTTTAGAAAGTACAACCAAAGGTTGGTGGGTATCTTTTCAATTTAGTGGATTAGATGAAGAGGTATAATATAAACATTATCATGTGGGATTCTCTTTCCATCCCATGAAAAAATGATATGCTCATCCAAGATTTTTTAGCTCTTGAATTGTCTCCAAAACTTGATGGGAAAAAAATGTTGTCTTAACTAATTTAGATCAGCCAACTAAGCAACAAATACATCAAGTGGATAAGATAGTAAAGGTGGAAAAAATTGAGGTAAATTCAAATAAAACTCCTCTTTTATACCTTTCTTTGATAGTGGGTGATACTTTATTTCATAATTGTATATAGGATAGTGGAGCCAATAGTACAATCATGCCTAAATAGATTACAGACAAGCTCGACCTTGTTTATGAACCAGACAGTAAAGGGGTATTGAAATTGGATGGGTCACCAACAGAGATGGTAGGCATCATAAAAGATATAATATTAACATTACATGTTTGTCCCAATGTTACTATCTAGTAGGATGTTGTTGTGGTAGACTTGCCTCCTTACTTTGTTATGTACATTTCAAGGGACTTAACCTCAAAGAATAGGGGATATTTATTAGATGATTGGAATTATTTAATTTTCATAACTAGGTATGGTACCAAGGTAATGATTCAATCTAAACCTATTACACATTTCCATATGGATCCATATATGCCAAGTGTTGTGAACACCAATTGTATCATTTCAAATGATGTACTAGAAACTAGTGGAGTAGAAAATGGATCACCTTTGGATGGAGTTATAGATTTGTTTCTTGATGAGTGGGATTAAAATTTAAATTATAATTATCCTCATTAATTATTGAAGAGGAATTACTTGGTTTGTATTTCCTTCATTAGAATAATGCACTAATTCTGGCCTTGGTTAAGGAAGATGAATCTAGTGAGTGGCAATTTTACTTTGATGGATCAAGGAATAAACATGGTAATAGAGTTGGAATGATGTTGGTTTCTACAAAAAATTAAATTTATTTATCTTCTATTAATTTTTAATTTGGTTATTAAAATAATGTTGTAGAGTATGAGGCACTAGTTCATGATTTGCAGTGAGCTAGGAGGATAAAAGTCAACACCTTGCAAGTCTTTGGTGATAGTGAACTTGTAGTCCACCAAGTAAGAGGTTAAAATGAATGTAAATTTTTTTGATTAAATATTACAAGCATAGAATATGGGACTTGATTGAATATTTAAAATATTTTAACATTCAAGAAATACCAAGAGATTAGAATAAATATGTACATAAGCTGGTTGTCATTATGATACAATTTAGTATCCCAGTTGATATAAAAAGTGAAAAAGTATAGCCACATATAAACGTGGGTTTAAGGCCCTCTGTTCTAGATAATCATGAGAATTGACAAGTGTTTGAAGATGACAATCAAATTGTGAGATTATTACAAGAAGAGGCTGAGTTTTATTTAATAAACCAATCAAATTATTCATAGTTGTATGGTGATCATATTGTGAAACTAAAAACAAATAAGTTACCCAAGGGATTGGTCATGCTTGAGATCATTTTCAATGGTGATGATGAGTTAAGGAAGAAGAAGTCATCCTTTCCAATGAAACAAGAACACTATGCCAATGTAGAAATTACAGGTGGAAAGATTTTGAAGTTGGGTAAGGTATGCACTCTTTCACAAAAGGAAGATTTCATTGAGTTATGCACAAGTTTTTTTAATGTATTTGCATATAAATATAGTGACCTCAAGGGGTTTGACCCAAGTATATCTCAACACACCATTGATTTAGAGGCTAAAACTAAACCAATGAGACAAATACAAAGACCCATTAATCCTAAGCTTGAGCCTTTGATGTGAGCTGAGCTTCATAAGATCATAGAGTCAACTATTATATTTCCAATCAAACACTCTACTTGGATGGTAAATTTTGTTCCCATATGGAAAAACAATGGTGATATGAGATTGTGTGTGTAATTCTATTATTTGATCATGAATTCACTTAAGTATCACTATCCGTTTCCATCAATGGAAAAAATTCTATAGCTGGTTACAGGTTCAAAGATGTTTTCTTTGTTGGATGGATATAGTGGCTACAATTAGATTTTGGCTAAGGAAGAGGACCAATTTAAAACAACCTTCACAACTAAGTGGGGGAAATTTGCATATAGGAAGATGCCTTTTGGTTTATCTAATGCTAAAGTGACCTTTTAAATAACTATGGATATGACATTCCAAGGCCTTCTTAACAAGTTTGTTCTTGTTTATTTGGATGATATAATAGTTTTTTCAAAGAGTGTAGATGATCAATTGGTTCATATCAGGCAAGTGTTTGAAAGATGTAGATAATTTAGAGTATCTCTAAATCCCAAAAAGTTTGTCTTCTTGGTTCATGAAGGTAAGATTATGAGACATGTGGTTTCAAAGTATGGATTAAGCATAGATTATAAAAGGGCAGACTCCATTCTTGCACTCTCCTTGCCTAAGCATAAAAAGGATATGCAAAGATTTTTAGGGAAAATCAATTTTATAAAGAGATATATCTTAGATTTTACCATTTTAGCCAAGCCATTTATAGCCATGCTAAAGAAGAATTAGAGATTCATCTGGTCCAAAGAAGGAATAAAAGGTTTTGAGGATATTAAGAAGGCCATAGCTAGTGCTCCTACACTTATAAATCTAGATTTCACAAAAGATTTCATTTTTTATACATATGCTAGCATGGACACCATTTCAGACATTCTTATGCAATTAAATCATGAGTCTTTGGAGCAACCAACAAACTTCTTTAGTCAAGGCTTGGAATAATATGAAACAAGGTACTCTTTTGTTGAAAAACATGTACTATCAGTTATAAGGTCTCTTAAAAAGTTTAGATACTTGTTGTCTAAAAATAAAATACACTTGATGGTTTCTCATCTAAGCATCAAGGAGTTCCTTTTGAATAAAGACGTAAATGAGAAGAGAGCTAGTTGGATAACCAAGGTAATGGAGTATGATGTGGAAATTAAGATCACAAAGCTAGTTAAAGGTAAGGGACTTTGTGTGCATTTAGATCAATATTTGCAAGAAACTAATGAGTTTGTTTTTCTGTCAAATGATGAAGAGGCTATAGCCAGTCATACCTCACCTTTTAGGTGGTTTCATGACTTGGTAAGATATCTCCAAGATAATATTTATACCTCTCATCTAGGTGCTTTAAAGAGAAGATATTTCAAGTTGTAATCAATTCATTTTTTGCTTGTTGATGGTGTTCTATTCAAGAAAGATATCAATGGTATGTTGCTAAGATGTATTTAGCTAGGCCAAACTCAGAGATTGATTGAATAATTTCATGATGATATGGTGGAGGACATTTTTCTATAATAACTACATCCCTTAAGATCATGAGAGGTGGGTACTATTGACCTAGTGTATTTGGTGATTACCATGCATGGGTTAGGAAGTGTAAACAGTATGCTATGTTTGTATAAAAAGTGAAACTTGCAGCCTTACCTCTTCAACCAATTGTAGTGGATCATCCCTTTGTCCAATGGGGATTGGACTTCATTGGTCTCATAAATCCTCCTTCAATTTTAGGGCATAAATGGATTCTAACTGCTATAGATTACTTTACACATTGGATGGAAGCAGTGGTATTGAAAGAAGCAAATGAAGCCAATGTTTTAGATTTCTATGAAGGTTTGCTTACCAAATTTGGAGTTCCTTTAACTATTATTTATGATAATACAATGGCTTTTATAGGAACTAGGATCAACCAATGGGCTATACAACATGGAATTTATCTTAGCACTTCATCAAACTATTATCCACAAGGTAATGGCCTTGTTAAATCTACAAATAATAACCTCTTGAGGATCATAAGAAGGACTATTGAAGACAATAAAAGGTCATGGTATCTCAAGATGAAGCCAATTTTGTGGGCTGATAGAATCACCTACAAAAGATCAATATCCAACTCTCCATACAAGTTGGTATATGGTAAAGAAGCAAGGTTACCCATTTATCTTAAGTTTCCTAGTTTATAACTAATGCATCAACTTGAGTTTTTGGAAAGTAAGCCTATGGATATCAGGTATGTTGAGCTTATGGAGTTGGAGGAAGCAAGAAATCAGTCCATGCTAGCCATGGAAATTCATTAAGCACAAGTGAAGAGAGATTTTGACAAAGGAGCTTCTTCATGAATTTTCAAAGAAGGAGATTTAGTCCTCAAGTGGGATGAGGACAGAGCTGAACCAGAAAGGCATACAAAATTTGACTCCCTTTGGAGTGGCCCATACACAATCTCTAGTTGTAAATCCCACAATTCCTTCCAACTTGTAAAGATGGATGGTGAAGAGCATCCAATCCCAGTCAATGGGATTCATTTAAAACTTTTTTACTGATGAGATAAGTTCCTTAAACATAATTAGTTAATTTGTTTTCATCCAAGTGTTGTTCAAGCACATTAGTTTTGTTATGTCTTGTTTGTGCTTTTGCTTTGTTTAGTTAGTTTTCACTACTTTGTGTGTTTCCCTTCTTATTTTGGGGAATGGGGTTGTCTTATTTTAATCAAAGGTTGTTCTTTTTAGTCATGGAATAGATTTGACATTATTTTATGAGTCCAAATGTCATGTATATGGTTTAGTTCTCAAGAAAATAGGCATGCTTCCTAGTTGAGTCACCAAAATGTTGACAATTTTGCCCTATAGGTCAAATTATTATCCCTACCATTTGAAACTTTGTATATCATGCCAGTTTGTCTTGTGAGTTAGTTTTTGGTCCTTAAAAAACCCTTAAAGAATCCATTGTTAATAGGTCATGAAGTTATTTAGGTGTTTTATGGTCTTTTCTTTCACTTTTCTTGTTCTTTGTAGGAAAGTATTGATGTTGATCAAAGTAGTGAAAGGAGCAAGATTTTGGAAGATACCTGAAGTAAGAAGAAAAGGAAGATATAATGAAGTAAGAGTACTAATCTATTTCTTTTCAAGATTATTTTTCACCAAGTTTTTTAATTTATTTGAACTTTTGTCTGAAGGAAAGGCTCTGAAGGGTCCTTTACAATGTTCTTAAAAGATATCTTTCTGAAGAAATTATTTTAGAATTTTTTTTCAAACAACTTGGGTACTTCATTTTTTGATTGGTCCTTTACAAAAAAGCTGAAGGGTCACTTTATTTTCAAATTGGACCATTGAAAATTTTAGAAAGGTATTTTTTAAATGAAAAAGGACTCTTTCATCTTTTTCAAAAGATCCATTTCATTTTTTCCAAAGGGCACTTCTCAGAGAAAGGGGCACTTTTCAAAAAATTGGAAGGTCCATTCAAGTTAAAGGTCAAAGAGTGAATTCTTTCAAGAAAATTGTCTGAGTGAATTCTTTTATAAGAATTATTTGCAAGATATGGTCCATTAAAACATTTTTGAAGGGTCATTTCCTTCTTCGAATGGACCATTTGAGGAAAGCTAAAGGGAACTTTTCTTGGCAAAGTGATCCAATTCAAAATTTTTGAAGGGCACTTTCTTTGGAGAAGTGGACCAAAACAAGAATTTTTAAGGGTATCTTTCCTTTGAAGAAATGGTCCATTTCAAATTTACCGAAGGGTCACTTTCTTTTCAAAGTGGACCACTGTAACTTTTTCAAAGGGAAATGGTCGATTTCAATTATTTCGAAGGGAAAGAGGACAATTTCAAAATTATCAAAGGGTATTTTTCTTTTTGGGAAGGTCACTTTTCAATAGTCCAAAGGGTATCTTTCCCTTTGAAAAGTCCTTTTCAACAAAGCTGGAGGGTCATTTCTTTAAATTCATTTGGACAAATTGTCTATAGGAATTTTCCATTGCAAAAAAGCCAAAGACCTAATTCCTTCAGACAAAATGTCCAAAGGAATTGTTCAAAGCAAAAATTCCAAAAAATAGCTATTGGGATTAAAATATCCTATGACAGGCCCGTAAACATAAAAATCTAGCCCCAAAAAATAGATGTTTGAATTTCAAATCTTGAGACATTCCTATAGACATCAAAGATAGGTCTTTTTAAGTATCCATTTTCAGTCAAAAGAGGTCAAAGGGAGTTAACAAATCTTAAGGGTGAAAGTGTACATGACAAGTATCAAGGATGTATTCAATTGGTAGGAGATTGATGACTCATAAGCATCGATGTCAAGTAGATCAATGGTGTGAATCAAGGATTTGAGTTAGTTTCTAACAACCAATCCAAACAAAGGAAAGCCTAAGGGACTGGAAGGAGATGATAGGTGAAAATTAAGAAGCCTTTGTCCTTCAATATAGCTCTCACCTCTGAAAAGTGGCCACTCGATCAGAGGTATCATGGCTAGGTATTTATTTAGAGAGTGGGTATTTCATCCTTTTCAGGCATGACATGCAACGGTAAAAGGGGCATGCCAAGTTTTAAATTTAAGGATCAACTTATTCATGTTAGGTAGAGACATGCATCTACCCTTTATATGGCTTTGTCAGTTCAAAAGGAAGGAAATTGAATACATGAGTGGCTAAAATATATTTATGATGAGATTTGCAGTGATCTCAGAATCAAGGTGGTTCCATGCTTTCAATGTTAAAGAGCTCAAAAGCAACAAGGAGGGATCCATAGTTATTGGTAACTTCTCTCCCAATTCCCCACTCTAACATGTAAGTACCTCTTCTCTCTTGTCCCTTCTTCTATATATATAGGATTTCAAGCCATTGTAAAGGGTTCATTATCTTTGAAGATCAATTTTTTCCATGTTTGAAGAACATCTGTATTTTGCCTATTTTGATGAATAAGATAGAATAGACATCTCCTAAAAAAGCCTGTGTTTTAGTGTATTTTCATGGTCTATTGGGAGGTGAAAATGATATATAAGGCTTCATTTCATCTTATCATTTCCATTATACCTATTTTCAGGTGTTAAGCTCATCCTTGTAGGTCTCATAGTGTGCTCTATCATCTTGTTTGTATGGTAAGTATAAAGTCTCTCTAGTGTCTTTGACAGACCTATTGAACTATTACCTTAGATCATGCACAAGTTTGAACCCTTATGAAAAATATTGATGCTCAAAGGTTACCATTTGAGTAGTATAGTTAGATTCATGTCCTTATTCATCTTCTCAGTGCACATCAAGTAGATGAAGGCCATATTTTTGGTGTATCACCATCATGGATAGGATTTCCCTTCGATTTTATTTCTTACCTTTTCCTTCTTCCTTTTTCCTCAATAATTTATGGCATAGACTAGGAATAATAAATGATACACCAAAGAGAACTAGCTCTTAAACTATAGAGATTTAATCCACTGATTATCCCACCCACAACTAAGGATTGTTTCCATGTTTTAGCAGACTGTGAAGGCTTGAAGCTACCTTCACAAGGGTGTGAGTTTAATTGACAATAGTCATGAAGATCATGAAAGAGGTAGAAAGGTGTTGAAAAATTACCCTAGAGAGATGTAACTACCTCCATGGAGTGGGAGTTAGGTTAATTCAACTCAAGGCTCTAAATGGGTGTTCCACTTCTAAGTCAACCATTCAAATATCTCTAGCATGCATATATGAAGAGATGGGAAAGTTAAGGTAGTTAATATAGGAATTTATCAAGGATAAAAACCCTAAAATATCACATTCATCATACATTAATACTCCTAAGGATATAAATAGTAAAAATTAAGGCTTCATCTTGCATCACTATGCCAATCTTATTAAGAAAACTTCTTGGATTAGGCCTAGGGTGTTGAATAAGACATAATTATTCCATTTTCCATGTTTCTTATCTTGCATGAGCTAGAGTAATGGAGTAACAAAAACATTCATAAGGTCTTAAAATTCTTTCTCCCTCCCTCTCAACTATTTTTCTTATATATAGGGTTGGAAATGCCCTATTCATCATCCCTCATCTTGGGTATGATGAGACTTTGCTCTTTTAAAGACTTGTAATGCTAGATTGAATCCTTAAATCTAATAAAAAATGATATTTTCCTCTCCTATGTTGTAAAATTTATTTAATATTATGTAAATTTGATTTTATATATTCATTTTTGGATGTTTTAGTCCCTATTGATGTTTTCCCATCAATTTTACACCTTCATTTGTAGGTTGTAAGTTGTAAGTTGTGTAAACCACTAGCTCCATACAAATTACTTATGCAAGTGTTGATAGAGTTACATGTTTTATATGAGTTATGTGAGTTATTATCAATTTTGAGGTTTCTTGTGCTATTCCAAGAAAGAGGAGAATATCTCTAAACTATTGATGTATCACCTCTTTTAGTTGTAGTTTAATTTGTTCCTTTTTCCACCCTAAAATAGTAGTCTTAGATGTAGATAGTTTCTTTAGCATTATTTTAGGCATGCATATGATCTTAAATTAGGTACATCTAGTATAGGTAGGACTTGGCCTTCTCTACAGGTTCATCCTTAAATATTCAAGGCCCCACACCTTAGGGATTATCCCATTGTTACTATTGAATTAGATGATTGAATGAATGAGTGAAAGATCCAAATGACAACAGGTTCCTTGTTTGAATTTTCCAATTCGGGCATATGAAATATTTTTGGTAATGTTAATAGAGAAGTACACCCAAAAATGATCCATAAGGGGTTTGAATACATTGATTGATTGAGTTGGTAAATCATAAAACCACCTTAAAACATATTCTTTGAGGCTCTTTGGAAATAGTTTGGTCAAAAGTTTATCATTGGAGGCATAATCAAGACATGCCTCATAAAAGGATTGAAGATTCTATTCTAGATCACCCTTTCCATCATAAATATGAACTTAGATACAATAAAACTAGTTGGTAATGGGTGCAAATATATCTATGATGTAAGAGGATTATGCAACACCTCTTATGAATCAATAGCATAAGGTGATTTCATGGAGTTTTGTTCAATATTTGTAACCTTAGTTTGAAAAAGTTTTATATTTTATACAAGATCTTGCACCTTCTGGTATTTTAGGTTGGAAATTTGAGAAGTTACTAAAGGAGGTGTACCCATAGGTTGGGTAGATATACGCATTGAAATTGGTATTTGAGTTGAAATATTTTGTTTTCCCATGTAATATGTGGCAATAGTGGTTTCAAGAAATAAAGGTTTAAATACATATCCCATACCCCCATTAGATGTAGGTAAATTGATTGGCATGGAATTAGTTTTAGTACCTTCTAAGGAGTCACCATCACAAGGTAAAGAATCCTTATCCTTATAATGATTACTATTTTAATCTCTTATACCATATAAAAATGCATTAATTAATCTCTTGTTATTATTTATATGAGTGATATATAAATTTGATCAATCAATAATAACAAGAGAGCTCATTCATTCAATGCATACACACATAACACACAGTTCCTATGGGAAACCCTCATGGGGAATAAAACCCACTCTAAAGCTAAAAACATAAATGGACTAGTGTATTATAATAAATTACAAACAAGAGACTGATAAACTCCTTTATACCAAAAAACCTTGATCATATCCTCCTAATCAAAGGTATTTAGTGAAACATCTTTTTCACAAGGAGCAACTACCCCTAAGGAAGACCAAGTCCTTTAGACCCTCCTTTGAACAACTCTAAATTATAATTATGTATTCAAAACCTAATGAATGTATCTCTATTTATCTAACCTTTACATAAACTCTCTCTCTATCTCAAATAGGATTCTCACATAGGCATGCCACAAACTCTTTCCTTCTTCACTCAAATTGTCCTCATATGCACATTCAAACATTTTTGAATATCCTCAAACTATAAGAGAACTATAATAAAATTAATAACATGACCTATAGGTCATACCAAAAAACTATTTTTATAATTAACTCAACCAATAGGCACACTACCTATCTTTCGCTTCACAACTTTCACATTTACCTTGGACAAGTCTCTTCCACATACAAAGTCTTCCACAAGACCTAGAAACCAACACATTTGGTTTAACTATATATAGATAATTCATGAATTAATAATACCAAATATTTCCTTTTCAACCACAATACATGCCTTCACCCTTAAGACATCTCACATGGGTCACATTTAAGCACAAACCACTTTTAAATAGGCCTAAGTTACTTTTAGGTCCTATAGAGACCCATTATTCTCTTTGACATTTCTCAACAAAGAACATAGGAACACTTTCCAAAATCATGGACACATTATAAATGACCCTTTTGGAATCCTAGAATTATCATAGTCACCAAAACACTCTTTTGCTAAATCCCAATTAGCTCAAACACTTCTCTATACACACATTCATTATGAATGAAAACATAGTCAAATTTAATTTTTTTTTCATAATACATATGATTTTTAAAACCTTAAAAATAAACAAAGAGAATCCTCATAGAGTCCATAACACTTTTAAATTTCTAATTCATCAAGATATATCAAAATAAGCTCAATTACCCTTCTCAGGTTACTTGTAGAACAAGTATGAAAACACTTTAAACCTTCATAACTATGTATATGTACACTTTTATATATTAAAATCCATATTTATAGATTTGCCTTGGAGTCCTCTACCACTTTTATTTTTACTACATGGTCAAATTCATTCTGGATCGAAAGATATGACTCAAAAACTAGACACTAGTTTTCCCTTGTTAAATTCAAGTATTCAAATGGCAATAGTCATAGTTAAACCTCAAACATTTTGAAATTATATCTTGTCCTCATTACTCAGATTGAATACACACCATTGATCTATTCTAAAATTTAAAACATAGGATTCAATATTCAATTGTTAAACCTCTATCACTTTGACCTCATCTCATTCACTCTTGCAATCTTGACTCAATGTGCACCATTGATTTTTGTGGATCAGCCTAGTCCTTACCTTATAGTACTCACCATTTGATATTTGATTAAAAAACCCCAAGATCATAAAACTTGGCACCCTCATGCACCTTCTAAGCACTTTACTGATAGTCTATGTGCACCATTGATCTTTGTTAGTATGAACAACCACTCATCATTGATCTTCTAAAGAAGCTCCATCTTTAACTCTACTCATCATTAAACTTTAGACACTTTTCCTCATCATGAAGAATCTTGACATCTTAGAACACACACTCCATTGATATTCTGTAAGATGTTTAATATTTATCTTTGATAAACAATTGTCACGTTGATCCATTTGACTCTATGCACATTGTTGGATTTGAAAGTATGAACTCCCATGAACTATTAGATCTCATATAGGTATATATCTTTAAAATCATGTAAATTGACTAAGTATGGGGACCAACTATAATAATCTTGGAAATCCAACTTTACACAGATATATATTTTTCCATGATCAATCTTATGACCTCACATTTGTACCATATGAAAAAATTTCATAGGGTAATATAACCATGCAATAAAATAATCCTAGAACCTTCACACATGCAAGATATAATTCCATTAAAATTATTTCTCAAAATCATTTGTCATAGAGCCAACTATGCTTAGAATTTATCTGATAGACCAACTTTGAACATGCATATCTTTTGATGCGCTTTAACGTATGATATAAAATTTAATGAAAATAAACTAGGATAAAAAATTAAAAAACCCATCTCATTACCTTCTCCTGAAATGTCCACATGTGTGAAATATGACACCATCAAAATTCTTACTTGACTCTTCTTACCACTTTGAAAATTTGGCTAAGTATGGAAAAACATTATTAAAATGCCTAGGAGCCCAACTTTGCATCCAAATATCTTTGACTGTGCTTATATACATGACCTAAGATTTAATAAATATTAATTAGGTACAAATTTGATCAAAACCATATGAACAAATCCACTTAACTCATCCACATATGTTAATGGTGATGTTAGCAAACTGCCTACTCATATTTTTTGCCACTAGACCCAAAATGTCTAGATGAAAACTATGGACTACCAGATGAATTCCACTTATGAAAAAAATCTATCTAATCATAAAAAACCTCTTATATAACCCTTTGAAATTTCATAATACTCCATACTCAACTATAAACATCTCTAACCATGCCAAAAATGAAGATCAACCAAGCCAATTTCAAGTATACTAGGATAAACACATTGCACACTTTATCATTATTACTTAGGATATCAAAACGCTTCATCCACTCACATGAAAACCTCCATAGAATCAACATGACATAATTTAAAACTATCCAATAATCTTCCCCTTTGTCATTGATGTCAACAAACATCATTTATCTCACCGTCTCTCTCTTCAAGCACTCCCACAATAGGAACTTTTCTCTCCCTTTGACACAATGACAAAGTGGGCACAATCTAATCCTAAAAACCTGAAAAGACCACCAACAAGATTGTACCATATTTTAAAAATGATACAAACTCCCCCTTACCTTGAGCTAACCTCTTCTTGCCTTGATAACTTCCTCTTGTTCCATGCCAACATTCTCTTCTTATCAAGTACTACAACCAATGAAGAAAGAACACACAAACGCTAAAATTTGATGGGAATTACCAAGATACATATAAGACAGGGAATCCCCCTAAAATTTCTAAGACATTGCACCATTTTAGCATTTTTATATCTCTATACATCATGAAAAACCACCATGCAGGGTTACTAGCCTTCTCTCTCAAGACACTTCCATGACTACCAACTTTGCTTCTACACTATAGCTACTTTATAAACCTCTATAGTAAGATCATGAACTTTTTTCTCCTCTTTAACCAAAGACCATCCATTTATTCATATAGAAATAAATGACAACCAAGATTTGTCTTAGATACTCAAATGTAGCTTTTAATAATGGTTTGGTCATAATATCCACAAGATGCTCTTTTGTAGGCACATAATCTAACTTAATACTTTGATTATTCACTTATTCACTCAAGAAATTATTTCTAATAGGAATATGATTAGTATTTGATTACATAATAGGATTTTTTGAGATACTAACTGTACTAGTGTTGTCATAATAGATAGAACAAGGTCCATTTTGTCTTACCTTATAATCTTCCAAAGTTTGATTCATCCACATAACTTGCATACAACAAGAAGTAGTTACTATATATTTAACTTCTATAGTTGATAGAGACATTGAGGATTGATTCTTACTTAGCCAAGACACTAAGAATTTGCACATGAATAAGACCCTACCATTGGTACTTCTTCTATCATCCACACAACCTACCTAATCTACATCAATATAAGATTTTAATAAGAATTATTTACTCTTGGGATACCATAAACCATACTCTATGGTGCCTTTTAGATATATCAAGATCATTTTGAATGATTTTAAGTGAGATTATCTAGGGTTATCTTGAAACCTTCCTAAAATACCTAATTCTTGCATGATATCAGGCCTAAAAGTAGTAGATTACAAAAGACTTCCAATCATGGATCTATACAAAGTTTGATAAACTTTTGGTGAGTCATCTAGTTTACTTAACTTATACCTAGTGATCATTAGAGTAAATATTAACCAAATTTGAATTTTATTAAAATTGGATCAATCCCTACATTTTTAAACTTGTTATAAGCTTCCATATGTCATATAGGGTTCTCATATGTGTCTAAATATCTCACTTATCCTTGGCCTAGCCTTGGTCTAAGTCCATCTTCCTTGTACTTGCCTAGTCAACTAAATTCAACCAAAGCTAACCATTGTAAATCATGGTAAAAGTTTTTATTTTTTTTAATATGTCCTAATATGGTATTTGAGATGTTTTAAGATGTTCACAAGTCATTAATTTACATTTTACTATGTCTCATATGCAAAAATGGCCTTTTAGTCATATTTATAGCTCAATTAATGACTTATACAGATGGGATGAGTAATAAAATTTGTTTCCAAGCTTGATTAAAATGTGTATTAGGCTATAATATGTTAGGATAAGTTATATTTTAGTACATGAAGTAGTTACATGTATAAGAAGATAGTTTCTCCTTGAAAATAAACCATTAATGGCACTTGTACAGCCTTGGGAAGTCCTCCTTCAACAAAAAATGTGGGATAGTGTCTCTTAACTCCATAAAATATTTTTCATAATTGGTGTGAAGATATTTAATCATAAATTTAATTATTTTCTTTTGTTTCTTCTTTTTTATCCTTGCAAGCCAAGAAAAGTCAATTTCAAATGCTTGGTATGGGTCGTACAGTTGGAGTTGAGAGGAATGATTTTGGGGGTTAAAATTAATATAAGTTAGATTTATTTTCATGGTAATATTTATAAATTTAATGGATTCTCATTTATTAACCACCACTTAGACCCCCAGTAGCTTTTTATGCACTTTTATTCATGAGGAGTCTATTTTCTGATCTAGTTTATGGTTCTTCTACTTGGTTTTGATAAGTTGGTTATTTCAGGTGTTCCTTAAGGCCCCTCCATAGGTTTATTTAGTGTTATATTGTATTTTTAAGTGATCAAATTCCAAATAAAGCCTCTCCTAGGCTTATTTTTGTTTGTTGATTAGTCTCACTATATTATAACCCAAAATTTGCATCTATAGGACCATTATTAACATCATAATGGTGTATGAAAGGGTGAATGTGCATTTTAATCTCTTGGTTTTTCTATAAATACATTAAGAGGTCAGATTAAAGTATCAATATTAATGTTTATGAGGATTCCCCATGTTATTCATACTATAGCTCACTATGGTACATCATGTAACCACCTAAAGGTGGCTGAAACATGAGTTTGAGAGAGTCACTTAAATGTGAAAGTGAGATTAGACCTCACTTGTAATAATTACTTGATGAAATGGTACTTTATAAACCCATACAAGGTTAAATAGGGATATTTTCAAATTATAAACACCTCTAAGAGTGCTGACTATGATTTCAAGCCTGTCTGCCTAGAAAACATTAAACATAGGACTATAAGCATTTAGGGATTAACATATTTCATAGTTTCAAAGAATTTTCAATGCTCTTAGTTGTTTGGATTTAAAGCCTCTACCATGGAAAATCCCCTTGCCAAGTGAGAAGGGTAGTTGAAAAAATGGGGAAGGTTTTTCTAAGGGTCCAAAGGTGCCATGAAAACACTGCATTTATATAGTGTTATCTATAGGTCTAAGAACAAAAAGTGTTTTCTCTACCAAAGTTGAAATCTATACTATGCCACCATGATTAAGGTGGTTAAAAATAGTTTGTGGAATTATTTTGATGTGAATATCATCAATTAGAAGATGATATTACTATTTTTTCCCTCCATACTCACATGCCTTATCCATACATTATCTCAGAAAATGATCTACAACCAAGGTAGAATTTTAATCTTGAAAGAGGTTTCTTCTTGCATAGATGGAGGTTAGGTTGTGTTAATTATAATAATTGATGATTATAAACTATATCAATGTCTCATGTCTCTTCATGAATACATATGATTTCTTTTCAACCTAGGAACACCTACAGGTAAAGGTATAATACACCCCTACAAATGTGTCTCAGTCCTACAGGCAGGAACCTAGTCCTAATAGCAAAAGGGTGTATTAGTATGAGGTTGAAGCTTAAAAATTATAATTAAAATGAACCATAATATAAATTAACATGTTATAGAGGCCATGAAACCTTTCCAAATAAGTAGATAGTCCTAGAGTAGGGGTCTCTAAATGAGAAACACAGTTAGTCAAGTAAAGAAAGACCCATTTTGCAAATTTAGGATATATAAGAGAAAGGTTTATGGTTATTAAAAGTGATTAATGATCCATAAACATCAAAAACATTATTTTTGAACCTTTATGGTATTCTCACTAGCCCAAATACACCTACAACAAACCTTAAATAGGGTTATCTCAATCAAGACAGCTTGTAGACCAGTCTTGTGTTTGCAAGAACATATAAGGTGTTTGAGAGACCAAAAGATTAGAATGATGTTTGAATATATTAAATCATTATCATGAAAAATATATATTACCTTTACATGGGAATATGGAAAAACAAGAGATCCCAATTTCATCAAACATAGTCCTCATACCTTGCCTACATATACAGTCTACCTATGCAAACTCAATCTTGAGATTTGTGTTTTCTAAAGGGAAAAAAATTAGAGTTAGAGGATAAATTTTTATACATAGTACCCTTGGAGATTTTTAATAACCTTCAATGGTTGTTTTTATGGGACAAATAATAAAATATGCCTCTATTTTGTCTCAGAGGTAGTGTACTTTATCCATGCCTAAACCTTGTAGATTAGAGGAAAATGATGAGAAGATGGAATAAAACATTAAAATACCCTATAATATGATTTTTTAAGATGGGAGACACATAATAAAACATTGGAAAATAGTCTAGGATGTTTGAAGGTAAACAAAGTGATATAAACAATAAGGTTTGCAGGTAGGGTATCTAGGCAAGGTATAAACCTAATATCAATTGAGAGACCATTTCAAATTTCAGACTTTGCCAAGCATTAAAATTATTTGGATCATGTTCATAGAGGTATAAATGACATTTTTGAACTATCTCAAATGTTTGGAGGGTCAATAAAGATGTTTGAATCACAAGTTGCAGGAAAGGCCTACTAGACCTAATATGAGGTCTAATGTCTATAAAGGAGTCATACCACTTTTGTAGTTAGATGATTATTGAGACCTATTGGAGAAATTTATTGAGGATTATATTAAGGTGTTGGAGACTTTTGTTTGTAAAAAAACTCATCAAGAATCCATTTCTTGGCTTGAAATGCACATAGGCCTATGCATAATGCTAAAGGAGCTCAAGTGCTCATTCTAAAATGCTTATAAATTTCATAACTCTTTGCATGGGACCTCAGGATATTTATATATATTATTTAGGGTCTTTAAGAATCCCTCAGTGGTAATGGGAGATATTTTCAATGTGTAGCCTTTATTAACAAAGGCTAAGACTTAAAATTGCTCCAAACCCTTCCAAACCCTCCTTAAGGACCCGATGGGGAAGATGTTGTAGATGGAGTGGAAAGGCCATGAAACTAGTTGTGGATGACATAATAATCTCAAAGGATCCCCTCCATGTGACTGAGGTGTACTACACTTTTACAGACGATGCAAAATAGGGCTCTTTTTAACTAATTTATGAGTTTTATAGGTATGAAAAGGTTTCAAAAGGTGCAATAAATATTGGGAGATAGTTTGAGACTTTTTATAAGTATCCATTGACATTTTATGAGTTATATAATATCTTAATTATTCCTACCATCTTCCTCATCTCAACCAGTCATAGTGAATGAGAAGTGAACACTTAAAAAAATGGTGAAACTCTAATTGGGAAGCTTTTTAAGGCTTTTTTGATGAACTAGATGACTTTAACACTCTTTAAAAGTGTCATAATTCATTTTGAATGGATAATATTGTATAATTTAAAGGTTTTTGGTGCTAAGTGTGAGAGGTGCATGGAAATGAGTCATTTGAAACTGTTAAGGATGATTGTGCATGGCTAGAAGAAGATGGATGATTAAAAAATAATCAAATGCATGCGAGGGATTTTTTTTAACCCATATCACTTATATCCATCATCATACCTAACCCTATGTAGTTATTAGGTATTTTTGTGAAGGCAAATGATGAGGGTAGTTTCTTATGCAAGTTTAAGGGAATCTATGCCACATGTGAAGGATTTAAACAAGTTTAAGATATGTTTATCCATAATAATATTTTAGGACCTATCTAATACCATATTACATGAAAATTTAACTCCTTATCCTTATTTGAAAAGTGTATTAATGACCATTGAACTCCATTTCTCTCTCTTTATCACAGTTTCTATAAATTCTAGCCTTTTTGGCTATTATATGGATATCTCCACCTGGGTATGGAAAATCCCTACCAAAATTTATCCTTTAGATAATAAATATAGTTGTTTTTACCTCATTAAATATTTCAATAAGTGTATGTAATGGTTTTTGGTCTTGTGCAAGTATAGTTTTGCTTACCTTCACATGTTACTCTTCCTAGTGCCTTGTGTGTTTTGGAATCTCTCTTTTATAGGTCAACAAGAAGTGTCTAATGTGGATTGTAGATATAGTTATTAGTATATTCAATAGTGTTTCTTATAATTCCTATTTTATAAATATTCCTAACCTAAGATCTCTTCAAGACCCCATGCTTGAAACATTAATGTGGAAGAGAAGATTGTCATTGGATGAAGTGTATGTGCAGACTTCTCCTTGGTTCCAAGTACATGTTAAATGGTGTGAGTAGACAAATTATTTGGTGTATCACCTCCCATATATTATATTTTATTTAAACTATCCTTCTCCCTTTTCATCCTCATAAGAGTTAGTAGTAGGCTTGAGCTATAGTGATATATCAAGTGGAACTAGCCCCTAATCTAGAGATCCACCTCAAAGCTAGGTCACCCACAGCCTTAAGGTGGTTCCATTGTGCCATTTGAATGAGGAGAGACTTTTCATCTCCTCAACAGGTGAAATTTCAAGTGATAATATTACCCATTGGATTAAAATCCATCATGTCAAACTTCCTCAACATATCCTTGATGTATTTAGCTTGTGAAATGAATATCCCTATCATACAAAGATCTAGGAGCCTGTTTAAGACCATATAGATCCTTATTTAGTTTACACACAAAATATTGATTAATTGACATGAGCTATCCTTTAGGGAAATCAATGAAAAATTATTATTCTATGTTTCCATTAAAGAATGTAGATTTCACATCCATTTGATATACCTTAAAACCCTTGAAGCTTGCATATGCCAATAAGAGTCTAATTGTTTCCATTCTTGCCATAGGATAAAAAGTTTCTTTAAATTATATTCCTTCAACCTAATAATATTACTTTCATACCAATCTAGTCTTGTTCTTTATGACTTCTCATTTCTCATTCATCTTATTTTTGAAAACCCACTTGGTACCTATCACATTTTTATCTTTTGGTCTAGGAACTAAGTCCCATGTTTCATTCCTTTCCATTTGATCAATTTATTCATTCATTTAATCATTTAAAATTTCATATTTTATAGCTTCCATTAATGTTTTGGGTTAAATCATGGACAATAAAGTTGAGTCTTACTGATTCTGATTGATAAACATTCTCCTTTTAGTATGCAACCTCCCACCAACATTTCTAATAATTTGAGACATTGGATGAAATTTTTGAATTAATATATATGGAGATATATAATATTTTATTTCTTCCTCCTCTTCATATTCATCATTTATTTGAATAGATAACTCATCATTATTTGTAACAACATTTTGAATTGAGTCACTTACCTATAATTTTGGCTTTTTGACTCTACTAGTCCAATCTAACCTTACATTTAAATTTTAAATAATCATGTTAATTCTCTATTAAAGAACTTATAGATAGTAATGATAGAGGATTAACCTAATAATATGCCCTCATCAGACCAAGAATCAAATTTTCTAAGACTATCTTCATTGCTTTTGATGAAGCACCTACTTCCAAACACTCTAAAATGTTTGACATTAGCTGATCTATTCTTCCATAAATCGTAAGGAGTCTTATAACCATTTGATAGTTTGGAATATTATCTCCTTATCCCTTGTTTTTCACAAAAAAATCATCAAATTAATGAGACCAAAACTCACCTCCTTTTTCTGATCCTATATACTTTATCTTTGACCCTTTATCATTTTCTACAAGCACTTTCAATGCCATAAATTTTAAAAAAGCTTCAAAGTTTTGTTTAAGAAGAAATATCCATGTCATCCTAGTAAAATCATCTATGAGAAGCATGAAGTAGCTATTACCTTGAATAATTTGGGTCCTCATAGGTCTACATAGATTTGTGTGGATCAACTCTAAAGGATTTGTAGTGGATAACTCCTTGGATTTGTATCGTCTTTTGGTTTGCTTCCCATGAAGACATGCCTTGTAGAGAGAATGAGGAATCTTAGAAATCTTGGGCATATGTCTTGCCAATCCATTTGAATTGATATTTACCATGTTATCAAACTTTTTATGTCCAAGCCTTCTATGATAAATCCATATTTATTCCAATTGACTAATGAAGCACTCCTCCTTCTTGGATTCACAGAATACATACATGTTGTTATATGTTTTATAAACATTTTCAACCAATTTGACAACCTTTCAAACTTTAAAAAAATCATCATGAAAAGTTAAAATTTTTTCTTTCTTACACATTTGGATTACACTTAAAAGATTATGTTTCCAACCTTCTAAATATAAGACATTCTCAGTCCTAGAATGACCATTTTCCAAGCTCAAACTACCTTTACCAACTATGTTAGTAGATTTTTTATCACTAAATCTCACTGAACCAGGGTTGGTCTTCTTGAGGGAGATAAACTTTCTCATCTCTTGCCATATGATTTGAGCATCCACTATCTATGAACCATCTCTTGTTCCCATCTTTTTGAGTATGTAAGGATGCTTGAACAAACATTGAGTTTTCCTTTCGAGGACCATTTGAATTTTGATTATTTTCTTCTTCAATCTTAGAATTAGTCTTCTTGAAAAATTTTATGGTGTTAATTACTTGCATATCATTTTTCCAAAAAATTCTATTTTAGTTTTTGGCTATATGACCTTTTTGGTTATAATTGTAGGATATAAGATTCCTTTTGATCTCTGAAGAGAAAGCACAATGCCTATATCTATGAAAAAATTGATTGTATGAGAATTAGTACCCATAGAAGACATTATTTAAATTTTACCTACATTTCTCTTGATCATTACCTATCCATGAATTTTCATTCTTGACCCTTTTCCTAGAGCTAAAATCCCTTTTGCCCTTGGATAAGATCATGTCTGAGTAAGTTATTTCTTTATTTTCAAATTATTCTTCCCTTTTGTTGAGACCACCCACCATCATGTTCTGAAGATTATTTACTATTTATTATAGATATTTCACATGTATCTTCACACCATTCATGTTTGAATTGACATTTGATAAATCATATACTGGTTTTCCTTGGAGAGGAGCCATAACTTTTTTGTCAATAATTGTACCTTTGATCACCTTCCAGTGGTTAAACTTACAAGAAGGACCTATTTTGATATTAATTATTATAGGTATAATCACTAAGATGGGGGTGAATCAATGAGCTAAGATATTTCAATTTAAATTACAATCATTTAAACTATTAATCAATCAACATATATCAATTTGATCAAGCAACAATAACAAGAGATCTCTCTCATTCAATGCATACACACATAACGTAGTTCCTATGGGAAACCTTCATGGGGAAAAAAACCCACTCTCAATAATAAAACAAAAATGGACTAATACCCTATAATAAATTATAAATAAGAAATTTATCAACTCCTTTAGACCAACAAACCTTGATCATATCCTCCTGACCAAAGGTATTTAGTGAAACATCTATTTCATAAGAAAAAACTACCCCTAAGAAAGACCAAGTCATTTAAACCATCTTTTGAACACCTCCACCTTAGAAATGATGTCTTCAACACCTGATGATGTATCTCTATTTATATAACCTCTACATAAACTATCTCTATCTCAAATAGGCCTCTCACATAGGCATGCCACAAACTCTTTACTTCACTAAAACTATCCTCATATGCACACTCAGACCTCTTCACATATCCTCAAACTACAAGAGAACTATATTGATATTAGAAATATGACCTATAGTTCATACACATATTAAAAAAACTATTATACTTATTAAATCAACTAATAGGCACACTACCTATCCTTCACTTCACAACTCTCACATTTACCTTGCATAAGTCTCTCTCACATATAAAGTCTTCCACAAGCCCTAAAAACCAACACATTTAGTTTCACTATATATAGAGAATTAATGAATTAACAAGACCAAGATATTTCCTTATCATCCACAATACATTCCTTCACCCTTAAGGCATCTCACATGGGTCACATTTAAGCATAAACCACTTTCAAATAGGCCTAAGTCACTTTTAGGTCCTATGGAGACCCATTTTGCTCTTTAACATTTCTATGAGAAAAAAAAGAACATAGGAACACTTTAAAAAATCATGGACCCATTATAAATGATCATTTTGGCATCCTTAAATGATCATAGTCACCAAAACACTCTTCTAATAAAGCTGAATTAGCTCAAACACTTCTCTATACATATAGTCCTTATGAATGAAAAAATAGGCAAATTCAAAACCTTTTTTCATACTACATACAATTGTCAAACCTTAAAAAATCACATAGAGAATCCTCATGGAGTATAAAATAATCTTTAATCACCAATTCATCAATATATATTGAAATAATATTAAAAAAGTTCAATCACCCTTCTCGGGTTACTTGCAGAATAAACATGAACACCTAGTAAACTTTAAAAATTCATAACTATGCTTATATACACTTTTAGATATTCAAATCCATATTTATAGATGTGAATTAAAATCCTCCAACACTTTTATTTTTAATTCATGGTAAAATTCATTCTAAATTGAAATATATGACTTAAAAACCAAACACTAGATTTTCCCTTATTAAATTCAAATATTCAAATGGAAACGGTCATAGTTAAACCTCAGACACTTTTAAATCATCTTGTGTCCTCACTACTAATATTAAATACACGCCATCAATAAATTCATAACTTTAACATATAGGCACCAATGTTCAAGCATTAAACCTCTCTCATTTTGACCTCATCTTGTACACTCTTGTAATCTTGACTCAACGTGCACCATCAATTTTTGTGGATCAGCCTAGTCCTTACCTTGTAACATTCACCATTTGATATTTGATTAGATCCCTTTAGATCATAACACTTGGAACCTTCATGTGCCTTGTGATTACTTTACTAATATTCTATACATACTATTGATCTTTGTTAGTATGAACACCTACCCACCATTGATCTTCTGAAGAAGCTCGATCTTTAAGTCTACTCATCATTAAACTTTAGATACTTTTCCTCATCATGAAACATCCTAAAATTTTGGAGCACACATGCTCCATTTATCTTCTGTAATATGCTTAATCTTTATTTTTGATAAAAAACTATCATATTGATCCATTTGACTCTATATATGCCATTATATCTAGAAGTATGAACTCTCATGAACCGTTGGATCTCCACTAGGTCCATATCTTTAACATCATGCAAATTGACTATGGGGACCAACTACAATAATCCTGGAAAGCCAACTTTGCACATATATATCTTTTTCCTCAATCAATATCATCACCTCACATTTCACCATATAAACAAATTTCATAGGGGAATCCAACCATGTAACAAACTGATCCTATAATTTTCATGCCTATGAGATATAATTCTATTAAAATTCCTTCTCAAAATCCTCTGTCACAAAGCCAACTATGCTTATAATTTATTTGGGAGACCAACTTTAAACATGCATATATTTTGATGTGCTTCAACATATGATATGAAATTTAGTTCAAGTAAACTAGGCTTAAAACTAAAAAAACCCATATGATCACCTTCTCCCAAAAAATCCACATATGTGAGAAATTCCACCATCAAAATGCTTACTCAACTCTTCTTGCCACTTTGCAAATTTGGCTAAGTATGGGAAAATATTATCAAAATGCCTGAGAGCCCAAATTTGCACCCACATATCTTTGATTGTGCTTAGGTGCATGACCTAAGATTTAGTGCATAATAAATAGGTAAAAATTTGATTATAACCATATGACCAACTCCACATGACTCATCCACACGTGGTAATGGTGACATCAACAAATTGCCTACTCAGATTTTCTGCCACTAGACCCAAAATGTCTAAATGAAAACTATGGACTACTGATGAATTCCAATTATTCACACAAGATTTTCAATCATATAAAACCTCTTATATGACAAATTTTACATGACCAATACTCCATACTCAACCTTAAACATATTTAACCATGCCAAAACTGAAGATCAACCATGCCAACTTCAAGCACACTAGGACAAGCACATTGCACACTTTGTCATTATTACTTAGGCTATCAAAGAACTTCATCCACTCACTAGGACACATATTACATCACTATGACATCATTTAAAAATCTCTAACAACAATGTTGAGTTACTCCAAAAATCCCTTTGTTAACAAGTATTACTTACTGCTTAACCTTTTAGGGTTTAGATTATGTAAATCTTATGTTTGATTAAAGAGATGAGTAGTATAAATTAGTGAAATAATATTCAAAAAAATAACCACCAATTTGTTAAAAAATTTACTAGCTTTGAATTTCTAAAAATAGTAATAAATATGTGTAAATAAAGATTTATTTGGAAAACACCTGATACAAATGATCTAACTGCTAGAAAGTGAGATATGAATAGGTATGAGTGTCATCAACTAGATCCCTTTATTATAATATTTGATAGAAATTAGCTTCACATTGGATAGAGGTGACATGTAGCTCTAGTGTCATGATATTATCACCAATATCCTCTATGGAGGACTATCCTAAACTTTTGGGTGTACATGTGTCTATGTTTTTGGGTTCTATTCCTATGTGCACAAAGTATAGAACTTTATATTGTGATTTGAATAGATTATTTATGATTCAAACCCTAATCCTACTTGAAAGTAAGCCATGGAATAAAAAGTGTGCTCATTAGTTTGATAGGCTGGACATCATCAACACCATATTGTGAAGAGAGTTGCCTACATATCAATACTCTGAGGAGGGATCAAACCTGATGTAGTTCTCCCCACCTAAGTGCTAGTGAAAGTACAAGTGATACTAGTATGATAGTGGGCTTGAGTGCATTAAGTGTGATTGAGATTGGAAATATAGAAAATTTGAGCTTAGGCAAGTTGTAGATGGTAGTATGTAGAAGTAAGGTAGAATAGGGATTAATAACCTTAAATTTACTCAACTTATTTCATGTTTGAATAGGTATTTTGCATCTAATTTCCATCTAGTGGGTTGATGGCTAAAATTCATGTACTTATACTATTCTATTGCTTGTGAAAATAATAAAATATGCTTAGGCTGACCTTATGAGGGTTTTAACTTAAAATATATTCATTCAAGAAAGACAGGGTAAAGGACATAAGTGTCATTTTAGGGACACTAGAACCACGTGGCTCTAGTGTCCTTATTTTGGCATTAATGTCTAGCTGGTAGAACACTAAGCACAAAGGGCCAAGATCAAGAAATGAGGGTATAAGACTATGTTTGAGCTGACTAGGGACACTTATGGCCTACATGAAGCTAGAAAAGTGTGATAATAGGCTCTATGATAGGTCTAGGTCTAAGCTAGAAATAAGTAATCCTAAGTAGTACTCTTAGCACTCAAATACCACTTTTAGGTGATTAAATTTACTCCCCCTTTATGTTATAAATGAAAAAATTTAAAATGACTAGTATAAAGGAAAAATAAGTTTACCTGGACTTACCTAGGAAGTGAAGCATGTGAAGTGAAATCTAAGTATGTGAATTTGGGTTTGTTAAACATGAATTGGTGTGGTGTCCATGCATTCTATGATATCTATAATCATATCTAGATCTCCTTACTAGGTAGAGAGGGGGTAGGTTAATCAAATTATCTTTAATCATTTACATTAGTACCTCACTTAAACTCTTATTTTACCTTTGAATGCATTTTGAATCACTAGTTATAAATGTACTTTATTTTGGTTTAATGTTTTGATATGTAACAACATTTACCATAAATTGACTAGGTGAATATGTATATACAAGATTTACACTAGTGTGCCCTGAAGGCCTTTGTATTATAAATTGATTTTATAATGTTTTAATATTTTCATGTAATAGTTTATTATGATTTTTTAAACCTAAAGTTATCTTTCTTATACTAATAATTTGATCACATAGAGTCTCACAAGTGCAAACCCTAGTTATTTCTAATTGAACTTGTAGGCACACACCCTGTAGGGAAGAGGTGTGAGTAGAATAAGTATGGGGATTAGTAACATTGGTATAGTTTATTTCATATTATGGAGGAGCAATAAAATGGAATTGGTTAGAGGGAAAGATATCAACCTCATGGAGATGAGAAGGAGAATGATGTTATTTTATGTGCATAAGATATGACATTGATACTTGAAACATAGTTGTTAACTTATGTGTCAAATTCTCTATGTGTATATGGGTGTGATTGTTAATTTAATTCCACATAGGATAAATATAACATGATATGAAATATGACATATACTTAATTGATATAAATCATCATCTATACATGTGTTTTATGTCTTTTCTAAGCTCATTCTAAATTAAAGGGAACAAGCATGCAAATGAAAGTATTAAACTTTGCAATAAAAAGTGTTACACCTCTTCTGTCACTATTATCATGATTTAATCAAATAAAATTAGAATGTGTATGGCTATGAAATATAAATTATATAAATGTAAACCTTTGGGTTATTTAGGTTTAGAGTTTGTGTAATGTTTGAAGTAAGTTGAGTTCATCAAATGTTTGAACCTTTTAGGGTTTAATTTATGTAAATCCTATGTTTGGTTATAGGGATAAGTAGTCTAAATCAATTAAATAATATGAATAAAATAACCATTGATTTTTTTTATAGATTTTACTAGCTTTGAATTTCTAAAAATAGTAATAAATATGTGTACATAAAGACTTATTTGGAAAACATATAATTCAAATAATCTAAGTGTTAGAAACTAAGATATGAATAGGTTTGAGTGTCATCAACTGAATCCTTGTATCAAATCCTATCCTAAATAGTAACACCACAATTATATAGAGGCACCATATAGCTCTAATGTCATGATATTGGCACTAATGTCCTTTGTTCAGGATTGTCCCAAACTTCTTAGTGTACCTATGTCTATGTTTTTTAGTTTTTTCCTATATGCACAAAGTCTAGAACTCTATATTGTGCATGTAATAGATGATTTATGATGCAAACCCTAATCTTCCTTACAAGTAAGGTAGGAGAAGAAAAGTGTGTTTATTATTAGGATAGGTTGGACATACTCAACACCCTATTGTGAAGAGAGTTGCCTACATACCAATACTTTGATGAGGGATCAATTCCTATGTAGTTCTCCCCACCTAAGTGTTGGTGCAAGTGCAAGTGATTATAGTATTCTAGTGAACTTGAGTGCCTTGAGTGTGTTTTAGATTGAAAATCTAGAAAATATGAGCTTAGGTCAGCTATAGATGATAGTATGTAGAAGTATGGAAGAATAGGGATTAACAACATTGATTTTGTTCAACTTATTTCATGTTTGAATAGGAATTTTGCATCTAATTTCCATCTAGTGGATAGATGGATAAAAGTCATGTATTTATAGTTTTATGTTGATTATGTAGATAATAAAATATGTTTAGGCTGACCTTAGGAGGGTTTTAACTTTGAAAATATATTCATTTATGAAAGCTAGGGTAAAGGACATAGGAACCATTTTGGGGACATTAATACCATGTGGCTCTAGTGTCTTTAATGTGGCACTAATGTCTAGTTAGCAAAACACTAGGCACGAAGGGCCATGATTGGGAAATGAGGGTCTAAGACTAGGTTTGAGTTGACTTACGATGCCTATGGCCTACACAAAGGTTGGAAAAGTGTGATAATAGGCTCTAGGATAGGTTTAGGGATAATCTAGGAATATATATTCTCAAATAGCACTTTTATCACTCAAATACCACTTTAAGGTGTTTACACCTACATAGATAATACTATAAAGAGATTCTCACACTTATGTAGTTCTCCCTTATATTTTGGCTTATGTGTGAATCATGAAATGTGTGATAAGGAAGTAAAACAATGACCTAAATTGGTAAATATAGCTCTTGGGTTGCTTCTTCAGTGCTTCATACCTACATATGTGTTCTCCCTATAATTGATTTGTAAATAGGAGAAAATAGGGAAGCTTTGTTCTCTTGAATAATTGATAGAATGATTTTGGTAAGTTTCCCTAGTATCTCTAGGTCTATTCTAGTTTCAAAATGAATGAGGATTGATCTTATATTTATACCAATCCTCTTGGAGAATATCTTACATTAAGGCAATTATGTCAATCTTTAAAATATGTTTCATTTGTAAATTACATGACTTCAGGGCATTAGACACTTGTGTTAGGGTAGGACACTTATGTCGATGCAAGCATTCAGCTAAGATGTAATTACTCTAGTAGTAGAAAATATTAGAGGATTCGCCAAGGTTTGAATAATGAGGATGCACAATTCGTGGTTACATGAGACGAAGCAAGTGAATTCCATAAAATGCTAAAGTAAATGAAATCAAACAAGAGACAATTGCATAGACAATTTAGAGAAAAGCAAATATTCCATTAACATAAGATGGCCAAAGTAAAGAATACATATAAGAGAGCACGTAAGTAACTCCTCCATAAAAGGTGGTCAAGGCACCCCAAGAATAGACTATAACTTCTTCATAAAAGGTGGTGACAGGGTGCTAAGAATAGAGAAGTAACTCCAATACCTGAAATAGCCTGTAAAAAGAGTTATTTATGACACCTATGACACATCTATAACACACATCTCCACATAAGCTAGCCTATCCCATGAATGTAGGAAAACTCCATGTATGCACAAATATATAATTTACCTAATTAAATAATATGGAAAAATAAAAAACTACACTAACACCCCCCATAAACATAGCTTAGGTGGGTAGTGTGGAAATATAAAATGGGTCCCAGTAACTAGCCCTGATGAGGTACCCATATACAAATGCAATCTCCCATAAGATAGAGAAAAGGAGAAAACTCGTAGGAAAAAACTCTCCCCCAAAAGAGAGACAAAAAAATTGAAGAGGCTAGAAGGCCCCCCCTGAAGATGATGCTGCTGTAGATGTAGACCACACCCCAAGAAGAGCTCATAGATGAATGAACTTGCTCTTGGTGAAAGGTTTGGTGAAGATGTCTATAACCTGCTCTGAAGATTGGAAAAATATTAAGTCAATGAACTAACTATGAATAATCTCCTGAATGAAATGCATGTGAATCTCTATGTGCTTGGTCTGCTGGTGCTGAATCGGATTCCTACAAATTTGAATGGTACTCTAGTTGTCACAATAAATGATGGTGGGCTGCTTGATATGAATGCCAAAATCAAAAAGAATCCCTTAAAGCCAAATAGCCTCAGTAGATACATTAATAAATCCCCTGTACTCTACCTCTATGGATGATATAGCAATAACATTCTACTTTTTGGTAGACCAACTGATAAGACCAGAACCTAAAGAGAAACTATAACCAAAAGTGGAATTATGAGTCTGTGAATCACCAACCTAGTCTGAATCTATATATCCAATCAAGTCAACCTCTATTATAAATTTGTAATGAATCCCATATCTATGTGAACCCTGTATATAATGCAAGATCCTCTTAGTTACTTTCCAATGCAGCTCATGAGGTTCCTGCATAAATCTAGAGACAAATCCCACTATATATGATATGTCAAGCCTGGTGTGAGTCAATTAGATGAGATTGCCAACAAGTTTTTGATATCGAGTCACATCAAACAATGGTGAAAAATAGTCAGCCTCAAGCTTGACTCCTGATAGAAAGGGAGTCAGAGATGGCTTGCAATCAACCATGTGAAATCGAGCCAATAAGTCAAGAACATACTTAGGCTATGCAAGAGAAATCCATGAATCTGATTGTGAGATCTTGATGTCAAGGAAGTAGTGCAACAAACCCAAGTTTGTCATGTCAAATCTATCTTGGAGAGATGCCTTCAACACTACAATAGTCGATGAAGAACTCCTGGTGATCAAAAGGTCATCAAAATAAAGAACTAGAATCAAGAGCGAGTTGTCCTACTGTAAAAAGTAGACATTAGGATCAGAGTGGCACCTAGTGAAACCCGCTGTGAGAAGGAAGGAATCCATCTTGGCATACCATGCTCGAGGGGCCTATTTGAGGCCATAGATAGATTTCCTAAGTCTGCATACTAAGGAAGAATCCTAAACAAATCCTGGCAACTGCTCCATGTAGATCTCCTCCTCTAGGTCTCCATGAAGAAAGGCACTCTTCACATCCATCTAGTGCACATCCCAACCATGTGCTATGGCAATAGCTAAGGTGAGTCAGATAGAAGTCATCTTTACAATGGGTGCAAAGGTCTCTGAGTAGTCAATGCCTGCCACCTATGAGAAACCCTTGGAAACCACTCGTGCCTTGTACTTATCGACTGACTCATCTACTACAAACTTGGTCTGATATATCTACCTACATCAAACCATCTTCCTTCCCTTAGGAAGTGAAGTCAAATCCCAAGTGTGATTTTTGATTAAGGAATAATATTCTTCCTCCATAGCAATATCCCACTCAAGTACCCTTGATGCCTCTTAAAAAGTTTGTGGATCTAAAACTGAAGCAAAGAAGGCATGTGGATCTCTCTGAAAATCCCCCTAATACATCTATCATCTATAGGATCTCCTGCCCAAGTGTCAGCACTCTCAAGTGTCTGTCTAGCCCAAAGTGGCCCAAAAGTGGGTGAGTCAGGTGCTAAATCCTCATCCTCTAACTGACTAGAGGTGGATGACTCTACATCACTGTCCTCACTATCTGAACTCAAAGAAGAAGAAGATGTATCTAGCTCAAGAACTTGCTATGGCTAATCTGAATATGATGAAGAATCATCATGAAGAAGTAGATCTGATGAGGGAGAAGAAGTGCTAAGTGTTGAGTCTTTAAGACTCTCCTGAAAATGAACACTTATCTCAATGAACAACTCATGAGTGACTAGATCTAGAAGGTAATACCCCTTAACACCATCCAAATGTCCTATAAAGATGTAAGGCTTAGACTGACATTCCATAGCTTTGCATTTCTTCTTCGGTATGCGGGCCATGGCTAGGGATTCAAAAACCCTAAGGTGCTCAACATCAGGTTTCCTTTTATGCCAAGCTTCAAAGGGTGTTATCCCTTTTAAAGCTTTGTGAGGAACCATATTTTGAATGTAGCAAGCATAATTGATGGCTTCAACCCAATAATGTGGTGCTAAGGATTTGGAGTGAATCATACAGCTACCCATCTCTTTTAAGAACCTATTTTTGCATTCTATAACCCCATTATATGAAGAACTGTAAGTGACTGTATGCTGCAAATCAATCCCCTCTGTGGTGTAAAACTGCTCAAATCTGTTGTTAACATACTCCCCTCCATTATCAATTTAAAGAACTTTGATGGATTTCTCACTCTATTTCTCAACAAGAGCCTTGAAGTATAGAAAATTTTCAAAGACTTCAGAATTTTATTTGAGAAAATATATCCAAGTGTACCTAGATAAATCATCAATGAAAGTGAGGATGTACTTGGCCCTTATGAAAGATAGTTTGGGAAAGGGTCTCGATACATCACTGTGGACTAACTCCAAAGGTTGTGAAGCCCTCCAAGCTTTGCCTTTGTCAAATTTTACTTCAGGATGCTTCCTAAGGGAGCACCCCTCACAAAGTCCTTTTGAGAATTGGACACAAGGCAAGCCAATGACCATGTCATGTTTGCAAAGTTGCTCAAGGTAGCAATAGTTAAGGTGGCCAAACCGCTCATGCCATAATTTGCTAACTCCATCTGAATGAGTCAGCAATGCTATTGGAGAAGAATCAGGTGCAAAATGTGAGAAGGTGTATAACCTTGCTTGGTGATCTACCCTACCCATTGCCACTATAGTATCACTATGCAACTCCTTGATAGCCACTGAATCTGGTGAAAACTCAACTCTCATGCCCCGACCAATGTGAGTGATTTGGTACACTGATATGAGATTGGTTGAAAGAGAATGAACACTTAGAACATTATTGAATGTTCTTCCTTCCATTTCAATTGGCCCTCTTCCTATAATGGAAACTGATGTGTCATCACCCAAACTAATTGAAGTCATGCTACAAGGCTCTAAAGATGAAAACTCAACTAGGGAAGATCCCATGTGGTGAGAAGCACCCGATTCAATGACCCATGAAGATGTAGAAGCTACTGTAGCTACAAGGGCCTTGCCCTTTTCTTTCTCCTTACCTTTGCCTTTTGCCTTAGTAGAATCTTGGGTAGATGAATTCTGCTTGATGGACTTAGGAACACCTATGTTGTTCTTCTCTAGAAGATGAGTTAGGTGATCTATTTGTTTATTCATGCATTTGTGTTCATCATGCCCTGTCTTCTTACAATAGGCACACTTAACCTTCTCCTTCTTAGGTTTAGCATTGGAAGAGGAAGACTCAGTGTTGTTTTTGGCAGGATTGTGGTTTTCTTTCTTCTTCTCTTGGTCCTTGTTCTTTTTCTTCTTCTCCTTTGTTGAAGTCTTATCCTTACCATTTCTAGCTATCAAAGCTTGGGGTTGAGTAGACTTAATTATGCCCATTTGAATTAGCTTATCTTGCTCCCTAGTCAAGTCGACAATGAATGAATCCAAAGAAGGCATTTTCCATGTAGCGCCAAGGGCACTTTTTGTGGCATGGAAAGTGGAGACAAAAATTGAATAGCTTAGACCTAACTTAGCAAGAATAGAAAAGATGAGTTGATCATCTTTCTTCTCTATCCCGTATTCTTTCAATTGCAATCTAAGGGCCTTAAACTTAGTGAAGAAGTCTTGTAGGGTGTCAAAGTTGCTAAGACTTAGACTTATGAGTTCATTTTCAAGCTCATGACCTCTCATCTCATCAAGCTTCTCAAATAAGGTTTCTAGGGTGTCCCATATGTCTTTGGGAGTCTTGGAGGTTTATAAATGGAAGATAAGTTATGGAGACATGGACAAGCTTAGTAATCTATAGGCTTCATGGCTAGGGTTGTACCACTTGACCTTTTCAGCATCAGTGCTGGGTTTTACTTCAGTACCCATAGTGATACTATACAACCCTTTGATTCTAAGAATAATTAACATTTTAACCTTCCATTCATGATAGTTGAAGGGTGTTAGGAGTTTAAGTTGAAAAAAATCTATTTTAATCTGAATTTAGGTGAAGTTGTGTTGATTGCAAGTTGTGAAATTATGCAGAAAGGAGAATGAAAGCAAAGATTGCAAGTGCTGAAAAGCAATCACACCCTCTTGAAATGTTGAGCCCCCCCCAAATATGTAAGTGCATGCTCAAAAGACATTAGGCTCAGTCGAGAATGTGTCTTAGAGTAATCAGTGTAAGACTTTAAGCAAACAGGATGTCGGACTCAACCGAAAATGCATTTTGGGAGACCCAAATTTTAGGCACTTTATAAACTAGTGTTTTTTTTAACAAATAACAAGCCTACACTGTGAAGAATTGAAATACAAAAACTTTTCTAAAAAATGGCACCCAAATCTGAGCTACCATTTCCAAGATATTAAAGATTCAATTTCTCGTAAACTAGTGTTTTTGCAAAAAAATAGCACTAAAACATTAAAAAAATGCCTATTTTGAGAGAGAAAGTGGCCTTTCAACCACTTGTTGGAATCAACATAGAGTGAGGAATCCAAAGGAAGTCTTTGTGAGGGGGAATTGGCTTCCTACCAACCTGGGCCTCACCATTCGTCTTCAACAATCGAATATACAAGCTTTAAAAAAACTCAAATATTACTTAATCAAAGAACCCCCCCTAAAAAATATGATTTGACACTTTATATTAGTGTGTTTACAACTGCCACTAGTAAGAAATACTAAGTGGTCTTGATTTCAATGCATTACAAAACCCTCATGAAAAGCATATGCTAAAAATACAACTTTATCATAATATCTAGAGAAATAAATAGCACCACTATGATCTATTCAAAAAATCATGCACTTTAAAAAAAAGAATTGTCTCGATACGAGGTCTTATGTGAAAGTTATGATCCTCCAAAGTTCCCAAAATGAGAACTATGCAATGTCACGACTGAGAATCTGCTATTTCTGAAAAATATTAGCATTAAAATCAAAAATGTCTACACTAGTGCATAGAGCATGAAAAAATAGCCAAAATTAAAAAAAAAAATCATGGAAAAAGGAGTCTGTATGAGCAAGAACGGAGCATTTGAAAACTGCCTTCAAAATTGCAATTGCCAACGGAGAGGGGTCCTGCTGTAGCTTTTTGAGCACATTTTTGCAAAGTATACAAAATGTATGCAAAAATTTAAAGATACCGAGGTGGTTTTTCTAGGCTGCGAATAAAACCCAGAAGGCATTTTTCTTGCTGATGTATAGAAGATGCAGATCTAGTGTAAAACATATGCCTTTAGCTAGAAAAAATGATCCCAACAACCAAAAAATGGCATGCAAAGGCAGAATTAGCTACCAAGAGATTTCAAACGCATGTGACAACCTATAATTCTAATTAAAACACAAAATATGCAAGCCAATTGACAGAAACAAGATTATTAGATCTTGCAAAATCCCACTTGCATGTATATGGAGAGACCAAACAAGCCATGGAAGGAACAAGAGCACAGAGAACTAGCAATATCTCTCAGAAATTTTCAAATTTCATAAAAAAAATGCCTAAATAAAGCTCTAGATTTCAATGAAAGCAATAGCAAAATAGACAACCAGTTACCGGGGTGGCTCTGATACCATATCAGAGGATTCACCAAGGTCCAAATAATGAGGATGCACGAGTCATGGTTGCACGGGATGAAGCAAGTGAATACCACAAAATGTTAAAGTAAATGAAATTAAACAAGAGACAATTGCATAGAAAATTTAGAGAAAAGCCAATATTCCATTAACATAAGATGGCCAAAGTGAAGAATACATATAGGAGAGCACGTAAGTAACTCCTTCACAAAAGGTGGTCAAGGCACCCCAAGAATAGACTGTAACTCCTTCATGAAAGGTGGTGACAGGGTGCTAAGAATAGAGAAGTAACTTTCATACTCAGAATAACTGGTCAAAGGAGTTACTTATGACACCTATGACACATCTATGACACACATCTCCATATAAGCTAGCCTATCCCACGAATGTAGGAAAATTCCATGTATGCACAAATATATAATTTTCCTAATTAAATAATAGGGAAAAATAAAAACCTACACTAGCAGAAAAGTAGGTGTAGGTCTATAACTTGTAGAGATAGAAGATAAATAAATTATAACATTCAAGGAAAGATATAAGGCCTATGTCATCTGAATATATAGGTCATACTATAAGATAAGCAATTAGGCACATAAATATATTATATGTAAGCCTTTTGGTAATGGGAGAGGCCTATAAGTTGAAGGTACATCCATAATATCTATTTTTTAAGTGTACAAGACTGAGGTGTTATATAATTTATAACTAATGTCTATATAATCATGTTATATTGACAACCTCAATTCTAGGGGAGGATAATGATTGATGGATCAATAATTTTCTCTTGTTCCTCTAAGTCACTAAGAGTGTTGATGATAAGGTGGGAATAAGTGTAGCATAGAAAAACTCAAGTCTCAATTTGACACTAATATCTGATTGTGTGTTGATTGTAGGACCATGTGAAATGACCTTATCTAACAAGATTAGGTGTCTCAAAAATTGTCATCCAAAAGAGACTAGGCAAGGTATAAGTGTATGATCTTGTTTGGTAATGAATATTTAAATGAACTTGTAATGTTTTTAGAATCAAGGTTTCAATTGGGAGGCTTTCACGGTTGGGTAAGGCTTTGACAATGTTTCTAGTTTGTTTTGTTTTAAGGAAATGTTTGAATGAAAATGAAGAGTAATTATTGAATGAAATTAAATAAATTGAAAGTAAATGACAACAAGAAAATTGAAATTAAACAAATAAAACACATTTTTTTTGTATTTTATAATTGATTTTAAATACATGCAAGGTAAGAGAGAGATCTACTCTAATTATGTAAATGTTAAGTTTCAACTTTTATAAATGCCACCTAGATGAAGTTATTTTTATGATTTCGTCATAATGATGTATGGATGTATCTATGTGAAAAATAAAGTTTTAACAACATGAAAATGATTCCAGAAGAAGTTATATTAAAAAAAAAATTACTATTAATCTCAAGGAAAGAGGTCATGCAAGAAAAGAAGGTCCCCATTTTAGTTTAAAATAGGGCATGTTGTGTGAGTAATAACACAATATATAATATTACATTCAAACCATATATGAATGTTATAATCAGTCACACATACATTCAGTCATTGAAATAATCAATTTCTAATTTTAAAACAAGATTCTCTCTCTCTCTCTCTCTCTCTCTCTCTCTCTCTCTCTCTCTCTCTCTCTCTCTCTCTCTCTCTCTCTCTCTCTCTCTCTCTCTCTCACGCACACGCACATACGCGTGTGCACGCGCACGCACGCACGCACACACACACACACACTAGCAACTAGAAAACCTTAGATCAAACTAGGTATACCAAAGACCTTATTTTAGTACTAGTGTATTTTATTTTGAACAAACTAACAATTTTATATTTATCTCAAAAAATAAAAAAATAGAATTCAAATGATCATTCTATTCAAAACAAACATATTGATCATAACTAACGTGCATTCAGTTTAGGAATATTGAAAGTTTGATCTAGCTTGCATATGAGCAAAAGAAGAGGTTTTAATGGTTTTTATATTTCTCACCCTTTTCTAATTGGCCATCTATTATATGATAAGTTTCAAGTGACTAGATGTGTTTGTTTTCAATGTTTTTCATGTTGAAATACTCAACCCAAGCTCTACATATAGACTTGTTAAGGTAAGTACCTGAATTTGCCTTGGACTAAATTTTTTAAATAATGATGCATGGATGTATCTATGTGAAAAATAAAGTTTTAACAACATGAAAATGATTCAAGAAGAGGTTATATTATAAACAAAAAATTACTATTAATCTCCTAATACTTCTTTTGCTCATATGCAAGCTAGATCAAACTTTCAATATTCCTAGACTGAATGCACATTAGTTATGATCAATGTGTTTTTTTTGAATAGAATGATCATTTTAATTCTAATTTTTTATATTTTTAGATAAATATAAAATTATTATTTTGTTTAAAATAAAATACACTAGTACTAAAATAAGGTCTTTGGTATACCTAGTTTGATCTAAGGTTTTCTAGTTGCCAGTGAGTGAGTGAGTGAGTGTGTGTGTGTGTGTGTGTGTGTGTGTGTGTGTGTGAGAGAGAGAGAGAGAGAGAGAGAGAGAGAGAGAGAGAGAGAGAGAGAGAGAGAGAGAGAGAGAGAGAGAGAGAGAGAGAGAGAGAGAGAGAGAGAGAGAGAGAGAGAGAGAGAGAGAGAGAGAGAGAGAGAGAGAGAGAGAGAGAGAGAGAGAAAATATCTTGTTTTAAAATTATAAATTGATTATTTTAATCGCTGAATGTATGTGTGACTGATTCTAACATTCATATATGGTTTGAATGTAATATTATATACTGTGTTATTAATCACACAACATGCCCTATTTTAAACTAAAATGGGGAACCTCTTTTCTTGCATGATCTTTTTCCTTGGAGGTTTTAATGGTTTTCCTATTTCTCACCCTTCTCTAAGTGGACATCTATTAGATGATAAGTTTCAAGTGACTAGATGTGTTTGTTTTCAATATTTTTCATGCTGAAATACTCAACCCAAGATCTACATATAGAATTGTTAAGGTAAGTAACTAAATTTTCCTTGGACTAAAATTTTTCAATCATGTAAAATCATATTTAGAAGATGCCTAAAAATCCCCCCTTTTTATCCATTTTTGCTTCAAATTTGCTCTAAATTGACTAAAAGTTACTTATTTTCATTTTGAACTTTTCCAGTTTCATTTAAATAATCAAAATTTGATTTGAAAATATTTCTATTTTCATTTAAAATGGCTCCCTTTCACTAATTTTTTTCACCCTTTTGTTTCATTTCAATAGACTTAGCTATTTTATATTTGAATTACTTATCTGTTTTGAATTTAATTTTACTTAGTAATTTAAAAAAATGTTGACCATGTCTTTTATTTTTGTGCTTGTAGGTAGCTAAATTAAATCCAATGGCACATGGAGATCTCTCATATCTCTTTATGAACCTGATCTATTCAAAGAGGCTTTTAACACTTAGCTAATTCTATAAAAGTTACATGGAGCCATGTGTCAAATTTTTGCTTCATGGGACTTAATTGATTTTCTTCAAAGTTTGCCTAAAACCACATGGTATATTTACATTACTCCATGGGACATGAAAAATTATTAAAAATTTATTAGTGCTCACATAAATAATTATATTTGTGGGTATATATTGAAATATTAAATATTTTATTTGGGTGTACGTGAGTTGTAAGAACAACTCACTATTAAATAACCTAGAGAAACCAAAGAGGAGTTGCTAAATAGAAGGGATTTGTGATAAAGTTGAAACCATGTATTAAGGAGATCTTTCTCCTCTAAATTTTAAATCTTTCATATGAATAAATTTATCCTGAATAAATTACAATACAATTTTATTATCTATGTAGATATTTATCATTTGTGTTTTATTTATACAAATCTGAACCAAACTCTGATTAACCTCATTAGCTGGTATTAGAGGCTATTATCAGAGCAATCTTATCAATTATTTGATGGAGATATGAGATGTTGTAGGGGTAAAACCACTATGGTTATCAACTAACTTGATTAATGAATAATAATTTTGTTTTTGTATGTGTTTAGCCTAATTAGTGTAGATATTTATGATTGTTTCAATCTATTATTCTCAACATCTACATTCTCCTTACTGTTCATGAAGCATTTTTGAACAGTCTATGTTTTGTTTTGAATATTGTTGAGACATTACAAATCATAGTGGAGAAACAAACTAGAAAATACATTCTTAATTCATTAGTTCATTGAAATTTCACCTGTGTCCTCTTGAAAAGTTATTTAGCTATATGTCATGCTTCCTCACATCAACACATTCAATTGACATTTATAGTTGGTAATGTTTTACATATTTTTAGTGTAGAGGGAGGAGTTAAACTGCATGAGCAGATGAGCCATCGATTCATGCATAGATCTACTTTATGCACACATATCCACCTTGCTAAAATAAATAATCAGAATCATGTGTGTATTATGAAAGGAGTGAAGGCTTTTAAGACCTTGAATTTGTTACTATCATCTAATATCCAAGTTAACTACTCACTTGGATGTGATGATTCAAGTGTAAATTAACTGCTCACTTAACATCTAGTTCTATGGGTCATTTGATCTCAAGTTTCATGTCTATATCTAGGAGTATGATATTGAACTAGGGATAATAGAGAAGTCAATGTAGGGGCATTTTGAAAAGTGCATGGCAATTTCTGCTTGATCTTATCACCATATTGCTCTTCACCACATGGCCTACAAATTCTATGTGCATTCCCCCAAAACCATGCTTCTCTATAAGTTGATTAGTATTGAGCCATTATTTGTCAATTAAAAGTTTTTATTTTATAATCTTAGTTTTTGGGTATAGTTTTTGTTTAAATTCTATAATATATTTTGAGTCTTTTATGTCATAATTTTAAAATTATCAAAAATTCAAAGTGTCAAAGTTGAGTCTATTTTAATTTTTTTTTAATATTAGCATTATTATTATTAAAATGCTGATTTCAAATATCAATTTCATTATTAATAAAAATGTCAAAAGTGTCATTTAGTTCATCAAATCCAATCTTTAATTAGATTTTGATTATTAGTCATGTGTCATTATTTATAAAAAGTCCTTTACCTCATTTGTTATTTAGAGTCTTTTTATGTCATTTGTTCATCAAAACCTTTATTATAATGGATACATTATCACTTGTACATGGCATCTGAATTATGAGGGGGAGTTTTGTCATAAAAAAGGACATGAGCTTCATCGACACATTTTTTGAGTAAATAGCTTAACCTACTAGAGGCTGGAGGAACAAGAAGGATGGATGACACCTTTACCTCTCATTATCCACTAATTATGGGGTACTATTTTACAGTAGTGGTACTTTATATTTTATACATCTTTTTTATAGTGTGAAATTAAAACAAAAGTGTATCCCTATTCATGTAATTTCCAAATGTGATCCCATAAAAGTGTGATAGTATAGGAGATCTAAACCATCATTACTAAAGCAAGAGATGTTCTTGATAAAAGTAATTGGTAGGAGTGTTCTCACTACTTTTTGATTGGTTTGATTGATGTTCCTAGATTTGGTTTATGTAGTTCCCTTTGCATAGTTGGTGGTTGATACATGTTCCCACCTTGGAGGAGGTTCCCATGATTGGTTGATAGTGTTCCCATTTCTTGGTTGATTAGTTCCCACAATTAAAGTGCATGGAAGTAGCATAGAGGAAGGCCAAGACATGTGTATATTGATTAGATAAAGGATGATGTTTCTCCCCATGTTTACACTAAGGGGGGAAGTATTAGGAATTTATTAGTTCTCACATAAATAATTATATTTGTGGGTATATAGTGAAATATTAATTATTGTATTTGGGTGTACATGAGTTGTGAGAATAACTCAATATTAGATAAGCTTGAGAGAAACCAGAGAGGAGTTGAGAAATATAAGGGATTTGTGATAAATTTGAAGTGATGTATTAAGGAGAGCTTCCTATTATAAATTACAAATCTCTCATATGAATAAATATATCTTGAATAAATTACAATATAAGTTTATTATCTATGTAGATAATTATTATTTATGTTTTGTTCATACAAATCTAAACCACACTCTAATTAACCTCATTACAAATTTCAAAAGGCCTCTAGTCAAGTGGATTAGTGGTATCCTACCACATGGCACCATCCTGATGACCCGCTATCTCAGTCAAGTCTGTATCAAGAAAATTCCTCTGTGATAATGGATTAATGGGATGTTACTACATGGTGCCATCCTTGTGACTTGTTATCCTAGAGATGTCCATACAAATAAAATGACCCTAAGTAAGTAGGTTAGTACAATGCTAGCAAATGGAAACATACCAATACTATGTAGGCAAGAGTAGTACATGAAATTTTGATAGAGCTTAGAGATACAAGTGAAGGAGATGATGCCATGTGGTGAAATCTCACCTCATTGTAAAAAAGGAACAATCAATATACATGAATCCTTGACTGAGCAGTGGAAGAGTGTGGGGTAGCTATGTGGAATGAACTTGATAGTATAAGATATGTTGGTAATGATGTTAGCAAGGTACCAGCTTAAATTTGACAACCCATTTGACTATGAAAAACGTGTAAGCCCAAAAAAGAATTATGTATCAAGTCTATACAATATGGACAAATGTAATTGGTTTATCACCAACATAAGGACATAAAAGTGATAGATCTTAGGATGTACACAAAGTTAAATTGATTTAAGGAACTTCAAAGTCAAGTTAGGGATGATGTATAAATTACATTAGTCTTCTAGTTTAATTCTTTCTCTGTGTAAGTTATGATGATCAGAACCCCTAAAATTTAATTCTAATTATAGTTATCATAGGATATTTTGTGTTACAACCTAAATTCCTTTATGAATTTGGAAACACTTTTTGCCCCTTTTGAATTTGGACCTAGGAAATTGGATCAAAAGTGATAGATTGAATTGCAAGCCATCTTGAGGCATGTATTGATCATGGCATGAGAATTAGTAAGATAAGAAAAGATATAATATACACCTTTAAGATGATGTAGCTGTAACTATAGAGAGGCACTAAGGATAATTATGCCATGAACATGAGTATTCTATGAGATATGAGGATGGTATAGGTGAGGCCTAAGTGGCAATCCCAAGGCATGTTTAATCACTTCCAGTTGTACTTGGCTAATAAAACTTACTCCCATGTTTAAAGTAGTATGGGTCTTACAAAAGTTCTCATCTAAATTTCTAAATCTGAATTGAATTATCAAACTACTCCTATAAAGAGGGTGCATTGCCTTCCTTTTTGGAATTTGTAATTTTGATCCCCCCTCTTAGTTCCTATTTATAGGACTTTGAAAGCCTTCCTCAAGGCTATAATTTTTTATATTAGAGGATGCTACACCAAGCTAGATATTTATAAATTGTAAAATAGTTATAGGGAAATAAACACTTTTTATGATTATTTACATCTTTCTAGATTATTTGTGCTTTTTTGCTTTTCTTTTTGGGATTTTGCTATTTTTGAAGTGAAGTCTAGAGATGGATAATTGTATGAGCTCTAAATATTTTAGATAAAAAGGAAAATATTAATACTTGAGTACTTTTGAGACCATGTGGTCATTTCTTGCATATGTTTTATGGTGGTTATGATATTACTTCTCAAAATAAATCTCCCAAAATCTTTTACCATATTTATTTTGAGTTATGCTATGTCTAGCTCAAATGAATATTTTTTTGGTGGAACTTATTCAATCATATAACTTAGATTCATTTTCACAACTAGAGGCTCTATTTTATCTCTTTATCTATATTCTTTTGTATTTTCTTTATGATCAAGTTAATTTAGGAACAAAGAGAAATCTAAATTTAAATGTTTAGATTGATTACTATTTCATGTTATATTTATCACCAATATAACATTGTTTCACATATAAACATGGTAAGTTAGTAGATAAATTAATCATCTTCAACCTATTCAAATATTTCAAAATTTGGATTCCTATTAGAGGTTGAACCCTAAAAAAATATGCAACCTCCAAATGAGTGCCTTGACTAAATAAAACTACATCTCAACGTGTTAAAATAGGCCCCTTAAAAGGAATGGTCTACATCAACCAACTTAGTGAAGACCATCATACCAAGACCTATTACATTTAGACCTTGGGGAAGTATTCTCCTCATAGAGTCTTTTTAATTTTAGGAGAGGCTGAGCCTAACAAACCTTGCTTATTATTGGCTATGTCAAAGTAAACACTAACATATTTGGTGCTAGAAGGAGGGCCTATGAATCATAGGCTGAGTTTGAAGCCAAAGTTCAAACTAAGACATTTTAAAAACCTTTGATTCCATTGAGATAAATTGTCTCTTAAAATGGAAAGTATAAGGATAAACACTTGATTTAATTCTACTAGGGATAACTTTGAGCTATTATAACTTATTAAACATATGATACCAAAACAATAGGCTAACAAAGGAAGAGATAAAGTTAGGCTTATTTATCTAGTTGATAATTTACCAATAATTGTGACTAATCATTTTATGAGCCCATTTGTGTTTACCTAACATATACCAATTATGGCTAATCCTACCTGGCTTGGTGGAGGTAGATGCCCTATGAATGTTTTAGGGCATGTTCATGACTTGTCAAAGTATCCTAACAAGTTATTCCCAAAGTACGCACCTAATGAGATTTAAACTATCGAGGAACATATTTAGGCATTAAAGGATGAATTGATCTAAATTTAAATTTAACATTAGGATGTGGCTTTCCACCTATTTAATTACTCCTTGTAAGAGGTTTCTTATTCTTGGTACCTCAATTTACCAAATGCATTTGTTCCTTCTTGGTACGATCTTGAATCTATGTTTATAAATCACATTAGACTACCCATTGATCTGACTATCCTATATCATCACTTTGAAACTTCCTATAGAGATCCAAATGAACCTATGAGTTCCTTTAATGAATGATTCCATAAGCTTTACCAAAGGCTTAAAGACTCATATACTCAAACAAAAGTACCTGCCATTCAAACATACTTGAGGGATTTAGACTCAATGACTTCCATGTTCCTAATAAGATCCTAGGTAGCCCTTTTATCCTTATCTTTGGCCTAAAATGAAGCTATTACCATTGAATAATAGATGGTACCATAAGGATATGATGTTGTCCCTTTAACTTCACTAGGCCAACTAGGTACCTACAATCAGATTTTGATGATCAACCATGCTCTTCATCACAATATACCATTATTGAATCCCATCCATGGTTTTATGTATGAAACTCCTAGCCCAGTCTATGATCCAACTCTGATTAACTACAGGCTTATTAGTACACCCTATGTGCATCCTAATCACATTTTTCCACATGCAAAAAATCAACTTGTTCCCATTGCATATAAAAACACTACTATGAGAACTAACACTAACAACTATGTTGATTCTATTAATAACCAACATCCTATCCCACCATTTATAAAAAACCAAACAACTATTAATAATTCTCCTAATCAATCACACCCTCTTATCCCTACATTTTCAAATGCTAATTCACCAATTACTAACACCTTCCCATAAGCGAGGAATCCAAAAAATGTTGGTATGAACCTAAAATTATCTAATTTACAACAAATGGTCTAGAGGTTGACAAATGACATGATTTATTTACATATATAAGTACCTCAAAAGCCCAACCAAAATGCAAATAATTGTAGACAATATTTTGTGATTATGTAGCACTTCAGTCTTTTACTCTTGGAAAACTTAGACCTTGGATGTTTCTCTTAGTTATACACTCTCCTTGCTTCCAAAAGCCTCGTATCTACTCTATCTTATGCCATTTGGCCTATCTCTTAGTCTAACCATTCTTATTTTTATGACAAACATTCTTACCTAGAATGCTTAAAATATACTTATCTTACACCTCTGTAAGTTTTGATGCTGTACTTATTTTGCTACTCCTTAGACATAAATGTCTGGGATAGACAGTAGTTTTGAAGTTATTGTCTTACCTTGATGCAAGTGTCTAGTTACCTAAATTCATATATTTTTGAAATGAAATGTATCTTAATGGTCAACCTAAGTGATTTAATGTGAAGTATTACTTCAAAAGAATTGATATAATACAAGATCAACCCTCATTTATTCTTGACCTAGAAAAGACCAAAGAGACCAAGGCATTTATCAAAAAGCATTATATCAAGCATTAAATTGATTAAATCTTCTTGTTTACATATTAGTCATAGGTAAAACACATAAATAGGTATCAATTACTAAAGGATCAGCCCAAGATCCCAATTTACCAAGTTAAAAGCTAAGTCACTATTGTACTTGCTTTACACACATTGCATGATTCACACACACGCCAACATATAAGGGAGAACTACATCAGTCTGAGGCCCTCTTTAGAGTATTAGATATGTAGGAAATTTACTTTGATAGTGGGGTTATTAGGGTTATATTGACATCATATTCCCACTAACCTATTTTTACCCAAGGTCACATTGAAGATGGAAAGTTAGGGTTTTGCCATTTCACAAGGAACAACTATCCATGACCTAGATCTAAATGCACTGGAGAAAAAGTGAATCAAAACCCAAAATTATCCATGTGGTTACATCTTATTTCACTTGATATTCTATACATAACACTATCATCAAAATTATATAGTAATGTTGATGCAACCTTCTAGGGTTGACACAACTATCTAGATAACTAGAGGCACCAGATCTAGAATCTAATAATTGTTCCATAACTATCTTCTTGCCTAATTTTAGCCCATTCTAGATCTAGAACTACATTATCATTATAAAAATATAAGTACTTCTTTTCTTTGTCATTTCTATATCTATTCTCATTGTACTTTCCATATTTAGACTATCTCAACATAATAAATTTATTGTATGCTTATATCTAAGTTTAGCATTTAATTGGCCTACCATAGATCTAATTATCACCCAAATGCCATTTTATTTCTATATTATTTACCCTAACATTAAATTGAAATACATACCCCCACACTTCATTTTAGGGTTAAACATTTGGTGAACCCAATCTTGGAACATCAAACCTTCGGACAAATTAGGGTTTTCTAATTATTGTACTTTGTTGTAAATTTTAAACTATTTACTTTGTGAAGCAATAAAAAAGTTAGTGAAAAAACCCAATTCCAAATGGAATATCAAGAAGCATTGATTGCTCATCCCAATAATAACAAGGACTTAATAGATGTATTTTTGTATATGTTATAAGAGATGAAATAAGTAAACAAGATAAAACCAAAGATGCCTCAGTTAGTAATGGTGAATCCTTAAAAGGTAATATAACTCAACCCATCTACATCTAATGGGGGCACATATTATGTGTTTAAATATTTGTTTCCTAAAAATACTATTGATACACCTCTTATGGAATTACTTGTTGTTTTAACACAAATACTAGTTTCAATACTTATTACTACTAAAAACATGTTTTCATCCCCTTTGGTGATTACTCAACTTGCTAATATAACTCCCACTAGGCCCACCGTTCAATCATTCCTTCAAGTTATAAAATATTTGGAATAAAAAATTACAAACATTGAATAAAAAGCCTTTAAAATCCTTCATGATATAGATTTGCAAGATGTATTGCATAACCCTCTTGTACTTGAAATCTATTTGCACCCTTTTCCAACTAGATTTGTTACACATAAGTTTAGATTATGATGGAAAGGGTGATCCTAAATAACATCTTTGAAATTTTTATGTGGCATGCCTTGAATATGATTTTAATGATAAAAATTTGACCAAATTATTCCCAAGAAATTTCAAGGGGTATGCTTTGAGATGGTCTTATTATCTACCTCTTGAATCTATAAAAGCATTAAAATATCTTGTATACTAGTTTTTAGCACACTTTTCCATTGACATTTATGAAAAGGTTTTCTATGCCCAAATTTCCAAAATAGAACAAGGAACCAATGAACCTATCAATGGATATGTCTTGAGATATAAGACAATGCTAGACAAAATGACCAATATTATGGTATACAAAGAGTTACAATATATATTCAAGCAAAGTTTGCTTTCTCTTTTACATGAGTCCATTGTCTTTAAGAATTTTCAATCTTTCAATGACTTATGCCATATTGTATTGGGCCTTTAAATTAAGCTTATATCATTAAATAAGCTCAAGTATGTAGTAAACACACCAAATAAATCTACATCTAGTATAAAATTTTCAATTAAATTAAGTTATAAGGTAAAACCTTTTGAGCCTAAAAAATAAACAACCACCATGATTAACATAGTTACAAAATAGCCTAATCGACTTATCTTATGTAATGTACTAAGGAGACAATTTACACATTTACTTGAGTCCCTAGCTTTATTACTCCTACAATTACTAGAGTGCCAACTTATATCTCTCCCTCATCCTATGTAGGTTGATATGAGTCAAACTCTACCCAAAGGATATGATGTGAATGGTTATTATGATTATGTTTAAGGACTGGGATATTCTTCAAGTAGATGCTTTACCTTGAAGCACAAGATCTAAGATCTTATCGATGAACACAATCTTTCATTCAAGGATCCTTAAAAGGAATCAAGTTCACAACTTGATAATCATCATAAATAGAAAAAATTTAAAATTGTTTTCCATACCATTCTAAAAAGGAATCAAAAGTCCAAATGGCATGTAATGCAAATCTTAATCCATCACATTATAGACACCCACTAGATGGAATTATTAGTACTTACACATGACTTATACCTCCTATGGTTCCAAAACCTTATATTTCCTTTGATGATAGTGAAATTAAGGATGATGAATATGATATTTACTCTCTATTCATTTGATCATACCATAAAAAACACCCTGTACATAGTGATATCATTGATAATGGTTCAAAAAAAATGCTTTCACCTTGAGATCACTCACTCTCTTGGGTTATACTCATCATGATTTACACCACTCTACTAGATTAGATAGAGCATTCAATGGGACATCTCAGAAGGTTCTTGGTGAGATTGACCTATTTCTATAGGTTAGTCCCACACATGTGGTTATTACATTCTTAGTTATCCATTCCATATGCATCTTTGAAATTTTATTGGGAATACCTTGGATACACACTCTTTGAGTAGTACATTTTATAGTGCATGGGTGTGTTAAGTACATTCATGAAAATTGGGTAATTACAATTTCTAGAATTACATATGAGCATCCTCTTGAACAAAATAAACTTATACCTAGACAAATAACTATCAAACCTACTAAAGCTAATCCACTATAAAAGGGTAAGCAACATGCAATCCCATTTACCATGAGATCAGTAATTGAGAGACCATTACATCAGAGACATATAGTGGATTCCATAGAATCATAATCTTCTACTATAAACCATGTTTAGATATCTAGAGCATCTACACATGTTCCTTTTATATCTACTCCAAAGAAACAAACAAGCTCTTAACAATGGGTTCCAAAAACCCCTAATATGGTTATTCCTACTATTGCTTCATAATCATAGAGTCTTATTTTACACACATAGATCACTATCAATACCACAATAACAAATATTACACCTATATATGCTCCTTGGCTATGGACATGGGGTATTACACCATATTTTTAGTTGGGATATATATATATATATATATATATATATATATATATATATATATATATATATATATATATATATATATATATATATATATATATATATATATATATATATATATATATATATATATATATATATATATATATATATATATATATATATATAAACCATAATCTAGATGGCATCATAGGATGATCTTTCCTATTTTCAAAAATTCCAAATATACCAAAAAATAAAAAAACATTCAAAAAACCAAAAACACTATTGGTACTTACCTATTATATTAGATCCTTAGAATCCATGAGGTATCCCATATTTATGGACCGCATACTCAATTAATCCTACGCATACATATGTGCCACACTTATACATTGGGTGTGATATAGGTATACATAGACACATGATATACTCTTATTTTGAATGTTGGGATTTCCCTCTACTCATGTCATATGGACATTGGGGGCATCTACTTATCCAATCTTGATACACATAGGTAATTACATATGTTTGAGCTTACATATGTAATTACACATGCCTATTATCCATGATTATATATTACACATGGTACTTCATATGCTATACATTTGACATATATTTATAACACATTGGATCCATTGTCCACTATGACATTTTTATGCCAATTGATTATTCTTTATTTTATGCACTTCTATGAGTGCCTTGTCTTTCTTATTTGAGCATTTGAATATGCTCCTTTTATTATGCCCCCCATGCCTATATACACTTTATTTTAAATTTGCATCATGTCATTGTTTACAGTATGCACATTTGAATATGTCATCTTTATTTTCATGGAGATTCAACTAAGTCATGTCGCTTTGATTATAAAACATTTAAACATGCCCCTTTTTCTTGGTTTCTTTAGACCATTGTATTTTGACTTGATTTTGAGTGCTCTTGTGTGTGTACTTATTTTCCTATTGACATTTTAGTGTTACTATCTAGATGTTGACATGATCTTTACCATACATCTGATCACATTAGTTCTATGCACTTTAATGATACATTTACCTAGACATGTTCCTTCTATATGTTACATGATTACATTAATAGATTTTACAATCATCTTACCCTTTTGAGGTGAGGCAACTCCTAGTTCCTATCTTATGGACATGGATTACACATAATCATAATTTTTTTTTAATTGGGGGCATGCTTGAAAATCATGTTCTCCATATTTATATAGTATATGGTACTTATATCAATTCATAAATTCAGTGGGGGCATGCTTTAGAAGCATGTTCTCCACACTTATTCAGTATTTAACATTTCTAGGTTACAGTAGGAGAATGTTTTAGAAACATGTCCTCTACATTGGTACTTATATCAGTTTTAGATTTATCTATATATAATGGGGGCATTATTTGAAAGCATGTCCTCCAAACTTACATAATTATCCAAATTGGCCAAATCACATAGTTATATGATTTATATTCATAGTTGTGGTAAAGTTGTATACATTGGTACCATTATTATACATAATTTCAACATGATATATATATATATATATATATATATATATATATATATATATTTTTATATATATATAGTACTTATATCAGTTTTAGATTTATCTATATATAATGGGGGCATTATTTGAAAGCATGTCCTCTAAACTTACATAATTATCCAAATTGGCCAAATCACATAGTTATATGATTTATATTCATAGTTGTGGTAAAGTTGTATACATTGGTACCATTATTATACATAATTTCAACATGATATATATATATATATATATATATATATATATAAGGTACATATGTTATGAAACATGTGCCAAATATTTTAAAATCTAAATCAGTTTTAGATTCTAAAACCATTGCACGTATTAATACCTCATGAAATTTTATGAACCAATTGAGAAAATCTAATGCAGTAGTTGGTTCAAATTTATGTATGGTTATGGTGATTAAATAACTCAATCTTACCATTTTTTTTGGTTGGAATTGATCATTCAACCTCACTAGGTTATAAGTATCATTGGGTTGCACGGTTAAGGTAATCTCAATTGCCAGGTGGCAACTCACTTTTGCTCTAAAGTTGGGGGCATGTGCCTTATAATGTCTCTCTTATTATTTATTTTCTTGGACATATATACTTTAAATATTTATAGCTTAGTCTTTTACACTTGGAAAAATTAATCCTTAGATGTTTCTTTTAGTTATACACTCACCTTGTTTTCATAATCCTTGTATATACTCTATCTTATTCACCTTGGCCTATCTATTACTCTAACCAATATTATATTGATGATACAAACATTCTATCTTACCCAAAATTCTTAAAATATAATTATCTTACACATTTACAAGTTCTGATTCTGTACCTTTTTTACTACTCTCAAGACATTAACATTTGGGACATACAATAACATCAACATTACTATCCTACCCTGATGTAAGTGTCAAGTGCCTTAAAGTCACTTATTTTTTAAATTAAATGTATCTTAATTGTTGACCTAATTATTTTAATGTAAGTTACTAATCTAAATGGATTTATATAAATACAAAATCCACCCTCATTCATTCTTGACCTAGAAAAGAGTAAAGAGACCAAGGCAGTTATCAAAAACCACTCTATCAAGCATTTAATTGATCAAAGCTTACCTATTTCCATTCCATTCATTGGTATAACACATATATAGGTCTAAATTAATAAATGAGTAACTCAAGAGCCCTATTTGACAAGTTACAAGATAAGTCATTATTGTACTTATGTTACACACATTACATGATTTACATACAAGCCAACACATAGGAGAAAACTACATCATTCTAAGGCCCTTTTTGGAGTATTAGTTATGTAGGAAATGTAATTTGATAGTGGGGTCATTGGGGTAATCTTAAAATCATATTACCACTAACCCATTTTCCTCCAAGGTCACATTGAAGATGGAAAGTTAGGGTTTTTCCATTTCAGAAGGAGTGACTATCTATGACTGAGATCTACATGCACCATAGTGAAGGTGAAGAAAAATCCATAAGTATCCAAATGGTCACATATTATTTCACCATATATTTTTTATATGACACTATCATTAGACTCAAACAATAACATCAACATAACCATCCAAGGCTGACACAACTTTCTAAATAACCAGAGGTACCAAATCTAGAATCTAAAATTTGTTCTAGAACTATCTTTATACCTACTTTAAACTTATTCTAGATAGAGAACTATATTAACATCAGAACCAGATAAGTAATTCTATTATTTATCATCTATATATCTAGCTTGGTTGAAATTTCTATATTTATACTATCTTAGCATAATAAATTTAGTGTATGCTTATATATGAGTTTAACATTTAATTGGCCTACTATAAATCTAATTATCACCCTTGTGCCACTTAATTTCTATATTTTTAACCCTAATCTTAAATTAAAATACATACACCCACATTTAATTTTAGTGTTAAACAATAACCCACCACTAAATATAAATTTCAACTTCTAAAGAACCAATAGGCAGTGAAACATGAGGCCAAATAATGGAGGTATGCCTATCCCATTAGATAAAAATAAATAGAACAACAACAAAAGTGATTCCAATGTAGTGAACCTAACTAATTTATCACCACCCACCTGGTAAAGGATATATAATGAAATTGACCATGCTTAGATTGATTATGTTGAGTTCATCTGTGTCTCAAATATCATCTAGAAAGATATGGATAACCTAGAACTAGTCCTTGCACTTGACAACTCCTCTAACCAAGGGATAGGAAACCCTAGTACAAATCTAGTCTTGGAGACTTATGGGTTTCCATTAGAGAGTGATAATTATATTTAAGATAACTTAGATGAGGTCCACACATTCAAACAATTCCAAATAGGAAACAATTACTAGTTAAGGAACAAGTTTCAAACTACATTAACAATGTCCACTCCCTTGAACAAACCTTAGGTTTTACTTGATTATAACTAAACCAAAAAAAAATTTCCACATAAAGGGACCCAACATATTATCAACCTAAAAATAACACTACTCCTCCACAAACTAAAAAAATGGTATAACTAAACAAACATGGGTATAGTATTGTAGATGACCTGAAGAAAACTAAGGCCACCATCACAATGTTTGAATTAATCTAGAGTTACAACCAAAAGAACATGTTGCTTAAATAATTGTTTGCTCCCAAGGGAAAGAAACTAATATAAAAATTGATGCTCATATAGAAATGTATAAAGAGTAGACATAAACCCCTCATTTCCTCCTAACAATCTTTATTTTTGGTAAAAACTTACATAATTATTTGGAGGATTCAAGTGATTTTAGGAACATGATGCCTTATACCATCTACTAATAGTTGGGTTTGACACTTGAAAATTCAAGTGAAAAGTTTTCTAATTAGACAAGTTAGAGGTTAAGGTCATTGGAAAGTTGAACCATGTCTATATTTAGCTACCCTCCAATCCTAAGGTACAATAATTCATTGATTATGGTATGATTTTGAGTAGATATTGGTATAGAAAACTAAATGGGTATATGGTGTGAATAGGGAATCCATATATGGGATATTATTATAGTGTTAGTCAATAAAATCAAATCTAAATAAACACACTAAATACTAACACCTTTAGCCTAGACACTAGGGAGAGCATATGTAATAAGCATACAATGAAAACACAACTAGAAAACAAAAGAAATATTCCTTTTACCTTCCTTGTAGCTCCAAAACCACTTGTTGAGTTAGCTTGATCTACTATGTGCTCAAGAAATCTTTATCAATGAAGTTTCATTAATCTACCTCTCCTTGGCACCTTGGTAATGTTGATTAGATTAGATTGGCTTGACTTATGAAATTGGCATGGTAACACTAAAATAAATATTTTTTGGAGGTATTTTGGCATAATAAAATTACACTAGAAAATATTTGTATTATATTCGAGCATAATAAATTTACACTAAAATAGCTAATGGATCAATATGTGAGGCCTTATATTTATAGCCTCTAAAGTTAACTCTCACCCAAGTTGAGTTAGGTTAGGATTAAAAATGGTTGAACTCAAACCAACCTAGGTGAATTGAGGCTAACTCCAGTTGAGTTAAGGAGGTGGCATGTAATTATGATTTTTAATTAATAGGCATGGCTCATAGGTTTAGATATTTGTTAGATATTTTGTGAGAGATTGATAACTCAAAACACAATGATGAAGAAGCTTGACATTTTAATTTTTTTAATTTCCATTTTTACATATTAATTAATTAAAAATGGATTATTTAGCTAAGAATTTAATTTGGTTTAATTAGTTAATTCATTTTGATTGGTATTTTAGCTCTTTTAGGAATTTTTCAAATACTCCACTTAATGGGTCCAAAGGCCAAACTCCCAGTTGTTAGGTCACAAAGTAACTAGGGATGAATTCATGAGAGGTTACTATTTTATATAGGATAACCTTAGATAGGGATGCCTCAACATGATTCTAATCACTAATGCCTGATGTGTAGATAAAATTGGAACTTTAAGTGATTCCTAAGTTTAATTTGCCATATTTGGTCGAAATCAATCTAAAGTTTGGTTGGAAGCCAATTGTGACCAAAATGGGGTGTCTATAGTCTAAACATAATGGATAAGGAATTATAAGATATAGTCACAATAATATATTTTTAAATAATGAAAAATCTTGTAAGAAAGAAAAGAAGATAATGATTGAAGAAGAAGTTTTAAATAACTTTTGGGAAGCTTATGATGATGCCCCCTTGAGGGAGTAACTAACAATATGATTAATGGAAAATACCTAAAAAATAAGTAAGAAGAAGAAATAAATTAAACCATGGATGATATTAATCCAATCGAGATAATCCTTGCACATATTTGATTTAAAAGTATTAATTTTACCAAAGGTGATTATAATCAGTAACAGAGGTTGAGCCATTGATTTTCCCAAAGGTGGTTATAATAAATGGCATAGGTATGTGACCTAGAAGGGTGAATGAGTCAAGATAATTATTTACCCATTGATAGTTATAATCATTAAGATGACCTATATTAAAAAATTAATTTTTGGTTGTGCCCCAATAGGGAAGATTGACAAGCATAACTCAAATATATAACTTGTCATATATATTAAAGATGAGTGGGTGCAAAAATAGATGCAATGGTCTAATGAATAAATAAGCCCTAAAAAATTAGGCATACAAGGATGCAATTTTTTTTGAAAGAGATGATTATAAGTAAAATGGTGGTTGATCTAGCCTACGATATGTCATGTATCCAAACACTACCTACATAGTCTAAATAGACCTCAGACCAATGTATTTCACCCACAAGTGGGAGAAAATGGAATGAAGAATAAAATATAAAAATAATAAGTGATTAATGTAAATGATTTTGTTGTACCTACCAATGTATATATTCTCATCCTTATTAGCATTAATAAAACCATAATGGGCAATGGGTTGATTTGATTAAGGAGGGTGAGAGGATTTCTAAGTTGAACAAGAAGAAGTTTCTACAACACTATTACTTGTAATATATACCAAAATAATGTTTGACATAGCACATGATGGTATAAATCATGATATAAAACACCATGAATACCTAGTTATAATATGCATAAGGACTGACTCTTGATCCAATAAAAATTTGAAAATAATATACCAATGATAAAGACCATGATGAAAATGTTGATGTATGAATATGGATGGATTCAAGAATAATGTGCAAGGAAAACAATAATTAATTCATATATATTGATTCAAGGCAAAATATTGAAAGAAAAAAAAAACAATCAAACAACTAAAAAAATAACTAAGCAAATAAACACACATACAACTTGAAAGTAAAAATAACAAAAAACATCTAATCATCAACCAAGTCAATAGCTATGCGTGAAAGGATTAATGGAATGATAAATGGGTGGTGCCTCTAAGTAGTGTTTTATAAAATGGAATGACATGTATGGATATGATATCCTGGTATAAGATGCATGCTTCAATGTTACCCCAATAGGGTGAAAGCTATGAGCTTGGCCTAAAAGGTGTGAATTGGATGATGCCCCTAAAAAAGGATAGATGAAAAGGGAAGGTCACACCCCCAATGGTAGTGGAATGAAATAGAATAAATAATGGATTTGATCCATTAGGGTGGATTGAGGATGACTAACTAGGTTTAAATAGGAAAAATGTATTTGGATTGTGAGGCTTTATATCTCCTTAGGAGATTGTAAGTTGATTTTCTAATTTTTAGGATTTTGAAACATTTATGAATGTGTTTGGAAGTTTTTTTGGTATCTTAAATAATTATAGGTTGACAAGATATAAATATAAAAATGGCAAGAGAATTGGAAAAGGGGTGACCAAGATGACTTCAATGTGAATTGAGTGTTGCCTACATAGTCCCAATGGGACCTCAAGTCACTGTAATTCAAAATTATGGCAAGGTATGAAATGATGGTAAATCAAGGTTAAGGTCAAGGTAAATGAAAAGGTAATGTACATATAAAGGTATAAAATAATGGGAAGGTAAATGGAAAGGTATGGTAGGGTGATGCACCAATGCATAGTAAAGTTTTTGCTCTTAATTTATCCACATACAGTTATAAGTAGGAAATAATGGCATGGGTCAAGGATACTAATTTTCATAAAGGTAGTTATAATTAGTAGCATGAAAGATAAGGTAGAATGTGACAATAATGAATAATATAATTTAAAAACTAATGTCATACTAGTCTAAGATACTTACTCTATCTAGAATACTAAATCAAATATTGAAAATTCATCTAAATCCTATTGTGAAAGGTGATATAAGAACCAATAGAGTAGAACCAAGGTTAAAGAGGTGGGTAGGGAGTGTAAAAACAACTTTGGGAAAAATTTAAGGTATAGTAGAATGGTATATGGTATGTTACAAGGAAATTTATATGATGGTATTGTACAACATAAATGAGCCTCATAGATAATACTTCAGGTCTCTCAAGTGAAATAATGCTTGAGGTGGATTATGTTTATAAGATCATCAAGTTAATCTATGTATGGTGTGGAAATCCTATATGATCTAAAACCATAATTTGAAACAATGACATGTGGGCCCTTCCAATTTTTAAGCACAAAATATACTGAGAGGGGGGGGGAGTGAATTACTATATTATGTATCTCATTTATTAATGAAATTCCTTTTCTTTAACCACTTAACCACACATTCAAGATATGCAATAAAACTAGAACAATAATATGCACCACATGAGAGAGAGAGAGAGAGAGAGAGAGAGAGAGAGAGAGAGAGAGAGAGAGAGAGAGAGAGAGAGAGAGAGAGAGAGAGAGAGAGAGATCATATTTTTATGTGGAAACCTAAAGTGGGAAAAACCATGTTGAACAATCTCAAGTATATGAATGAACACCAACTTGCAGGAGCACCATCCCCTTTATCGAGCACCAACATGGTAACTAGAGAGATCATATTTTTATGTGGAAACCAAAAGTGGGAAAAAACATGTTGAACAATCTCAAGTATATGAATGAACACCAACTTGTAGGAGCACTAGCCCCTTTACCAAGCACCAACATGGTAACTATTTGTGAGCACCAACCCATAGGAGCACCAACCCATTGTAAAGATTTATGAGCACCAATACACAGGAGAACCAAACCCTCTTATGTATAAAACACAACTAACTCTCAATGTTACTTATTTAACAAATGATATAACTCAACAATATCTCATACTGTTTCTCTCTCAAAAAACAAATACAAACCATGCATTTTTTTGCATATCACAAATGGCTTCTCAAGCCTTTATTTATAGCTTTCCAATGACCTTTGACATTCACCATTTGTGACCCTTAAATACTAATGGAAAATGGTGCCAAACTTGCATGACCCTTTGTATCCTTGCATTTGAAAAGTCATATGGTGACCCTTCATAAGCAAAAGCATCCTTTCCTCTTTTATCTTTATCTTGGTGACTTTTCATATTCTTCAAAGTGTCCTTTCATGGAAAAATGCACCATACCCTCTTTTGTATTCATATGGTGACTCTTGGAATTCCTCAATATGAATCTTCATGAGAAAATTCATCCCATTCCTCTTTCATCTTTTATCCCATGAATCTTTGACTTATTCATGGGCCATCTTTTGAATTATATGTAACCAAAAATATATTCATTAATATTAAATAAATATTAACACACATTAGCCAAGACATGAATATTAAAAATACCATTAAATGTAATGGGGCATTTATCACCAATAATGATAGACATTTGACATCAATGATAATATTTCCAACAATCTCCTCCTTGTCATTGATGGCGACCTCAAACTAAAACTACCACATCCTAAAACCTACACATACTATCATCTAAAAAATATACAATAACTCCCCCTTACTAATAACAACCTGTACCTATTCCTTATACTTATTTTATTACCTATACCTGTACCTCTAATTCTCCCCCTTTGACATCAATGGAAAAGGGCCTGCCTAGAGCTAACACTTAGCTTCCCTCAACTAATGCTAAACCTCAATGGTAGGAAGCAAAATAAATAAATCCCAACATCTCCCATAGATACTCAAATGTGTCTTCTAGTAGTGCCTTTGTGAAAATATCTACAATCTACTCTGTAATACTGATATACTCCATCTCAACCTATTGATCTACAACCTGCTCTCTCAAGAAGTGATATCTAATGATAATATGTTTTATTCTTGAATGCATCACTATATTATTCAAAATATCAATAGAACTTATGTTATCACAAAAATAAAAATAGGTTCATCATATTTTACCTTGATATCTTCCAAAGTTTGCTTCATCCAAAGCACTTGAGTATAACATAATACCACTACAATATATTTTGATTTAGATATAAAAAGTGATACTAAATTATGCTTCTTACTTAGCCATGATACTAAGCTATCACCAAGGAAGAAATATCCTCCACTTGTACTCTTTTTGTCATCCAATCACCCTACCCAATTTGAATCTGTATAAGTAACCAAAGTGAAATCTTTGCTTGTTGGATACCATAATCCATAATCTAATGTCCCCTTGATATATCTAAATATTTTCTTTACCAACTAAACATGACTATCTTTTAGAGATGACTAATATCTTGTAACCATACCTACTACATGCATGATGTCTAGCCTCGATGCTATCAAATATAAAAGACTACCAATCATAGATCTATATAAAGATTGATCTACAATAGGTGGATATTCATCCTTGCTCACCTTATTTATTATACACATTGGTGGGCCAATTGGTGCACAATCGTCAAAACCAAATTTCTTCAACATTTCCATGGCATATTTACTTTGAGATATGAAAATTCCTTTATCTAATTGAAATATTTGTAATCCTAAGAAAAATGAAAATTCTCCAACCATAGACATCTCAAATTATTTTTGCATATTATTAGAAAATTATTTTGTCATATTTTCAATGTTTCCTCCAAAAATGATGTCATCAACATATACCACAACAATCAATTGATTCTCACCTTCTATTTTGAAGTAGAGATTACTGTTAGTAAATCCTCTCTTGAAACCTTGATCCTGTAGGTACTTATCAAGTCTTGCATACCAAGCTCTGGGAGCTTGTTTCAATCCATACAATGGTTTCTTCAATCTGCATACATGGCTATTAATATTTGAGAGAATAAATCCTTCTATATGTTCAATGTAGACCTCTTCTTCTAGATTCCCATTTAGGAAGATAGATTTGACATCCATCTAAAACACTTTGAAATTTTTAAACACTGCATATGCAAGAAACATTTTAATAGCCTCTAACCTTGCCACTGGTTCAAAATTTTCTTCAAAATATATTCCCTCAATTTGAGTATATCCTTTACATACTAACCTTGCTTTATTCCTGGTCACTTCTCCATTTTCATTCAACTTATTTCTATAAACCCATTTTTTTCCTATCACATTGTGATTTTTTGGTCTAGGCACTAATTCCAAAGTATCATTATTTTCTAATTTAATTCTTCATGCATAGACTTAACCCAATTCTTATCATGTTTATCTTTTGAAAAATTTCTAGGCTAAATTTTAGACAACAAAGAGAAATTAACTTACTTTGATTCAATTACCATCATTCTTCTGATGCAAATTCCTTCATTTATGTCTTTGATGATGTCACTTTCATTATGATTTATCTGAACATATTTGGATGGTGTTTTTGTGTCCTTTTTCTCCTCCTTCTCATCTTCTTCTAATTCTTCAAAATCTTCATCTTCAATGATTTCAAGAATGTCTACTAGATCATTGATTCTTTATGTTCCATCTTCTTTTATTCTGACATTTACACTTTCAACAATTTTCTTGGTTATTTTGTTATAACATTCATAAGATTTAATTTTTCAAGAATAACCAAGAAATATACCATGATATTCTTTGGATTCAAACTTCCCAAGTTTTTTCTTAGTTTTCTTTATGAAGCATCTATTTCCAAAAACTCTAAAATAATCAACTATTGTTGGTTTGTCTTTTCATAGCTCATATGGAGTCTTGTCACTATTGAATCTCAATAATTATCTATTATAAATATGCACTAATATATAAATTACCTCTCTTCAATATTTATCTGGTATCTTGGATTCATTTAGCATTGTTCCTCACCATCTCTTAAACTATTCTATTTTTCTGCTCAACTACTCCATTTTGCTATGGAGTTCTGGTTACTGAATAATGTCTCTTTATCCCATAGTCTTCACAAAAATCAATAAATTGATTTGACATGAATTATCCTCTTTGATATGATCTTAGACACTTAATCTTCAAACTGGTTTCATTCTCAACTAATGCTTTGAATGATTTGAAATGTCTGAAAGCTTCTGATTTTTTCTTTAAAACCATTACCCAAGTCATATGTAAAAAATCATCAATAAGCAACATGAAATATTTCTCACCTTGAGTACTTTGAGTTCTCATAGGTCCACATATATTAGTGTGAACAAGCTCTAACATCTGAGTGGTCGAGTACTCTTTGTTTTGAACCACCTTCTGGCTTGCTTCCCATGCTGACAAGGTTCACAAAGTGTGTTAGATAGCTTTGTAATCTTTGGAAGATTTCTAACTACTTACTTTTTGCTGATATTGACAAGATTATCAAAATTTATGTGATGAATTCTCTTGTGTCATAGCTAACTTTCTTCAATCTGACTCAAACAACATCTTTGACCTTTGATGTTTGATAACATATACAAATTATTGCTTATTCTTTGAGCATCTACAATCAACACATCTAAATATTTTTCTCCTAGTTTAAAAACCTTCTACATAAAACTTTAGTGTGTGCCCCTAACCACACATTTGACTTACACTCAAAATATTATTCTTAAGACCTTCTACATACAAAACATTTTCAGTTTTAGTTCTACTAGCATCCAAACTTAGTGTACCTTTTTTGGCAATTTTGGCAGTAGTATTATCGCTAAATTTCACTGTGCCACCATTGATCTTCTTCAAGGTTATGAAATTGATTTTATCTCTTATCATGTGATTCAAACATCCACTATCAATGAACCATGACTTTTCTTCATTTATTTCATGCAAATCTATCTATACCAACATAGATTTTTTATGTTATTTCTTCTACCATGAACATGTCTGAACATTCTTATTGATGAATGGAGCCTTAAAACTCTGGTCCTTCTTGATTGACTCAAACAAACTTATATAGTACCAAGCTATGTTTTTGAAGTTGTTGTAGTTATAACATATTATGGCTTCTTCATTAAAGCCTGATAGAGGAGCAAAAGAGTTATGGCTTCTGCTTAACTCTGCATGACTTTCCTTCTCCTTACTTTTAAAATTGTTATCCTTTTTTTGACATTATATTTTTTATGACCATATCCCTTACTATAAAAATAGTAACCATAAAAATAGGACCTATTTGTGTATCTCTAACCTGATTACCTTTTGTAGCTCTGTTCTCTCTAGCCTTCTTTGTTTGAGATGTCCTTTGTATTTTTAACTTCTTCCCTTTTTATTTCTTCTTTTGTAAGACCTTTAGCATATCTCTTTCCTTTTTCCTTGTCTATAAAAGTAGTGGCCTCCCCTTTCTCTTTTTTAAATCTAATACCTATCTTATCTGACATTGATATTTGATTTTCTAATATCTTATTCAACATATTAGTGTTATTCACAAATTTTGAATCATTGGCTGCTCTATCATTGATTGCTTTATTTGTTTTCTCAAGATTTGCTTTTAAAGAAGAAATTTCAATAACATACCTTTCACATTTTTTACTTACTATTTTAAACTATGCCATTAGATCTTATTCATAATTATTAGGTTCTTCAAAGTGTGCTTGTATATCTTTAATTATTTCCTTTGACTCCTTTTCATTTTTCTTGATCTAGAGCTTTAATATTTAATTCTTATTTTCAAGAGATTTTAACTCTTCTAAGGCACAAACAATTTCTCCTTCCAGATTCAATTCAGCTTCATCTTATTCTTGTTCTTGATCATCTATACTTTTACTTGTGGAGGCATCTTTATGTATGGTCATGATTAAAATCTCTTCTTTAACTGAGCTAGGATCTTTAGAATACAAACTCTTCTTCTCGAGTCCCTTCTTGAATTTTCCTCTGAAATTCTTCTTGTATGTAGAATTTCCTTCTTCATTGTCACCATGAACCTTATCTAGGCACTTAGCTACAAAATTCCAATCTTTCCATAATTAAAAAATTTGAAAGGTAATTTTCCTTGATATTTACCTGTGCCCTTTTTTGGCTTGCAAATGACTAGATAGCCATTGTCATCTTCATCATCACTAGAACTATCACTTGATTCTTTAATCTTATCCTTCTATTTTTTTGATGTCTTAAAAGTAGCTTCTCTCTTTGAGGGTTTGTCTTGTTTGGTCTACATCTCATATGTTGTAAAAATACCATGTAGCTCATCCATCTTTAGCTTAGATAAATTGTTCATCTCTTCAATTACCAAAACTTTTGCATCATATCTCAATGGTAGAGATCTCAAAAAATTTTGAACCACAATTGTTTCTTATAACTTTTCTCCAAGACCTTGAATTTGATTAACTATTTTATCAACCCACAAAAGATAACTTGATATATTTTCTTCCTCTTCCATCTTTAAAATCTCAAACTATCTTTTGAAAGTCTGAAACTTGGCTTGCTGAACCTTTCCATCACCTTTATAAATATTATCAAGTTTTACCCAAGTTTCATGAGCAAATTTAAATTGCATAACTTTAACAAATTTTGATTCACATAAACCACATAAAATAACATTTAAATCTTTAGAATTATTTTCACTTACCTTTATTTCTACCAGAGTAGTTACAAGTGTCTGTGGCTCTTCATATTCCTCTACCACTACTTGCCATATGTCGAATCCAAGGGCCATCAAACAAGTCATCATCCTTATTCTCCAAAAAACATAATTTTCCCCATCAAACAAAGGTGCCTTATTTGTATAAAAACTTTCATGTGATCTAGCCATCATGCTTTCCCGATCTACCTTCAAGTTGTAAAACTTTTTCAAAGGAACCTGCTCTGATATCAATTGTTAAGCACAAAATATATTGAGAGGTAGGGTAAATTTGTATATTATATATCTTATTTCTTAATCAAATTCATTTTATTTAACCACTTAACCACACATTCAAGATATGCAATAAAACTAAAACAATAATATGCACCACACGAGAGAGAGAGAGAGAGAGAGAGAGAGAGAGAGAGAGAGAGAGAGAGAGAGAGAGAGAGAGAGAGAGAGAGAGAGAGAGAGAGAGAGAGAGAGAGAGAGAGAGAGAGAGAGAGAGAGAGAGAGAGCAAATTTTTACATAGAAACCCAAAGTGGGAAAAACCATGGAAAACAATCTTAAGTATATGAATGAGAACCAACTCAAATTACAAAGTTCACAAGCACCAACTTATAGAAGCACCAACCCCTTTACTAAGCACAACACAATAACTATTTATGAGCACCAACCCATAGGAGCACCAACCCCTTGTAAAGATCTATGAGCACCAACCCACAGGAGCACCAACCCCTCTTATGTATAAAACACAATTATCTCTCAATGTTGCTTACTCAACAAATGATAAAACTCTATAATATCTCCTAATTTTATCTTTTTGAAAATAAATACAAACCATTCACTCTTTTTCATATCACAAATGGCTTCTCAAGCCTTTATTTATAGCTTTCCAAATGACCTTTGGCATTCACCCTTTGTGACCCTTCAATCCTCATGGAAAATGGCACTGAACTTGCATGACCCTTCATATCCTTGCATTTGAAAAGTCATATGGTGACCCTTCATAAGTAAAAGTGTCATTTCCTCTTTTGTCTTTATCTTGGTGACTTTTCATATTCTTCAAAGTGTCCCTTCATGGAAAAATGAACCATACCCTCTTTTATCTTCACATGGTGACTCTTGGAATTCCTCAAGATGACTATTCATAAGAAAATGCATCTCATTCCTCTTTCATCTTTTACCCCATGACCCTTTGACTTCTCCATGGGCCCTCTTTTTACTTATATGCAACCAAAAATATATTCATTAATATTAAATAAGTATTAACACATATTAGCCAAGATATGGATATAAAAAATACCATTAAATGCAATGGGGCCTTTATCACCAATAATGCTAGACCTTTGACATCAATGACAATATTTCCAACACCAATTAGGTTTGAACTTGCCCTTATTCTTCTTCTCAATTGTGGTATTCTTTTGGTTTTATTTGAGGAAAATATCATCAAGTTCAAATTCTCTATGCATGAATCACTAGTTACATTAACCACATATCCTATTTTGGAATTATTAAAGCCTATTGATATAGGCCATGCATTTTTTGTCTAATAACTCTAGCTCTTATAGGTGATCTACTCTATAATATTTATTATCCAGGACTTGTTTCAATGAGATATGTAGAGAAGGTAACTCGACCTTAATGGGAAGAATGGCCTCAGTGCCATAGACTAAGGAATATAGTGTGGCTCCTTTAGAGTATGATAATTAGTGCAGTATGCCCAAAGGACATAAAATATTTGTAGGTGCTAATCACAACTAACATCATTGATAATATTTTTAAATATGTTGACAATGGTCTTGTTTAATGCCTATACTTGGCCATTACCTTATGGATAATATACAATATAAAAATGTTGAGTGATTTTATACTCAAAACAAAGTGATTTGACATCCTTATTCTTAAATGATCTTCTATTATCATATATAATGTTTGAAGGGATACCATAGTGGTAGATGAGATGGTTGAAGATAAATTTATAAATCTATTTTCTAGTCATGTAAGTGAGGGGTATAGATTCAACCTACTTAGTGAAATATTTAGTAATAGTAAAGATGTGTTTATGGCCATAAAATGAGGCTAGGTTAATATTCCTAATGAGATCGAGTCCCCACATTACAAATGGCCATGGTTTAAGCATTGGTTTTAGTGTTTTGGTTTGGGCATGAATCAAATTGGCATGCCTTTGACATTTGTCACACCTTTTAGCATAAGTAGCGACATTTGATTCCATAATTAGCCAATAGTAACCAATATGTAGGAACTTTTTGGTAAGGATAACCCCACTAGTGTGGGAACGACATACTCCTTAATGAACTTATCATAACACTAATGTGGATTATGCTAAATTTAAATAATGAATTAGAATTCCATTAAATATTTTATGGTAAAGGGTTGGGCCAAGTAAGGTATAGTGAGAGACTTGGTGTGTAAAGGCTTTTTGTTGTTTACATGATAGGTCTAGTGGCATTTTATAATTGCGAAGGTAATTATATAGGTCTAAATACCAAATAGAGTTATGACCAATAATATTATAGATCATTATAATGATCAAAGGTTCATGAGTAGGTTCTAAAATATTTTCAATGAGGAATTGATATTCTTTTGCCTTGTCAGTGTTATGGATCAAAGAACCAATGGTAGACATAGAATTTGTTATCCTTTTATTGGCCCTTGATACGTGTTCAAATTTAATTTCAGTAAGATTCTTCTTAATGACATCCACCATGGCCTTGTATGGTACTAACTTATCATCTTTGGTTTGAAAGTGGTTTGTAACCTGATTGATGACAAATTGAAAATCACCATAAACTATTAGATGCAGAATGTTCCATTATACTACTTGATGAGTCCCTACAATGAGTGATTTATATTTAACTATGTTATTAGTACAAGGAAAGATGATATATAATTATTTGGGAATGAGATACCCCTATGGTGTAATAAAAAATATGCCTACACTTGATCCATGTGATGTGAATGATCCATCAAAATACAACTTCCAATACTACTCCTTAGGAGACATTTCTATGATGATCATGATGAACTCTCTAAAAATTTAAAGGTGAGTGGTTTGATATATGAAAGGGGAGATTCAACAAGCTGATCCATAAGTACTTATCCCTTTATAGATTTCTAGTTGATATACTTGATCTCAAAATCACTCAAAATCATGATCTATTTAGTCATGCAGCCTTGTAAATCTATCTTAGATAGTAGATACTTGAGTAGATCTACTTTGGAAATAATTATGGTCTTGTTGTTAATAATGTAATTCCATAGCTTCTAGGGTGCAAAGACCATAGCTAAATAATTTTTTTTTGTTAACATACAGCTATGTTCATATGAAACTAGTGTATGACTTAGATAGTACATGACATATTATTTTCCAGTGTCATCACGCTGAGTTAGAAGTGCCCCTAGGGATTTGTTTATGGTAGATAGATATAATAAAAATAGCCTCCTTGGCATTAGTGGTAATATAATAGGTGGATTGACAAGATAATATTTTAGGTAATGAAAGACTTTCTAGTTGTCTTCATTAAAAATAAATGTAACACCTTTCTTTAATAAGAGAGTTAAGGAGTGGAATTTGTCAACCATCTTCAAAATGAAGCATTTAATAGACTATATTTTTCCTTACAAATTATGAAGCTACTTTAAATTAGAAGGTGGTAGCATCTTGATAATGGTTTGTACCTTGGTAGGATCAGCTTCAATGCCTTGATGAGAGATGATGAAGCCTAATAATTTTCTTAAACTAAGACCAAAGATGCACTTCTTTGGATTGATTCTAACTTTGTAATTACAAAGCCTTTTGAATATCCTGTGTAATACTACTATATGATTGATATGTGTCTTTGATTTACCCAATATGTCATTGATATAGTCTTCAATAATGTCATGTATTATATCATGAAATATGATAGTCATGGTTCTTTGATATATGGACCCAATATTTTTTAGGCTAAATGACATAACTTGATAACAAAATGTTCCCTATGGAGTGGTGAATGCCATCTTGTGTTGGAATTTTAGTGCAATCCAAAAGTGGTAAAAACATTTCATACCCTGATGTGGATTCAACTATCATATCAATATTTGGCATAAGAAAGTCATCCTTGGGGTAGGCCTTGTTAATGTATCTAAAATCAATGCATATTTTAATCACTTATGGATTTTTACTAACATGTACAAAATTTGAGATCCACTCTAAATAGTCAATCAGTTCGATGCATCTCACTTCTAAGAGTTTTTCCAAGTCTTTATTTACTAATAAAATAATATGATGATGCATCATGCATAATTTTTGTTTCATAGGTTTGACATCAAGATGTACCATAAAGTGGTGTATAACCAAGGCAAGGTCCAAACCTAGCATGTCTGAATAGGCCCAAGCAAACATTTCAACAAATTCCCTTAGAAGACCTATAAAAAATACATGTTCCTCCTTAGTGAGGGATGTATCTAATTTAATCCATTTTGGGTCATCTAGAGTCCTAATGTTTACCCATATAGCATCTTTGATTAGGAGAGTTGAGCCATATTATAGGATAGTTGGTAAAGACATGAATTAGCTTGCAACAAAAAAGTCACCTAGTTAGACTAGTTCTTCAAGCTCTCCCAAATGATATGAATATGAATATCCTAATGGAAATGATGCCCATGTCATAAATACAATAGGAAATTTTTTGGGCAATTTGATTTAAAGGCATGTTGTTATGCTAAACTAAACTTGGACCCAAAATCAAGTTCATCATTGGTGGTCTCTTGAGCTTCATTTGAGGAAAGGTGAAAACCCCCATCTAATGGTGCCTAAAATAGGTTTTCACCAAAAGACTATCCTTTCTCTTTACTTTTACCTTGGTCCGAAATCACCTAAATAAGTTTTCACTTTTGGACCTCAATGCTTTATTCTTTTCTTTTTGGCTAAGGGTGTTCACTCGCTCTCAAAAATATGTTGTAGGATCCAATTTGATATAGATCCATTTTTTGTGGTCTCCCAATAGAACATTAACTCTTAGGCATAAAAAATTACAAAATTCCTCATCATTCTCAAACTCATCTATAGGCATTGTGGGTTCTTGTTGGTCCAAATCTATAAGTTGAGGGTGATAAAGAGGAAGTGTGAAATGTTAGATTACTAGGGTAATGGTACAAATAGTATGTGGGTAAAATAGGTTAGTATTGTTAAGGTATTTGTAAATGCTATGATTAGACTCTGCTTCACTATTGACATCATCATCACTAGATGTTGGTGTTAGAACATAAATAAGATATGTGGGGTCACTGCCAGGTGGTTTAAATATGAGATCATAAGTTATTTTGTACCTAGTCATATAAATTATCTCAAGAGTACAATATTTATTTGGCTTGAGGCCTCCTCCTTCATAATCTTGATTATTTGTTGATCATATAAGGGATAGGAAATTTAGGATTTTTTTAGAAAATAAACAATTTGTCATTATACAACTAGGATTCATAATTGGCTAGTGGGTCCTCTTCCTAGCCAGTGACTGATATGAAAATAATAGGTGTTGGACTATAAAGTTTGACTTTTCCTTTTTTTTCCATTCCATGTAAGGTGAGATGTTAAACTAATTAGACATTGCAAGAGGAGTGAGATTTTAGTCTTCTAAAAGACTTGGGGTTCTGTGGAAGATCGGCAATATGGAATGTGTCATGGGTCAAATACTCTCTTAGACCATTGTCTGAGATGTTAAACTAATTAGACATTGCAAGACATAATATTCTGATAGGACCAAAGTTTCCCAAAGTTCTGACACAACTTGTATGTGAAGATGAGGGAAGGATATCTAGGTCTATGTAGTTAGCCTTTGTCAATTCAAATAGTATCTATTTGTCATTATGCTTCTTAGGAACTAGGTTTAGGCTAAAGTAGATGTAACACCCTGCATTCAAACCTGTACATACCTGGAAGAACATGCTCTTCTAGGGGAAGAACTCTCTAATTATCCTCTAAATGTTTACAATGTTCATAGGGCTGCAAATATCCATCAATAGTGATATTCATGCTTGAGTGTGAGAAATTGAGACACTGGTGTAATATTGACTGGATTATCATGTATCCCTCTCCAAGCTCCTTCATGTATCCAAGGTCTACCCAAAAGTAAATTTTATGATAAGTCTAGGTCAATCATATGGAAATGTGTATCATGGGGCAAAGGCCCAATGATAACTAGAAAGATTATGGTGAAACCACCCTGAAAACTTGTATTAAACTCTTTACAGAAAGAATACAATTGAAGAAACTTCTTTTCTTCCACACCTCTCTCAAATGTACATATATCTCTCTAGATATCTTTCCCTCAAGAGCTCTCTCTCTCAAGTACAATCACAATTCACACCTTGAATTGTCTATCTTACAATATCTTGTACTGTTCAACACTAATCATACAATAAGCTAAGAAGATCTTTCCTATTATATAATAATTAGGAAACATGAGGCCTTTACAACCAACAATTATGCCTCTTAAACAAGGGCTAGTCTTACTAATTAGAGATGCAGACTTAAGACTATGACTTAATCCTAACATGCAAACAATCTATTTTGTCCACGGAAATAGCTTTTTGACACAGGTATTTTATATTTGAGATGTTTGTTGTACTTCAAAGACATAATATTCAAACACAATCCATTATCTATGAGGACACATTTAAGTTTGTGTCGCATGATGATAAGTTTAATGTACAAGGTATTGTTATGGAGAGGGCCAAGGGATGACATATCACTTTGGTCAAAGGTCAACTATTGGCCTGAGGATAGATGTCCAACAAAATCTTAGAATAAATATGGGGTTATGTAATTTTGAACTTGAGATTAGCCTAGGAGTTTTGTTAGGATATTCTTGTGGATAGTAATCATACACAACAAATCTAAAATGGAGATTTGTGTGGGAATCTTCTAAAGTTGTCCAAAATATCATATGGTTTTTCCTTAACAATGGTAAATGGATTACTCTTGGATAACATAGTGGGTTGGATTGGTTCACTAGTAGGAGGTTGTGGGCCTGGGATGGTAATCTTAGACCACCATGTTGTGATTGCACAATCAAGATTAGATAGATGACCATTGTTTCTAAAAAGTAATGAAGATGGTCTAGATAAGATAAGTCTTTATTTTTTATGCACTCGGTTGTGGCTATGAGGCAATGATAAGTTATCGATATAAGGACCTAAAATAGTAATCCCTAGTTACTATTGTTCTTGGTTGTGGTCCCAGGTCAAGGAAGGATTATTGACATAGGTATGTTGATTGGTATTATTTGGCAATGGTCCTGGTCTATTAGCACTTGGTCTAGGATTAATCTTGATGGTAGAAATGTGGCCTCCTACAATATGACCTACAACTTTATTATAGTCATGTATAACTATGTGGTAAGTCTATTAGTTGTTGGGGTCATTTTGGCTTTGTTTCCTCCCATTCAATTGACATTGTTGTTGTTGATACCAATATTACTGTTATTTTCTTGGTGGTTGTTGATAATATTATTGCTATTATTTTGGTATTCATTGTTTCTATTATTAATTTTTATTATTATGCTATAGAAAAGGGTTTTGGTAGATACCTAGGTTATGATTGGATGTAGATGATCTATTATCTAATGTAATCTCCCCATTTTATAACATATTCTAAATAAGATTCTTTAACTACACACAACACCATATGGAATGCCCATGAACATGATGGTATTCATAAAACTCATGCTCTCTATACCAGTATTGATATGCAATACCCTTAGGATAGTGATTTAGAATTGGACAACTAATCATATTAGTTGAAGCTATCTTTCAAAACATTTCTTTGATAGGTTCACCAAGATCTTTAAAGACTCTAGGAGTTGGTCTTCTTCTTGGAGGAGGGGTTTGCAAAGGTAGTAGTTATTGAATTTGAGGAGTTGGTCTAGGTTTTTGTGTAGGTTGCTAATGTAGAATAAATTTCATTGGTAGTGTAGGTTGAGAAGATAGTGTTTCCACCATTTTGTCAATTGAATTTATAATAAAATTTTTATTGTGGTTTTATTGATTGGATTTATCATAGTTACTAGCCTGAGATGGTGTTGATGCTTACACTTGGACTTGGTCCTGTGCCTTGGTTTTGATTTTGATTTTGATTTGAGGAGGTTAACTTGATAATACCTTTGTTAATAAGGGACTTTTCAATTTTTAAGTCTTTCTTAATAATCTATTTTAAGGTATGAGTACACTACAACTCTAAGGGGTAAGATATCTCACTGTGCAAATTTTTAGTAAACACAACATCCAACTATTTATCTCATAAGTTGTGGGCAAAGCAACTAACAATAAATATCCATCTATATAGGTAACTTAAAAATTTGTCACTAGCTTTCTTTTTAGCTTGAGTCAAATGTACTAATGACATATCATGATCAATATTATAGGAGAAATGCCACACAAATTTGTCTGAGAGGTCATCAAAATTAGATATAAAATTCTTTGGAAATTTGAGGAACCAATCTAAAGCTTGTCCTAATAGAATTTGAGGAAATAAAAGGAGTAGGTAACTATCACTATAATCCATTAGTTGGAAAGTAAAAAATAACTCTGTCAAATGGGCCTTAGGGTCTCCTTTATCCTTGTATTTTTCAAATTTGGGTGTTTTATAACCTAGAGGAAATGGTATCTAAAGATAATCCATATTGAATGGGTATGAACACATGCCACATAACTTAAATTTTTTCATTTGCTTCCCTATTTAAATGGTGGCAATTGCATCTTTCATCTATTATAGTTTTTGGGCCAAGAAACTAGATGATACATTTGGTTGAGGTGGTGGTTGGGTGGTCAAAGGTGGATTACCTTGACCAGGGTATAATAGAGGTATGATTTGTTGTAGAATGTTGGTTTGATGGATGAACTAACTAGGAATATTCATCCATAGATTGGGATACAATTGATGAAATTACACATGTTATTGGGCTATATTTTGGTTTAGATTCAATATATGGCCTTGGTTTTAAGGGAATTGGGTCTAGGATGGAATAATATGGCTTTGGGTAAAGTATTGTGCCTATTGAGGTTGAGTAGGGATTTTCTACTGATTAATCAAACATACTTGAATAAAGGGAGCTTGATAACCAATGCCTTATCTTTGGTTTTGTAGCACATGCTAAGTAAAAAGTAATTGATGCCTAACACCTCATTATTACTCAAACACCTATTTTGAACTAGATGCTTGTTAGGTGTTTGACATTTATCTTTAACCAATAGACACAGATTATTTATTAGACAACATTCATGATTGTAAAGGTACATTAGTCAAAAACTATAGAGGTATGTTGTTCACCATTTATTGACACCTCATTATTACTCAAACACCTATTTTGAACTAGATGCTTGTTAGGTGTTCGACATTTATCTTTAACCAATAGACACATATTATTTATTAGACAAAATTCATGATTGTAAAGGTACATTAGTCTAAAACTATAGAGGTATCTTTGGTAATGGGTACTTGTTGGATGTTAACACCTCATTATTACTCAAACACCTATTTTGAACTAGATGCTTGTTAGGTGTTTGACATTTATCTTTAACCAATAGACACATATTATTTATTAGACAACATTCATGATTGTAAAGGTACATTAGTCTAAAACTATAGAGGTATGTTTTTCACCATTTATTGAGGTGGAACATTTATTTCCACCTATTAAGGTGGCATAATGTTGTGCCTATGCTATGGTGGTAGATTAGATTGTGCCTATTACTGTGGAATATTAGTTACCAATTTTTGAGGTGGGATAACATTCATCACTTTTTGTTAAGGTAAAGCACTAGCCGATGCTTGATTACTCAATCTTTGTTGTTACATGTTTGAAGAAGCTATTGGTTGAGGATTCGAAGTAACTTTTTGTGGTTTTAAAGTAGGCATTCCTACCCCTTGCTATTATGAACCACTTTTGGTATTAACTAAAGGCACTTTTTATTACAAACTATTTTTTGGTGCATTTAAATCACTTTGGCTTGATGTGGAAGACACTTGTATGTTATCTGTCATATTTGGCACATTGTTCTATATAGAAGCCAAAGTCATATAATTTAATATATGGGACATTATACATGTCACCAACTGAAGTGATTTTTGAAAATGGGTCTATACATGAATTAACTTGACCTATCAACTCAATTAGCACTCTTGTTGAAGGATCTATCTCTATGAGTGGAGCATTTGACATGGCCATGACATTAAAATTGTGTGCTAGATTTAAATAGGTTTGATATGCTTGTTACATTTGTATAAAGTGGTCCTCCATGGGGCCATTTCCTTTTATAATCATATTTGGGTCTTGATATGACATTGACACGAATGCTTGAGGATAGCTAGTAAATGCCTATTCAATGGTTTGGGTATAAGGCATATTTAGAGGCATTCTAATTAGACTAGGTAGGTTTTAATGGGGGAAGTATGATAGAAAATTGGCCCCTAACTCCATGGATCTAACTAAAACCTCATCCTTATTTTCAAGTAAGTGATCATTAAAAAAATAAGGATCATGTGTTAATGATATAGTAACATAATACGATTATTATTGAACTTGTTTGACAACTGATGGTATGCTAGTGAGATATTATGTATTTTTCTCTTGGTCTTGATTTAAAGAAGGAGGTGTGTTAACTAAGTAGTGGGATAATTAGTCTTGACTTTGCTCCCCAAATTTAATAGTGTAAGGAGGATAGAGATCCATCTCACAAACTACATCATCACTATAGGGGTCTTGAACAAAGTTATTATTTGTGACCATGTTATTGTAACCTAGATTGTATATAATTCCACTATAAGTGTAATGAGACATATCCAAATCAATTACTAACATTTTTAAAATAAGGTCTAGAGTTATATAAATTCTAAAAATGGGGTATAAATAAAATAATGGTCCAAACTTTGGAATGTATAGCAACTTAGTCTAAAAAATGGTCTAGGAATGGAGATTTTTCTCCAAAATAGCTAATGATAAACTCAATCTAAAATGTCCTCAAGGTCTAATGTCAAATGTCTCACATAAATGGTCAAGTGAATGGATAAATCCAAATCCCAAACTTAGTTAAAGTTTTTAAAATAATTATAATATAGGCCTAAATATGGAAAAGGTTGTTAGGTCTTTGGGAATAGGGCACAAATCTAGGCTCAAAATAACTAGGTCTAAAATGGAAGGTAAAATGCTAGGTCTTTTGGAAACACAACATAAAATCTAGACTTGGCACAACACTAGGTCTAAGACAAAAGAGAATTTCTAGGTCTTTGGAAACATGACACAAAAGGTAGACTTTAAAAACACACTAAGTCCAAGAAACAAAAAGGGTATTGCTGGGCCTTTTGTAAATGTGACACAAAAACTAGGTCTAAAAGGTAAGATAGGATATCTAACTAATTTGAAACAATTGGACTCAAATGAGGAATTAAAATTAAAATACATACTTGATAATTAATATAAGACATTGGAACTTATGAATATGCATAAAACTAATTGGGAAAATAAATTACAAGTAGTCAAAAATAAGGATGAACAGTAAAACATTCAAGCTCAAGTGATAATCATGACTCAAATGTAAACTAGCTATGATTAAGGTTGTACTTGGAGAGAGTATTTCAACCTTAGTTCTAATCAATAAAAGAGACATGAGTCACATCGAAGATAGATCACTTCCCAAATATAGGCATAAAAATAGTCTTTAAATTGAACAAGGAATTAGTTCAAGTTGCACAACCAAAAAGTGAGATAAATGTCTACTCCAAAATTAAGTGAGGTAAAGGCATAAACCAATAAGAATTTGACTTTGATCTTCACAAGACCAATTTCAAACTCATTTTAAAAATACTTGGTTTTTAAATGGTCCTTGATAAAAATGGATGACATAATGATACTAGACATAGATTAGAAAACACACATGGTTTTGAGATTGTGATCAGATACAAGGCAACAAGTTTTTGAAACAATGTGAACAATGTAACAACACTATCTTGATCTAAAGTTATGACAAATTATTTGTTTTAAAAACTCTATGGCATAAGGATTGGAATGAAATGGGTAGTGTAATGATACACCTTTTAAATAAGTGGCACACACACAAAATTTTAACAAATGACTAAGGTAAAGTGTGGCATTAGAAAAACAACATAACACCTCTTTAAAAAAAGAGTGATGTGCAAACATAAATTGTTTTGGATGTGGTTTAAACAAACAAATAATTTTGATTCAAAATAATGTAAGTAAAAAGGAAAAATAACAAAAACACCTAAGTGTATCATCCTAATCCTAAAAATTGACAAGGTGGCTTCATACTATCAAATTTTGTCTATATACTTGTTTTTGAGAGATAATAATTTTGTTAATCCAAAAATTTAAGTGTGCATGAAAATTAGGATTTTTAGATCCCCTCTTCTCTCAAGAGTGTGTACGATGACATAAAACTTTGGGCTATTCTCCCTACATTAATAATATATCAATGACAAGTGGATTTTGTCTAAAAACTATAATTTTCACATGTTCTAAATGGTTTCATATGTGTGATTAACACTAGATAAATAATAATAATTTGGATCCATGTTAAATGGCTTATTATGAAAAGGTCTTGTCCATTTCAAAAACATCACATCTGTCAGTTGCTCAGTGTAGTGTGATGTCTAGGTTAAACTATCGTTTCAATGTAGGTTTTACTAATGGATTGTGTTTAACCACTCAAATAAGAATCCAAAAAATTTGACCTCAATTTTTATACCCCACCAAGGAGTGGGGTTGAAATGATGATAAAAGATTAATTTCTAGGTCAATGCTTCCCTAGAGAACTCATGGGGAGGTTTTGAACTCATACCCATAAGTCAAAATGCAATAAATAATTTTTTAGGACTTTAGGGTCATTTTGGGATCACTAAAATCACTCAAATTTTGAGGAGTGCCTTAATGACATTCCCTCCATGCTTAGACTAAGTGACAAAAGAAATAAGTGAAGCATTTTTGGATCACCCAAGTTTTGTAAATGGGATGGGGGGAGAGTACACACACTAGACTTGGTTTGTGAAATAAACACATAATAAATAATAATTGAAAAGTGAAAGCTCTTAAGAGAACTTATCTAAAGTTTGAGTTCATTTTTAGAGCACCAAGAAAAATATGATGTGAAGTTTAGCCCCTTGGCATTGTTTGAGTTATGAACTTTGAAAAATAAAACAAAACAAGTAATCATTTTTTAAACACCAAATGTAAATGTGATTTGAATAACTAAAGTGATAAAAACATTTTTTCTTGGTCCTTGGGTCCTACAAAAAGTGTTATAGGGTCCTTGTGCTTAGAAGATAATATCAAGTGAGAAAATGATAATTGAAATTTAGATCTCAGGTTTATTATGTTTTTAATATAGTGTAATACTACAGATACATAGAGAAAATCTGGAACTTTCTTTCAAAACTACAACTATTTAGTCAAAATTGCATTTACCTACAAAAAAATTGTTAGTGTAAAACCACAACTACATAGTGCAAAACTACATATTACAGGGTCAATAATGCAACTATTAAGGCAAAAACAAAACTGGAAAGTCAATAACACAACTATAAATGTAAAAACATAATTTTTAATGAAAAAACACAACTGATAATGCAAAAACACAATTGAGAATGTAATAGTGCAACTAAGAATGCAATAATGCAACTAGGAATGAAATAATGCAACTGGGAATGCAATAATGTAACTAAGTCAATAATGTAACTAAGAATGAAATAATGCAATTTGGAATGAAATATGAAACTAGGAATTCAATAATGCAACTAGAAATAAAATAATACAACTAGGAATACAATAATGAAACTTGGAATGCAATGATTCAACTAGGAATGCAATAATGCAACTAAGTAAATAATGAAACTAGGAATGAAATAATGTAATTAAGAATGAAATAATGTAACTAATAATGAAATAATGTAATTAAGAATTAAATAATGTAATTGGTAATTTAATAATATAACTAAGACTTGTAAAAAAATAACTAAACATGCAAAAATGCAACTAAGCATGCAAAAATGCAACTAGGGGTTGCAATAATACATTTTATGGGCTAAATATAATAAGTATCCTAAAAAACACACTTAGTTAAGGAAATAGTGCATATTTTAAGGGAATAAAACATATATTAATTTCAATACCACCTTTATCTAATGTAATATCACAACTCCATAGTGCAATATTGCTTTTACTAGGTGCAAAAATACAACTCTGTAGAGTAATACTACAACTTCCTGTGTCTCATCGTGAGCTTCAATTTTTCACTTTTTTGGTTAGAAAGTTAATATTTTGGCATGAAAAATGTTATAAAGATGTCTTAAAATTACTTGAGAATAACTTTTTGAGGTACAAGTTCCACTGGGCATGCCATCATGTAAATAAAGAATCCATAAAAGGGAGATTAGTATAGTGTTAGTCAATAAAATAAAATAAAAACAAACACACTAAACACTAATGCCTCTATAATAGACACTAGGGAGAGCATATGTAACAAGCACATAATGAAAACACAACTAAAAAATAAAATAAATCTTCCTTTTACCTTCCTTGTATCTCTAAAACCACTTGTTGAGTTGGCTTTCTTGACTATGTATTCAAGAAATCTTTTTCAATGAAGCTCCATTTATTTACCTCTCCTTGGAACCTTGGTAATGTTGGCTTGGATTATGTATTGAAAATTCACCTAGTGGGGGAAGAGTTGAAGGCTCAAAAATAATAATTTAATTAGTCAACTAGCACATTTTATTTAATCAAATACATTGCAATATATGATGAGGCCACCTATTGGTTATTGTTATAGCCTCATCCATGCTTAGTCTATGTCCTTTTCCATGTAAATCTCATAACTATTTGTCACTAATGCAAATGAATGAATAAAATTATGATTTTTTATGTTCATTAATGTGTGTGTGTGTGTGTGTGTGGATGTGTGTGTGTTATGTTATGAATTATTGATGCTTTTCCTTAATTGAATTATATTGGTATGAATTTATCTAACAAGCATTTGAAGGGTCATGCAAAGCTATCGATTCTTACTAAAGCCATAGCTTCTACAAGCTACCATAAAAACTATGGGATTCAACTACAAGTTGCCTACAACCACTATAGAGTGCCCAAATCAACTATAGGATTCACCTACAGGTTGCCTATAGTCACTGTAGAATACCCATAGCAATTATAGGATTCACCTATATATTGCCTGTAGCCACTGAAGAGTGCCCATAGCAACTTTAGGCTCCACATATAAGTTGCATGTAGCCATTGCATAATTCCCATAGTAACTAAATGTTTCACCTATAAGTTGTTTGGAGCTACTGAAGAGTGTCTGCAGCCACTATGCAAATTTTAGTCATTATTGAGGAGACCTTATAGACACATCTAACTATCTTGGGAAACCAAATGAATTATTGGGAAGAGTCATAATTGTTATATTGATTCCGTATATTCAAGGGGAGATTGGATGTGCTGCCAAAGATGGTAAAGACAAGGATAATGAGAAAAGGCAAAAGGAAATAAAATAACAAAATAGTATGCCTTGTCTCTAACCTAGTCAAACCTAAAATAAGTAAATTTAGTTATTAACTACTTGAAGGTTGACTGAGGTAGTTTCTAAGTATTTTTATTCTTTTATAGTTTGGTGTTTTTGGTTAAGAGTTAATAAAATGTCTTTTGTATTTAAAGGTAGAAGCTAAATCAGATTAGGAGTTAGATAATTTTGAAGAAATAATAGTAGAAGTTTTTACTATATCCTTTGTATCTAGAATTGAGTAATGAGAAAATCAAATTTGTAATAAGTTTGAAAATTTTCTCAGAAAAGGATTGGAACTCAGTTTTGAATGAAGAAGCCCCCCTTGAAACAAGTTGCTATGAAGATCCTGACCTTTTTTAATTATTAGTGTGTTGTGTAAGTTGATTTTACTATTCAATTTGATTATATAAGTGTGATGCATGTGTGATACATAAGTGTGGAATAGTTTTATAATTCTATCATAGAAATTTCATAATATATATATATATATATATATATATATATATATATATATATATGGTAAATTTAGCATAAATTTATTGTACTACAACTAGAAAATCAAGTTGATTTTTAAATCAGTAATGCATATATAGTGCTGACACTCTTGAAAAGTTTATACACCTAGGGTTGACAATTAATGTTTATCTAGACTGGTGAATCTGGTAATCATTGGGTAATTGGTATGCACAACATTTTGACACCATTGTCAGGGAGGGTGTCAATTATTGTTTCTAAAAGCAATCATTATTAATTGCTTTTTGGTTAATACACTATTCTACCTAGCTAGGCAAGTTGAGTGAGGACACTATGATGTCTTATGCCAGATGTTTAAGTTCTTGGACATATAGTTCCAACTGGGCAAGGTGAATGAGGGCACTATGGTGTCTTATGCTAGATGTCTAAGTTTCTAGAAGTAAATAGTCTATAAGTTACTTATCTCTTATTTCTAGAACTTATTTCTTGTAAAAGTGATTTATTTTTGGCAAAGTGTGCTTTAAATTTTTTTTTCTTGATTTCTATAATAAATTTTCCTACTTTCAGTAGTTAATTTTTATTGCTTTTTAGAAGTAAAATTTCAATTCCTATTGCTTTTATTTCAACATTAATTTATTTTTGCATTACTTTTATAAAAAAATTGGTCTGAAACAACCCCTTTTGAAACACACACACATAAATAAAAACTAACTCTATGTCGAAAGGGATAGAATAGCTGAAGGAGTGGCATAATGTTTATGCAGAGAGAAAGAGATTCTTGAGGGAGATTCCTACCAAACAAGCCATAATTCTCTATTGGGAAATAACCATAAATACCTACAATAACTAAGAACACTATTGAAGAATATACCATAAGTTTAAAGGCTCTTGAAGAAGAGAATAATACAAAATGAAGGAGGCAACTTATAGAAGAAACACTATTGGATCTGAGAAAGGAAATATAAGTATAAGAAACATTCACTGAGCTAGTAAGAAGAAATGAAGGAGAAGAACTACATAAACTAGACACTCTAGAAAGTAACATATTTATAACATTTTAGCAAGGATTTCTTGATCAAATTAAAAAAATATTAGGGGAATCGTCACACCCTTCATCTAGTAAGAAGACTGAGGATCAGCAGATAAATATTTATTATCATGCTGACCAAGGAATTGACATAGATTTTAAGGATGAGATCCTGAGTACCTTTGGTATCCATATCACAAGAAAATCCATCATGAGAAGAGAAGGATATTTTGTGGAAGATAATGGGACTCCAGACATAGTTACTTTTGAATTTCTTATTTCAAATGCAATAGGCATAACATAAATGAAAACGTCCCACTCTTAGCCTTGCCCAATTATAGAGGTAAATTATCAAAAGACCTAGAAATATTCTTGTTTAAATTTGATATCCTCTATAAAAGCTATGAATATAGATAGGATGCACAAAATTAAAACTTTTTCTAGCTACTCTCAAAGAGTCAGCACTTCATTGGTTTATGGGACTGGGTATTAATTTGGTCTGCACTTGGGAAGACATGAAAAAGAAAATTTTGACCAAGTATCAAGAATATGGAAGAGGAAGAAGTTATAGAAGAAATGAAATCTTTAGAATGACTCAGGAGGGGGATGAATCTACTCTTAAAGACTCAGCACTTCATTGGTTTATGGGACTGGGTAGTAATTCAATTTGCACTTGGGAAGACATGTAAAAAAAATTTTTGACCAAGTATCAGGAATATGGAAGAGGAAGAATTTATAGAAGAAATGACATCTTCAGAATGAATTAGGAGGGGAATGAATCCTTGGAGGATTATGTTGAATGGTTCATGTTCCTTGTATAAAAATTCAAGAAAAGTACACTTGGAGAAGAACCTTTGAAACTCATCTTGTTTAAAGGAGTCAAAGAAAATTGTCTAGAAGCCTTGGACCTATTGAGTGGAGGGGATATTTCTCACCTACCATTATTAGATATCAAAGAGCTAAGCAATAATTATTATAGATCTACCATAAAAAAAGATAGGGGAAGCAAACCCCATTGGTAATTGAAAATGGACTATAAAAAACTAAGGTTAGTAACTTGTTACAAGATATAAAATAGGATATCATTAGCCATTTGGCCACCCAACTAGATATACTACACTCAAGATAAAAACAAGTAGCTTTGGATCAAGTATTGACCATTTACTATCTAGACTGTAAGAAGAAAAAGGTTGATTGTATATGTTATGAGGTTTAGGCTAAAGTAGCTCACATAATAATTGAAGAACCAGTACTAGTAGAGTTACACATTGTAAGAGGAGATGGTGATTAGGTTTTCTATGTTGCATAAAGAAGGCCATGGGTTTAATGACCACCTTATCAAGATATGGGATAAAATCCACCTTTTTCAAATTCCACCTCTTTTAATTCACAATTTAAAAATACTACTCCTAATTGAACTAGCCCTTGGATGAACATTCCACCTCCTAATTCTAGCTGGTAGCCATCTCAAGCAAGCTACCCCACCACCTCTTGCTAGCCTCCAAAAACCATATCCCTATCTTATATGTAAGATTGGAAACCACCCTAAGGCCCACCCTTCACAAAATAATGATAATAAAGCTGGAGACATAACCATCCATGGGGTAACTTTCTAGGAGGATGTCCTCCATAACAAAAATAATAACCTCCTGGTCTTATGTCCAATATGAAAGCTACACCTAAACCTAACTAGCTACCTACCCAACCCATTTAGAATACTAAAAATAAGTCAATTCAATCCACATTTAGCACTAAGCTTGTTTAATACCCAACATATGCAATGAACATCAGTGAATTTCACCTCCATTCAGGGAAGGTTCTACCACCCCCAACACCACCCATAATAAGGGAGTTAGATGATGAAACCTAAGAAGAACATGTTAACACACTACCATCACCTCAAGAACTATATAAAATAGTACATAAAGCTATTGATGAAATAACCCCACCATTTCTAGAATGTCTCAACCTTTAATGAGATAAAATTAAACTTGAGTTTGATTTCATGGGATAGCTTAAGAACCTTTCCATCAAAATCCCTCTATTCCAAGCCATCAAAGATGTAACTATATATTCCAAAGCTATTAGAGACCTCTATCTATAGAAACTTGGAAGAAATAAAAATGATCCCAATATTGTGCATGTGATTGGCTAGCTAATAGACATCATGCTAGGGAATACCCTACCAAAGAAGTATTTAGATCCTAGATGCCCAGTAGTAATAGTATAGCTCCATGACTAGTAGCTATCCAACACATTAATCAACTTGGAGGCTATAATAAATGTAATGACAACCAAAACTATGCTTAAACTATAGCTAACTAATATTCATCCCACATCTACAATGTTGTAACTAGTTGATATATCTATAGTTAGACCAGAGGGAATCATTTGAGATCTTATCATTTCTATAGATTCTTGGGAGTATCCTACAAATTTCATTATGTTGTAGCCTAAGTCTAATTTGGGTGGATACCCCCTTATCTTTGGATAACCTTAGATTAAAAAAATAGATACCTTCATTAGCTATATAATAGGTAACATGATGATATCCAAAAACTACCACACTAAGTAGTTGGTTCTTTATCCCCCAACATAGCCAATTTTTTTACCAGAGCCTACATTATGGGTTGAAGAAGAGGAGGTAGATCAACCTTCCCTAATTCTTGTATTTACCAAAGACCATGTATGTATCTTGGCTAATTAGGAATAATATACCATTCTCTTCAATATTTTTAGCATAATTACCAAACTCCTTCTACAGATCTCAAACACTTACAAAGCACTGAGTGCCCCTTTTCCATCTTCTAGGAATTGGATAATTTTGATGCATTTGTATAGGAAACATTCCACCAGCTGCTACCTCATAGCTACAACCAAAAAAAATACATTAACAATATAGAAATAATGAAATCACTCTCATAACAAATTGAAATCTCTCTAGGGAAAACATTGCTTATTAATAGCAAGTTAGAACTAAATGAGGAAAAATGCCTAGTCAGCATGTTACATGCTAACAAATGTGATTTTATATAGAATTATGAGGATATGAAAGGAATAAGCCCCAAAACATGCACACATCATATTTACATCAAAGAAGAGTGCTAAATAATCAGATAACCACAACATTGGATGGATCTAGCTCTTTGAGAAATCATCAAAAGGGAATTACAAAAACTTTTGACTACTAGATTTATATATCCTATCTTTGACAGTGAATGGGTGTCACCTTTGGTAATTATACAAAAAAAATGGAGAATGGCATATATGCATCAATTACATGGAAATAAATACAACAACCAGGAAGGATCACTTTCCTCTACCCTTCATTGATCAAGTGTTAGACACACTAGTAGCGAATAAATATTTTGCCTTTCTAGATGGTTTTAGTGGTTATAACCAGATTAGAATTGCTCTTGAGGACCAAGAAAATACCACCTTTACTTATCCCTAGAGTACTTATGATTATGATGTATTACCCTTTGGGTTATGTAATGCTCTAGCTACATTCCAAAGGGTTGTTCTAAGTATCTTTGTAGATATGGCCAATGAATGTGTTGAAATCTATATGGATGACTTCATTATCTATGGAGAGACATTTGATGAATGACTCAAAAACATAGAAAAGGTTCTACAACACTATCAAGAACACTATTTGTATCTTAGCCACAAGAAATGCTACATGCTTATGATAGAAGGTATTATCTTGGCCCACCACATATCTATTTTAGGAATTAATGTTGTCCCTGTAAAAATCAGCATCATTAAAAACCTACCTATTCTTCAAAAACAAAAAGATGTTAGGAAATTTTTAGGTCATGTTGGTTACTATAGGAGATTCATCAATAATTTTAGTAAAGTAATAGCACCATTGTTCACCCTTCTGGCTAAAGATGTTGAATTTCCTTAGATTCCTACTTGTGATATAGCCTTCAAATAATTGAAGGAATTACTAACCACTACCCATGCTCTCTACATGGTACTAATTGGAATCTTCCCTTCCACATTCACATAGATGATTTAGATACCACCCTCAAAGCCATGCTTGGCCAAAACTAGGAAGCACTCAATTATGCCATCTATTTTATAAGAAAAAAATTGCAGGTAGTAGAATTAAATTAAATAATTATTGAAAAAGAGTTCTTGGTGGTAGTTTATTCTATCAACAAGTTCCATCACTACATCATAGATTATTAGGTATTTTTTCATACATACCATACAACCATTCAGTACCTTATGAATAAACTAGCTATTCTAGCCATAGTGATAAGATGGTTGCTCTTACTAAAAGAATTTGATATCACCATTATTGATAAGCTTGGCAAGGACAATGTAGTGGCTGACTTTTTATCATGTTTGCAAACCCTTGAAAAAGATACCATAGTGGATGACTCATTTTTAGATGAACACCTATTCTCTCTCACCCTTAACACACCCTAGTATGTTGATATTTCTAACTACCTTGTTATAGGGTTACTTCCACAACACTTCCTCCCCAAAAAGAGGAGAGCATTGATTCACAAAAGTGCCAGATATTCATGGTTGTTTGAATTTATTTTTTATACTGGGTCTGACTCTATCATCAAAAGATGTCTCAAAGAAGATGAAGTTCTAGATATCTTCAAAACCTACCATGATGAAGCCTATGGAGGACACTTTATAGCCAAGCGTATGATAGCCAAAATTTTTAATACAAGTTAATATTGGCCCTCAATCCTTAAATATGAAATAAGATATATGACACATGGTGATAAATGTCAACATATGGGGAGACCCACACGTTTAAATGAAATGCCTTTGCAACCTTAGATGGTACTTGAATTATTTGAAAAGGGGACCTATACTTTGTAGGACCTTTTGATCCCAAATCCAACAACAAAGAGTACATCCTTGTCTATACTGATTATGCCACTAAATGGGTGGAAGTCAAGACTCTTACACATGCCAAGGATGAAAAGGTGGTAGCTTTCCTCTTTGAAGAAATATTTACTCAATATGGTATACCACATGAAATAGTCATTGATCAGGGACCCCAATTCACTACTAACTTAATTACTACCTTAGTACAAAAGTATGAGATTAGGCATAAGAAATCAACTCCATATCATCCACAGTCCAATGGATAGGTGTAAGTCACCAATAAGGAGTTAGAAAATATTCTAACAAAGACTGTTAGTCTGTATCATAAGGATTGGGAGGCTAGGCTTCTTAAAGCTATGTGGTCTTATAAAATCACATGGAAGACCACTATAGGATTCACTCCATATGAGTTGGACTATAGAAAGAAACCTATCTTGTCCATCAAATTTGAGCACAATACCTTACGGATAACACTAGAACTTGGGATGGATATATCTAAAGCCCAAAAAGAAAGGCTTCTATGTTTTAATGCCTTAGATGAATATAGACAATAGGAATTATAGAACATAGAAATTATATAGTAAAAATAGATTAGATGGCATGATAGGCACATTAAGATCAAGCAATTTCATATTGGAGATTGGACCCTTATTTTTGACTTCAAATTCAAGGACCACATGGGTAAACTCCAGTCCAAATGGCTTGGTATTTTTTAGATTGAGCATGTTTTTGACAATAGAGTAGTTTAACTCCAAACCATTGATCTAGTAAGATTATATCTACTGGTCAACAACCATAGACTCAAGTTATACAAAATCCACTTACTCAAGAAGAATTTACTAGTCATGTACAACAATAGTTATAAGATGGATACAATGATGTCCTAGTTAGGTAGGTTGCCCCACCAAATAAAGAGACCACTAGTCCACACTCAATTGAGGAAGGAGAGGAGGACATCCTTTCCCTCCTCTAGCATGATGAATGAGACCTTCCACTAGTCCTTGACAAGTCACATTTCTAGGTGACTTGGCTAGGACCGCTGAATAAACATTCCACTACAAATAGCAGTTAGAGTCAAAAAATAAATAAATAAAATAATCCAATAATGAAAACCTATATTTTTAATTGTTAGTAGTTTTTGGGTAGAAAACCAACATGTTGGCTACCTAAATTTTTAAAAAGGGCCTAAAAAGAAAACTAGCTTATTGGCTATTTAGGGGTAAAAACAAAAAAAACTAAAAATGAGAACATGAAGACAAAAGTAGAGATAAGGCAATCCCTCAAACCCCCACTATTCACACAAGTTTCCTAAAGATGTTATGAGCATTCTTGAAGTTACTACAGGCACCTTCTACATAGTTTGCCATCACTTTGTAGCTTATTACAAGGACCTCTATAGCTATTGTAGGTACCCTCCATGCCTATTTTCACCTTTCTATAGATCATACAAGATATATCCTCATATAACTCTCATCAATCACTTAGATATTGGATTTTTGGCATTACATGAAAGTCATTAGACAACCTCATGGATGAATTCAAAATTATTGGAATAGAACATGTCATATCTATTACCTAAATTTACCCCTAAATATAAAGCTATAGAGCCACACCAAAGCATACAACTTCCCTTTCCATGAGGAAATGTTGTAGACAATTTTTTTTGCCTACATGGACACTCATGATTCATTTTTAGTTCTGGTTCCATGTTGAAGACCTTGCTAATTACTATAACCAAGCTTAGGCATAAAATCTCCAGGGCATATGTAGTATCTAGACTCATAGCAGATAGTTCATCAAGATGAAGGTCACTAGCCAATATTTCCCTTAGCTACCTACTTAGTATCTTATATCCATCACTTAGAGTACTTAGATTTTTAATTTCCACCTTATGGTATGACAACAATCATTTATACTCCAAGTCTAAGACCCTTGTTCCATATAGCTTATCCTACATCACATGCATGTGTGTTATAGGCATCATCAATGCCTAACCATTGGTGATATCCCAATCATTTTACAAAGAGTCCACTTCACTCTAGTTCTAACTACAAAACCAATCATTATGTCGTTAATCATTTCAATGCAAATATTTGCATGCCAACACATGTGCAATTTTCCAAGTGTCACATCTAAAACACCATTATTAAAATGTATGCCATATCTTTCATCATTGAAAATGTCATTAATTATTCTAATATAGTCATATATTATTAATAAAGCATATTTAATTATAACTTGAATCATTCATTAAAAAGTCTATCACCTCACCACTACACTTGCACTATTTATCATAATGACCTATCTCATCCGGTACTTCCTAATCCATCCACATTACTTGAAGACACATGATAAATAAAGTGGGGGGAGATGTTATGGGTTAAACCTTATGTTCCACGGGAACCCTGCTACCTCCTACTCACCATTTTTGAACCAAACTCTACAACTTGCAAACTCCATATTTTACCATTTTAGACCCAAAACCTACTGTAAGTAGATTTATATAAGTTTGAAGAGTGTGCAGTTGACTATTAATTAAAGGGAACTAATAGAGAATTTAAAATGGGAAGGTTAATTATGTAGAGAGAGACCTCAGGCCACATGCACTTATGGGGAGATCAATCTAGTTGGGACATCTTCCATAGAGCTGGTTGGACTACCTATTTTGAATGGTTGCAACATTTTTCAAAACCTCTTATGAGGGCATTTGTAGGTTATTTTGACATAAACCAAACCATTATATGTGGCATCACATTTAAAATTATTGATAATTTGGTGAGCCAAGTAACTGGGCTACCAAGCATGGGGGAAAATTGGCAAAATAGACTCAATGGCCAAGAGGCCACACAATAGTTCTGCCAGGAAGATGAAAGATTTGTATTAAAGAAGGGAGGTGTGTAAAGACTTAGTCTACCTAAAAATTAGAGAGAAATAACAACATATATTATCAATTACATGACCTATGAGGGAAGGTATTCCCTCATTTACACTCTGTAGTTCAAATTTTTATATCATTTAAGACATAATAAAATCATTAATGTTCTCAATTTCTTATGGAATATCTTGAAAAGAATGTCCAAAGAATATCAAAAAGGCACTGAAATAGCCCTATCTCAACAATACCTCATATGGCTCATAATTAAATAAAAAATAGCTTCTGTCAGACTTGACCTCACTTGGGAGCAATTTTTGGTTCTAGAAAATATTTCACCATAGGAAGAAGAGGGAACTAATGAGAGGGATCTCTTGAGGAGCAGTCCCAACAAACTATTCAATAAGATTTTATGGGCACTAATGCTATTGGTTAGCCTGTAGCCACTGAAGGTCCATCTAGGATTACTAAAAAAAAGAAAAAGAGGAGAAGATTGGTCTTATCCCCATCTAACATAGAGGAGGAAATCCCACAGTAGTATGGCCATTCTCCTATTATGTCCCCACCTCAGGTTGATTCATCCACACTATCTCCTACTAAACAAGAAAAAATTCCCCTATCAACTAATGCACAATAAGAAAAAATTCCATTAGTCACCCCTCCTACAAGGAAAATGAAATATAAAGGGAAGAAACCCATGGTGTCAAAAATAAGGAGACCTCTTTTTATGAGATCTGAAAGGATGAAGAAACAAAAGACCTCTTCAGCCTCCTCAACCATAGATATCAGTGATGATAAAGAACCAAGGAAAGAGCCTAGGCTTAAGAAAACCCCTGATGGATTTGAAATAGAAGAATGGTCTATTGATGAAGGATATGCTAAATTAGAAGAAGAATAACAATCACCTCTTCCATATAGATTCACCAAGGAGGACATTGATCTTCTCAAAAAAATTGGATACACAGAGGAGGAATTGAGAAAGGTTATAGAAAAAAGAGAAAAAAATTCATTAAAGAAGAGGTTATGGGAAAAGGAATAGAACAAGAAATTTTTTCTCATGATCAGGAGTTCCAAACATTGAAATAAGTTATGTAGGAAATATACAGACTCAAAAATGAGATAATAGAACTAAAAGGAAAACAAGGCTTTGAAACACTTCTAGGAGTAGCAGAGTTTGTGAACCTCTCCAGGGACAAAGAGAAGATAGTGGAGAAACCTACAGCTGCATTCATGGAGGAACCTATATCATTCTCATCCACCTTGGTCATAGAAGACCCTATAGTAGAGGATGCTCTAACTTTGGTACCCTTCTGTCAAAGATGTCCTCCTCCCTTTCCCACTACACCAACACCTACTGTAGAAGAAGTCATTGATGTGGATTTGTCAACCACTAATCTAGTAGAGATTGATGATATTTTTATTTTTTTGAAGGAAAAATTCAATAATAATGAAGCTTACCACAAATAACTGGTGCAAAGATTCAAGGGTTATGTTGAATCAAAAGAACAACATGATGAATTACAATAAAAATTGGAATTTTCTAAAATTAGGATGAATTATCTAAAGTAAAAAATTAGAAAATTACATGAAACTACTAAAATGTTAATGGAGTACAGACCACCTTCTATGGTATATGTCGTGTACTTGGAAGAAAAATGGTTGAAATTTATGTATGATAGGATTTATAATGATCAATCTTATATGGTCTATGACCCAAAATATTTCTTTGAAGAGTATAGACATGATAATCATAATATTTAATCCTAGCCAAGTGAATTTTACATTCACCAATATGATATTAATAGTGATACAGATTAGAATCCCAATATCTATTTGGGGGATGTTCTATTAAATGCCTTCTCTTCATATGTTTTGAATGAAATTGGAAGATGAAAACAAATGGAAGGATATCAAGCAAAAGAAAAAGAAGCTAACCTAATGATCAAGAGTGAAGTAAGGGATTTAAATAATGTGATAAATGAATGGATCTCCTTTATGAATAAAGACACTCCTCAAGAATGGGTTGCCAAAAAGTAGGTTTAAGTATATAACCATTATTTGGGTCTTATAGAAGGAGATGGCAAGAATTTTTTTTTCTTGTTCTCACAAATGGGTAGAGCTCTCAGATGCCTTGAAAAGAAAGGAACCATACTCTCCTCAAAAACTTACGGAGGTTATCCATAGGGTATATTTATATATTGAACTTGTTAGGAATTGGAGAGTATAATGGTTGGGTTTGATGTTTAAACCCCCTATATTCTGGTTCCCAATTCCTAACTAGGAGGGAAATGTTCCAACTGATAAGGAGAAAGAGAAGAAAAGATAGAGTGACATTGAGAATGCTAAAGGTTTTTACATCTTTGAAGGTGTAGGCTGCCTTGAGGCCCTATACTTTAGAAATTTTTGTGGTTTTAGAATGCAACCAAGGGTTGCTCAAGGTCAAGAAAGATATTAAGTAGGGGGTGTGATGAGGCCACCAATTGCTTATTGTTATAGCCTCATCCATGCTTAGTCTATGTCCTTTTCCATGTAAATCTCATAACTATCCATCACTAATGCAAATGAATGAATGCAATTATGAAATTGTATGTTCATTAATATGTGTGTGTGTGTGTGTGTGTGTGTGTGTGTGTGTGTGTGTGTGTGTGTGTGTGTGTGTGTTTGTTATGTTATGAATTATTGATACTTTTACTTGATTAAATTATATTGGTATGACTTTATCTAATAAGCATTTGAAGGGTCATGTAAAGCTGTAGATTTTTCCTAAAGTCAAATATTCTATAGGCTTCCGTAGAAACTATGGGCTTCACCTATAGGTTTCTTATAGACACTATAAGTGCCTATAACAATGATAATATTCACCTATAGGTTGCTTGCAGCCATTATAGAATGCTTGTAGCAATTGAGGGTTTCACCTATAGGTTGCCTATAGCTATTGAAGAGTGCCTATAGCCACTATGCAAAGAAAAGTCATTATTGAGGAGACCTTATAGACACATCAAGCTATCTTGGGAAACCAAATGAATGATTGAGAAGAGTCATAATTATTGTATGGATTCCTTATATGCAAGGAGAGATTGAATGTGCTACCAAAGATGGTAAAGACAAGGATAATGAGAAAAGACAAAAGAAAATAAAACAACAAAATAATATGCCTTGTCTCTAACCTAGTCAAACCTAAAACAAGTAACTTTGGTTACTAACTACTTGAAGGTTGATTGGGGTAGTTTCTAAGTATTTGTATTCTTTCCTAGTTTGGTGTTTTTGGTTAAGAGTTAATAAACTTCATTTTGTATTTAAAGACAAAATATAGATCAAATTAGGAGTTAGATATTTTTGAGAAAATAATAGTAGAAGTTTTTACTATATCCTTTGTATCTAGAATTGAGTAATGAGAAAGTTGAATTTGTAATATGTTTGTGAATTATCTTGAAAAAAGATTGGAGCTTAGTTCTAAATGAGGAAGTGCTCCCTCAAAATGAGCTACTGTGAATATCTTGACCCTCTTTAATTATTAGTGTGTTGTGTAGGTTGATTTTACTATTCATTATTTTTATATAAGTGTGATGCATGTGTGATACATAAGTGTGCAATAGTTCTATAATTCTATCACAATAATTTCATAATATATCTATCTGGTAAATTTATCATAAATTTATTATACTAAAACTATAAAATCAAGTTTATTTCTAAATCAATAATGCATATATAGTGCTAACACTCTTAAAAAGCTTAGGCACCCAGGGTTGACAATTAATGTTTAATCAGACTGGTGAATCTAGTAATCATTGGGTAATTGGTCTACACAATAATATATATGAATATACATCTAACAATAGGGTATTTTTTTTTAAACCACTAACATCTACCAACTCCTAAAAACCCTTGTACAAAATCACTATGTGATTGGCACATCCTAACAATATATTTTATTTATTTTTCCATGTTATGGCTATTTCTTAACATTCACCCCCCTAGTTCTAACATGGGATGAGATATTCAAATGTCAGTTTCAATTGATAATGCATTCAATTACAAACAATCACATTTTATTGAAAAATGCCTTCTTCAACTTATTCAAAGCTTGAAATTTAGAATGGTCTTGACTCAAAAACTAAAGATTACTCTAAACTTTAGATACGACACTGACTTTGATAATAATACTAAAAAATGACACATAAAAAACTATATTGATAATACTAGAGTTATGATAAAAAAATAGAGAAAACACTTATAATCCTACATTAAAAAAATAAATCTAAAACAAAATAAACTTACCATGATTACTTAAAATATAAATAAGATTTAAATATAATTTAAAAATGTGACTATTAATAAAATCTAAATTTAAACATAAACTTAAAAATAAACTTAAAAACTTAAAAAATACCAGAACTATGAACTTCATAAAATACTCAATTAACTTTATAGACATAATTTAGACTTAATATTAAAAAAATGAAACTAAATTGAAATATTAAAAAACAAACTTAAACATAAACTCTAAATATATAATACAAAATAAATACTACACAATAAATTCAAAACCAAAGATTAAAAAATAAAATAAAATGAAATTACAAAATCCAAAACTAAGTTAAATAAAATTAAAGCCAAGTATTAACATAAAAATCTAAAATACTCTGGCTCTAACCACCATTGACAAGATAGACCCTTCTCAAATCATTGCACTCAATCCGTTTAACGCTTTGGAGGGGATGAAGAATAGTTTTAACAAGTTCACTGAGTGATTCAACTTATTCTAACACCCTAGTTTGTCTGATCTGTTGTTGGTTGGGCACTACTTTGGTTCTGTAGAGTTGCTATTGAATTATTGCTTTGGTACCCTTCACTAGCAAGTTTCTCCCTGCTACTGTTATCTTTTGTTTCTTCTAGTTTTTGGACTTTCATGAAACAAGGGAGCTATTCTCTCTTTTATTTATGTCTCAGATTATACTCTCGCTTTATCTAGCTTTTGAGCCTTCTTATGTCTTGAAGCTTCCTTTCTATTCTAGCTCTTGAACCTCTTGTTCTAGGTATGGTCCCTTCAAAACCATTCGCCAATAATTAAAAAAACATAAAAATCTAAACTAATAAAATAAAACAAAATGAAATACATAATAATTAAAGAACTAAAAAAAAAATAAAACTCTATTATTATCATTATTTGCCATGTAGAGATTGACGGTTGTGTAGAGGAAACAAACCGAAGAAAATAATGTAGATCTTTGATGCCAAGGAGAGTGCACTACATGCTCAATGTGGAGTTTACAGCTGGATGCACATTGGTGATTGCCTTCACCATAGGAATGGAACACCATTAGAAGGAGGGTTTGAGGAGAGAGTGAGATGTTATTTTTTATCATCACCTACTCAAAGCTTGAAGAACACTACTAAAAATGGTGATCATGGGTCTAAATGCTGAGAAGATAATGCCAGAGGATTTACATGTTCACCAAATGAAGATAGTAGGGATGTCATGCCATAAAAATAACACTTAAAATCCTTTTTTTTACTATGAACAACTCCTTGTATTTATATAATTTCCTTAAACAATTTTTGGGTTTTCTTCCCCTTTGAAAGAACTTTTTAGAACAATTTAAATCATCTAATTTTGTCAAAAATGAAAAACATATGACAATTTATGTGAGGCTCTTCTAAATTTTTTTCTTTTCATATACATCCTCCTTTTTTTATTTTCTAGATACTGATAAAAAAATAGCTTCAAAATAAATATAGAATAAAACAAAAAAATAAGCTTATATATACACACACACACACACACACACACACACACATACACACACACACACACACACACACACATTTTTTTTCTTTTCAATTTTCTTGTATACAAACAGTGGATAGAATGGTGTGAAAATAATGGATAGAGGTGAACATAATGAAAGAAGATAAAATGGAAGTGGGTGGTGAATAATAACAATTATACACATTGTCTGTACTATAAATCATTATCAATGTATAAGCAAGGGTGATTAAAAATAATAACATTTGCACATGGCCTACACTGCATAGCTATTAATCTAATTTTTATGCAAATACAAATGGATGGAGGGTATAGAGAGGTCTAAGATGGGCTTGCTCTGATACCAAATATTAAAAATGTCCCTGGTAGGGGAACAACTAAAGGATCAAAAATAACAATTTAATCAATCAACTAGCACATTTTATTTAATTGAATACATTATAATATATGAATATAAATCTAACAATAGGGTAGTTTTTCTAACTACTAACAACTACTAACTCCTAAAAACCCTTGTGAAAAATCACTATGTGATTTACACATCCTAACAATATATATTTTTTATTTTTCCATGTTAGGACTATTTCCTAACATTATGAAATTAACATGGTAACACTACAATAAAGAGTTTTTGAAGGTATTTTGGCATAATAACATTACACTAGAAAATATTTGTATTGTATTTGACCATAATAACTTTACACCAAAATAACTTATAGATCAATATGTGAGGCCTTGTATTTATATCCTCCAAAGTTAACTCTCACCCAAGTTGAGTTAGGTTAGGATTAAGCATGGTTGAGCTCAAACCAATGTTAGGTGAGTTGAGGCTAACCTAAATTGACTTAAAGAGGTGGCACGTAATTATGATTTTAAAGTAATAGGAATGGTTCACAAATTTAGATATTTGTTAGATATTTTGTGAGAGCTTGACAACTCACAAAAGAAATGATGAAGAAGCTTGATATTTTGAATTTCTATTTTTAGATATTCATTAATTGCAAATGGATTATTTATCTAAGCATTTAATTTGGTTTAATTATTTGTTTCATTTTGATTAGAATTTTAGCTCCCTTAGGAATTGTTCAAGTGCCTTGCTTAATGGGTCCAAAAACTGTTAGTTGTTAGGTTGTAAGGTGACTAGGGATGAATATGTGAGAGTTTACTACTGCATATGGGATAATACATCAAATAGGGATGCCTCAACATGATTATGAGCAATAATTCCTGATGTGTAGACAATATTGGAACTTTTAGTGATTCCTAGGCTTAATTTGGAATATTTAGTAGAAATCAATCTAAAATCTGGTTGGAAGCTAGTTGTGGCTAGAATGGGGTATCTACACATGGAAACTAATTTATATCATATGTGACACCTATGGTGAGGCATACCCAATCATATTAGAATTGAACATGAGCCCAAAATGACTCACATGATAATATAGTATAAAAAGACCAATGATATTTTTTATGATGAATCAGAGTTGGGGTCTATGCACTTGAGAAAGAATCAGAAACATATAAGAATTTCTCTATTAATATGCTATCTTCATAAGAAACTTTAAAATATAAGGAGCTAGATCAGCTCTATTATTATTATTATTATTATTATTATTATTATTATTATTATTATTATTATTATTATTATTATTATTATTATTTCCTTTATGCTCTTGAGATAACTTCATTTCTTATTGTTATCATAGTGTGAGGAGGTGGAGCCAACTAATCTAAATGTAAAACAAGGTTGCCAACAATTCTTGTCAATATGGAGAATGGATGAGTTACAAATCAATGAGATTAATGAGAGTTGTCCAAGAGAAGATAAGGAGTTTATGGGCTCTCATGATGAGAAAATAACTATTTTTTTATAACCTTATGCTCACTTTGCCATTGAAGACTTAGATAAAAGGTCTTTGTCAGCTGAGAAACAAGAGACATGTCCACTTGGTGTTGAGAAAATAAATGAAGAAATCAATGTTGTAACAACACCCACTTATCAAAATATCACACATGCAGCTAAAAATCATTTATGTATAGTGAAATTTGATGGTTATAAATATAAGAGTAGAAGTGGTGCCAATATAAAACTCATCAATCCCAGAGGGAAGTCATATTTATCTATATTTCACCTAAAATTTATTTACATGAACAATGTATCTAAGTATGGGGCATTGGGTCATGATATCTTGTTTATACTTAGGAATAAAGTCAAGAACCTCAAGGTAATAGGTGAATTTGAACTAGTGGTTAAATAGATAAGAAGCCAATATGCATGTAATGAGAAACACTTATCCATATACTGCAACCAAGTGTGGAACTTAATAAAGTATTTTAATATTTAAACATTGCCACATAGAATAAATTACATGACAGATGCATTGGAAACATCTACAAGTACTCTAGAACCTATAGTTGATCCCAAGTTGAGGAAGTTCCCTATGGAGTTAGTTTCTAGTCCTTGCATTCCCAATAACATCATGAACTTGCAGTTATTTAATGATGATCAACATATCATTAACTTCATCACAAACATAGATGTATTTGAGACTCAGATTATAGATGAAGATGATAGAGAAGAGTTTAAAATAGATGAAGAAGGGGTGATTAATTTGAAAACCAAAATTATACCCAAGGGGATGGTCTCATTAGAATAACTATTTAACATGGATTACTATGGTGAGAGAAAAACCAACCCCCACCAAAGGTATGCCACACCATCATTGTGATCTAGGAAATGCTAATGAATTAAAGAATGTGCTTCTAGGTATGATGTGCATAGAAAAGGAAACCCAAGACTTTCTTCAAGTCTTGAAGGACTTTAGAGATGTTTTTGTTAAAGTTAAACAAGGGTTTTATAGGGACCCTACTTGTAATAACCCCTTAGGGTTAATTAGAGTTAGGTTATTTTTTATTTTTTAAAACTCGCTTCAAAGTTAACTCAACATTAATAATCCCTAAATAAATGCATCATTTATGATAATTATTTGACTAAGCATAAGGTTAAGTGTGATTCATTTAGATAGTGTTCAATATAACACATGCTAATTTGCTTTCATAATTTCAACAATATAAATTACAATAATAATCCAAGATAATAATTCAACCACTATTGATTAAATAGTAAAACAAGTGCATATATACTACATCTTGCTACTACTATTTACAATTTACATTAGATAGTACAACTATAAAATAATACATATTTGAATAACATATTACAAACTATATAGTGTTCCATATAACATACAAGTCTCAAAGAACTCATTAATATACAAAAATAACCATGAATAAAGACTCTATTAATTAATTTCTAGAAAGGGAGGGAGAGTATCATCCAAGTGATTTTCCATACCAACCATAGACCATTGAGCCCCCACATAATCTTCTAATAAGGGAATGACCCTCTCTTCATAGATGGGCAGCTAATGATAGTGTGAAAATCAAGAAATTCAACTAGAAACTCATGCACTGTAAGATAACTATCACATGTAACATATCATAAATAAATATGTTCTAACATGATGTCATGTAATACATGAAAAATAAATCAAATAGGTGAAATGACATTGTTAAAACCATAAACATTAATTTGGCCAAAGCTATACTATAGTTTTTCAGATCTTAAGATTAGTCAATTTCACACACACAACTCATTTGAGCAACTCTAGTATGCCTATTAATGACACTAAGTACATGAATTCTATTACACCTACTTATTTAATGCCAATAATACTAGATAAGAATAATAATGCTAAAATCCATAGATTTCAATCATGTAAATATTTACATAATGGAAGCCATAACATATATGAATACAAAAATATCATAATATTTTCTATACTTTATTATGAGCATCTATATATCAAAATTAACTAATAAACATTCAAATAACCCTCTTTGATCATAAAGTTGATTCCATTTTAATATACAAACAACTGTAGTATAATATAACTCTTAATCTAACCTAATGATCATTTATTTACAACCAACTTTTGTATATATGCAATCTTACATTAAATATTATCTCAACATATAAATTCCCATGTTTCATGATAGTCATATAAACCCCTAATATTCCTTTATATAAATCCAAAAAAAATTACCAATAATTAATCATTTATTAATTCCAAAAAAATCAATAGTGATTTTATTCAAGCATGTCTCATGTTTTTATTAAGAGAAATAAATCCCAAGTTTTAATTTTAGATAATTTCATTTAAAACATGATAATATATATAACACACTAGACAATGCATTTGTTAATGAACAACCTCTTAATTTATCGATAAACCTTGGCTACATACTCTTTCACACACACACACACACACACACAAAAACACACACACACACACACACACACACACACACACACACACACACACACACACACACACACACACACACACACACACACACACACACACACACACACACACACACACACACACACACACACACACACACACACACACACACACACACACACACACACACACACACACACACACACACACACACGAATCATGTCTCATGTTTAAATTAAAAGACAGAAATAATAGCTATTTTAATGCTGATTATCCCACTAACATAATAAAATCTTCTCCTCCTCTTATGGTGTTCTCTTATGAGTCATTATCTTATCCATATTTTATAAAAAATGAGGTATCCTCTAACAAAAATGGTTCTAGTTTGGAATATTCTATTTCAAAATCTCCTTAGAGTCTGTTAGATCTCTTTTTTCAAGAATTGAGTCCCTCCCTTTTGGGAGATACTTATATGGAAACCTTGAACTTAGGCTCAGTGTGACAATATGGTTGATGATTCTAAAGGATGACAAACATTTTTAACATGAAAAATTTTGCCTTAAAAAAAACCTATGTCATATATAAATCCACTCTCATACGAAACCATCAGTTCCTTAAGTAAGGTGTGTAGTGTTTTTTTTTAGTTAATTATAGTTTGGTGCATGGATTGTTATGCCCATAAGTTTGATGTTGTTTTCTTTGTATTGGTTATTTTGGCTTGCCTATTTTTCTGGCTAAGCTAATTTTTAGTGGCTTTGATACTATCAATTGCATCAATAAACCAAGTAACATTGGTAATTTTTTTAGTTATATAATGGTCAAGGGACCCATAAAACCTTGGTATCTATAAACAAAAAACATAATTTTCTATTACATTTTAATAAAATACAAATTCATTCACAACTAAAAATGCTCCAAAAGTTATTATCTTATTTTATTTACTTTTTTGGGTTGTGATTGTCAATATTCATGTTCATTATGATTGAAACATATAAAATTGATGCAAATAATAAGGAACATTAATAATAATTGGTAGTTGGATATTATTTCAATAATTTCCTATGTTCACTCTCCCTACCATTGGTGGGAGTTGAATAGTAATTTTAGGGGTAACTTTATGTATTTTTCAATTTTATAGATTACTTATTTCAACTTTTATTTTAAAATAAATTGTTGTAACTTACTAAATTCAAAGTATTATTATATATTTTTATTTTGTAACTATTAGGTATTAAAATATATAAATAAAGTGTTTCCTTTTCTATTTAAGAGAGAAGCTACAGGTTGTATAATTATCTAAGGAGAAAGTATATTAATCTTTTATATTTAGGAGAGTAGAGATATAATTCATATTAGAGTGTAATAAAACATATACAAATTCCTTAAATGTTGTAGTTTAATTAATAATAGATAGTTTTATTTATTTATGTCCTTAGAAAGGATGGTATTCAAGCTTTATTCCAACTGATATAGGGCCCACTTATAAGGATTTTGTAGTATTATTTCCCATCTATTAGTTGTTTGTCTATATTGTGTATGCATTTAATTTATGTAAGTATCTATAATTTACTTTAAATATTTAATCTTATTTAAATTAATTAAATTTAGAGTATGTGACTTTTAGTTCTATATGGTGTGGGAAGATTCCAAACTTAGATCATCATTTCAATTCTAGTATTTACTTTCTAATCTAAAAAGTGTGATTTACTTTCATGTTAATTATTTTATACAAGCGTTTCCATTTAGAAAGTATGTCTACTTTTAATGCAAGTGTGGGCTATTTTAGTTTTAATTCATTGTATGCAGTAGATTAGTATTTAAATCTCTCAGTTTTTCAATGTAGTTTAGTGTTACATATACAATGCAAAATATATATTATTAGGTATATTAGTGGAAAAATAGTGTTACATATACTATAGAAATAACCTATATAAAATTTTTTAGCTATATAAATGGAAAAATAGTAATAACATTCATTGGGAAGTGGAGTTATAAAAATAATAGTTTTTTTTGGCATAGTTCCTCTACCAATTTTATTTTTAAGCTAAATAATTCATAATCAAGGGCCTAAATGCCTCTAAATTTTCTTAAAAATATTAATTTTTAATTTTATTTAATTATCTCCATTGTCAATGACACTTTTAAGATATTTAATTATGAATTCAATTGTTGTATGTGTCATTTTATCATGAACATATGTAGTACTAACTACTACAAGTTAATCTTATTTACTATTGTCACTCAAATCTGCACCCTTAGAGAGGTAGTTCAAGACTTCAAAAAATTGAGTGGAAAATGTTATTACCCCTATACTTTTGGGTTGTTTAAATCAGGGGTAAAACCTCTAGATTGAAGGGTTAACTCCCTTGATATGTCTATTGAATCTCATCACCTATACTACTAGCTTGTTGAGATGAAAAGGGATAGAGGGAACATGAAATAAACATATCTTAATGAGTTGATACATCAAGTTAATATCCATAATAATACCATGTAATTTCACAATGAGAGATGATTCAAAAAATTGACTTCAACATCAAAGGTTTCTCTAACATAAGTATTTTAAACATGAAGGTGATATACAATGCACTTCTCAAGGTGGATGAACAAAAGGTATAATTAAAAATGATATTATATTTTAATACACTTAAATACATAAAAAAATAATAACTAGACTTAATTTGACATATTAGAGAGCAAACTACTTTCATAAAATATGAAAGAGTAAGATGAATGCATGATAGATGGTTATCACTTGTCATTCAACTATACACTACTTAACACACTTAGAAAAGAAATTTAGAACTCAAAACAAACTTTAAATATTTTATGCAATGGAAAATATAGTACTAAAACTAGTATGGCTTCACCATACCAGATGTGGATTCTAAAAACTTAGCCAAAAGTGGCTACTTATAAAGAGAAGTGTGAAGAGAAAGAGAGAGAGAGAGAGGCGTAGTAGAGAAGGATTAACAAGTGTAAATGTGAGTTAAAACAAGAAATGAAGTTATGAGATAGTCCAAACAAACATAAAATTCCATGTGTCTCACTTTTGAATATGCTCTGACCCTCCATGTGGTACAAAGGTTACAAATTGGCTTGACACCATGATTAGCTTCTTGAAAACTACCCTTCTTTGCATGAAAAAAGTGATAAATGTAATTTATAATAATCAATTCACCATGAAATGATATAATAAAACTCATTTAACATATTCCATTCCTTAAAAATCTCAGTTGATCTAACATTCCATCATTCATGTGCATAAGTGTCTTGAAACTCTTCATTTCCCATGCCTAGAGTGGTCCAAGTGGCTCAAAACTCAAGTGCATATTATTTAAATAATATTATATCCATTAATGATATTAAAATAATTATTAATCCTAAAACTAACCATTTTGGTTATTTTAATAACTCCCAAGAACTCATTTTGCTCCTTAAGCCCTCACTAGGCCTAGTTTTTGTTGATGGCTGAATATGTATCATAGGTGCCTAGAGTGTTAAACAACACTTATAATTTTAGAAATTAAATGCATGAGTTTTAGGTTATCATAATCCTATTATATTTTTATGGAATAGAGGCAAATCAAGTGGATTATTTCACAATATTTATAATGTTGGTGGTTGGGAGCCACTGTGGCCAAATAGTTGGTCTATGCAAAATATGAAGTATGCTATACTAAGAACAATGAAAAAACTAATCTAAAATAGATATTTAAAATTAAAATTAGGATAGAGTGATATTGTAGAAAAAAGAGCAAAAGGAAGGGTAGGTTAGAAAAGAGATGTTGCTGATCTTCATTCCAAACATCATGACAAAGTTCAAATATCATCCAGGCATGCTCTTAACCAATGTATGACATGAAGTATCATAATCTAAAATACTATCATAAATCAATAAAAAATCTAAGGAATGAGGAAATAATAAAAATAATAACCAATTTCACTTTAAATATTTACTCCTACAAGCAAACAACATTAGCCCAAATGCAATAAGAGTAAGAAAATGAAATGAACCTAAGAACTTTCAATTAACCTAGCATTACACAAGTTAACATCTCTGCATTCAAATGTACACACTAAGAATTCATAAGAACTATTCAAATTTATAAGTCATAATAAACAAGTGAGAGAAAATCTATGATAATAAAATAAAAACAAATTTGGATAAATTTTGTATAATTACTTGCTTATATTAATTACTAAAAGTTTACAAAGTAATTTTGGCTCTAAGAACTCCCTCCCTCTTTTTTAAAATTGACAATGATTTTTTTTATAGGATGCAAGGAAGCATGTCATTCAGTCATATCTAATTATAAAGTACATGTGTCAAGACAACTATCCTTTCCACAAATGTTCTATAATACACTAGACTTTCCCCTCTTGATGGATTCATAGGCAATGTGTTTTATAAGCTACACATGCCTTTAAAAAGGAGTATTCCATTTTCAAAATATATAATGTTAAGCTACACAAAAATATTCCTAAATCAATTCATCTGACTTTGAGAACCCTTTGTTTTAGTTTTATTTCGCTAACAAGATCTTTATTTTGTAATGCTACTTCTCAATTAGCTCAAGGCTGATAATTAGTTTTATGAAGAGCTTTTTCATTTGTCTTGCTAAGATCTTGTATTCTTTATTTGTCCTTCTTAATGACTTTTGATGTTTCTAGATTTACTAGTATTTATTTTATAGTTAGAATCATACTCATGATCCTATCATTATCAGAAACAATGTTGTCTATGCTTTGGTACCTTACCCCTTTCATAAATTAGGGAGCTCTTTGCTTGAACTCATCATCTACAATTAGACTAGATAGATTGAGTGTAGTAGGGTCTTTGACTAAGTATTCTAATACATACAATATCCTATATTCAATTTTATTGAGGTTATTAGAGAGGGATCCCATGTATTAGGACTATTTTCTCACATCTTCCCTTAAAATGATTTTACAAGTTGTTATTATTGGAAATTCTACTAAATTGCTCATTAGTGGAGTGAAATTTAGCTTCTAGGTTGAATTATCCTACACAAATGATAACCCAATAATCATTGGTTAAATTATAATGATCAAAGGGTCTAATTAGGGTTCTCATGCTTACTAGGTTTTTTTTTGAAGGTTTGTATAGTGCTCTAATGGCACCAACTATTTTGAACGTGCATGAGATTCATTACTTAGATCCTAATTAGACTGTGTGTTTATGCCCTTAGTTTCCTAGGTATACAAAATCTCCTTAACTGAATGGTCTAGCTTATGTGGCTCTATTATGGCATCTATGTGGCCCTTTTGTGGCATTTTTCTTGTTTATATTTAAAAAATGACTATTACCCTTCCAAATTCCTTCTTGATTTTGTACTATTGGATCATCCTAGCCCAAACCAAGTAGTCCATTGATCTTGATCCAAGAACTTGAATGTCATTGAATACTTGTCACATTACCTATAATTATGACACTTTTCACTTCTTCCTTTATTTTGAGTTTTATTTAAATTTCAAGATTGATCTCACACCATTGATCTTTATTTCATGGATCAATCATGCTTCATCAATATTGACATATTAAATTATAACTCCCACTCCATGGACAATTGATCTGAATGTGTATGCTAATATATGTAGTGTCAATATTTTAAAAATACTCAAGCTTTAATTTATGGCCTGAAGCTATGCCATATGTCATATCCATGTTCATATTGATTTTTTAATGTTCATCTTATGCCATTGGATCATCCTTATCTAGGTAAACATGTTTCACTAGATATTGATCTTCAAGGTTGAATGTCATTGGATACTGAGTCTTCTTTGGCTAAGTTTGTGACACTTATCACCTTCTCTCTTATCCTAAGGCTTTATTGAATATTTAAATTGATACACATCATTGGATTAATCTGACCTGAGCAGATACATGTCATTGATCTCTAAAAGATGCTCAAACTTTAGCTTAGGGATGTAACTTTGTATTCAATATCACATGGTTGGATCTTGATCATATGAGTAAGCATGGATTGTTGATCCTAAAAATAAAAATGAAATTTAGTCAATCCTTAGGAAAAAATAAAAGACTTAGCATAATGTTTTGGACTATAGTTTTATTTCATATTAATAAACACAGACAAGACTTTAGAAAAAAAAATTAAACTAAGTTTTGAGACATAATAAAATAGACCTCATGAATAATAACAAGACATGGCATAAATCCTTAGGACAAGGATTTTTAGGCTAAGTCTATAGACATAATAAAAGTTCCCAATGGTTAGTTAGACATATGGAAACAAAGGGACCAAGGGGGCTTGGGAGAATAAAGAGACCAAGCGTAAAATTTTAGACTAAAGTTTGGTCATGTTAATAAGCATGACTAAACCTTAGGATAAAAATAGAACTAAGTCCATAGAATAATAAAAAGGACCCCACATTTAGTTAGACCATGCTAACACAAAAATAAACAAAAGGGGCTTGGTATGTGAAGAACCAAGGATAAATATTTTAGACTGAGGTCTTGGTCATGATAATAAACATGACTAAGACTTTAGAATAAAATAGAACTAAGTCACATTAAAGTGTTCCCAAAAAAAATGTTCCCACCAAATTTGAATTCAATTCAAAGGGCATGAGCTAGGGTTTTTGAAGTTAGGGTTGTAAGTTTATTAAACATGAATTCAACTTTGTTTTCAACAAATAAAAGGTTAGTAAAAGATCAAATCATTATTATATCATAAAACCCAAACATCACTCATTCCAAATGGACTCTATTAAACCTAAAACTTGAAACATAAAGATCAAACACTAGGAACTTTAAGTAAGATTAAATTAGAATTATGAGCAAACATGTCAACCAAATTAGGTGTGGATTAACTTCAAATAAATATTATGTGAAAACATGCTAATGATACTCTGATAAGATGAATTTTCAATTTTAGAGGAAAAAATTTTCACAATTTAACTCAAGGGTACCCCTTTTTTAGGAATGGGGGTATGTTGACCTCCATAAATTCTAACTTTTGGGGGGAACATAATAATATGTTAAAATTTAGAGACTTTGGTTTAGAATAATAATTAAGATACTTATTCTATTTGATCAAGAACTATTATTAAGATTAGTTCATGGTTAGAAAAAATCTTTCACATATAGAATTAGGATCAAACATCAAGACATAGCCATGATGTGTGTGCAATATGATTCCACTTACTGATTACTGTAAGATCTAGATAATAACTTTTAGGTTCATGGCTTTAGCCATTAACATTAAATTTTAGATGTTTGGATATTCATTAAAAACTATGATTTATCTTAGGGAAGGCTTGGGCATTGCTCTACTACTAGCTAGGCATCCATATCCCCCATAGAGAGGTATTTGGCTCCACTTAAGGCCTTGTTCTATTTCCATCTAAGCGTCCATAGCCCCGATAGAGATTACTAGAATCACCTCTACCTAGAAAGATCTTAAATTTTGAATAAGGTTCTTGTTTTTTGTTTTTTTCAAGCCATTTTGACTTTCTAATAGAGGTTGGGAACCAAGTTATCCAAATTTTGGGATTTGGTCAAGTGTTTAATCTTTAAACAATCATCCTTGGTTGTAAACTTTTTCCCTAGGAAATTAATGTTTTTCAAGTGCAAGCATGACTGTATCCTAATAATATAATATTTCACCCTACATGTACAATCCTTATTAAAACCAAGCTTATATCAGACCAATGTTCAAAATCCTAAGGAAAAATTAACCTATTTATTATTCTTTTCTAGTTTCTCTGAACTATATAACATTAATCTCATACTTCAATAATCCATGATCAACCAATGCTGAGAAAACATACATGCATTCCTAAATTATGAGGTTTCATTTGAGAAATCATATATATTTTGAGCTAAGGAATATAAAAAATTACTTATTAAAAGTAAGGAACAAATAAGGGAAATCAAACACACTAAACACAAAGTAAACAAGCAAAGAAATATATACAACATATGTACAAACAATGGACATGAAGGAAAGAACAAAAAATAACTAACCTAGCCTACCTACACTAACTCTAATTAGTTTTATAGTCATTCCATGAAGACTCCAAGTGGGATAATAGATAAATAGTGCTTGAGGTATTACCCATTGGTGGGTAGTGTGAACTCTACTCCTTGTAAATCTTTCAGCTTGAAGCTGTTATCTCCAAGTATCTCACCAATCTGATAGGGACCTATCTACAATGGTGTGAACTTCTCATGTTTACCCTTAGGCTCAAATGCCTTATCCCAAATAAAAACTAAATCCCCATGCTTGAACATCTTTATTTTTTAATTTTTATCAAACCACCTTTTTACTATGGTTTGGTGCCTTCTAAAATTGGAAAAAGCCTCCTCTCTTGCATCTTCCATCTGTATGATGTCCAATAACCTTAAATTTTAAAATTATTTGGTCTTCCAACATGTACTCTTATATGAACTGATATGTTGTTAGATTAAGGGCAATAGGGAAGATGGGTTCTTGACCATAAACTATTAAGAATGGTGATGCTTTGAGAGCTTATTTGAATCTAGTTCTATCTTCCTAAAGGGCATACTTAAGCAGTTTATGCCATGTTCTAGGTTTATCCACTACAAAATTATTTATAGCCTTCATCAAGTTCTTATTTATTAATTTAGATACTCCATTACTTTAAGGATAATGGTTTGATGAGAACTTGAGGATGATTTCGTTATCATATACCATTCTATCATCTCTATAGATATAAAAGCAAATCCATTATCACATACCAAAGATAAAGGTGTCATAAATATTGTGCACATATTTTCTTCTAAAACTTTGATCACCTCTTTGGTCTTGTACAATTTAGTTTCCACTACTTCAATCCATTTGGTGTAGTAGTCGGTAGTAGTTAGAATGTAATTGTGACCATTAGAGGAATTGGGGTTAATTACCCCCAAAAAATCCAATCCCCATTGGGCAAAGGGTTTATCAATCACTAGTGTCTTTAGTGAAATGGCTGCCTTAGGCTCTTTTATGTTGAATACTTGACATGAGTGGCACTCTCTCACATGCTTTTGAGCATCCTTGAAGAGTACAGGCTAATAATAACTAGCCCTTAGCATTTTATGTGTCATTATCCTTCTAGATGGATGTCCACTTCCCAATTTTCTCATGAAAGGTGTTCATGATCTCAGCTGATTTAATCTTGGAGACACATCTCAAGTAAATGCATTCAAATTTATTCTTGTACAACATTCCATCCTTGATCAAAAAAATGTGTTGCCTTGAGCCTTAGAGCTCTTCTTTATTCTTTACTTAACCCTACAAGACAATAACCATTTATTAGTAAGTGGATAATGGGATCATACCAATCATTGGGTCTAAAACTTTGTTTCTCTACCTGCATAACACTTAGCTTGGGATTATTATTGATAATCAACTAAGTTAAACCTTAATACCTTACCAATTTGGTAGTCTTCATTTCTAGATCATATTCTTGGAGAAGAACCATCCACTTACCTCTCCTTTCTCTTAGTTCATTTTGACTTAGCATGAGATTAGTGGTAGGGTATGTAGGATGGCATGCACCTTATTTCTAAGTATATAATGCCTAAAAAAATTCACTACCTTGACCAAATCACATGCTTGTTTGTCAATCAAAGAATAGTTTAACTTAGCATTTTTAAAATTACTACTCATGAAAGAAACTAGATAGTCACATCCATCTATATTCTAAGTTATAACTACAACTATTATATGATCTAAAGTAAAGGATTAAAGATAAATATCTTTAGTAAAATTTGGACTTATCAGAACTAAGGCCTACCCAATTGCCTCTTTGATGTTTTTGAAAGCTTTTTTTGTCTCTTCATTCCATGTGATGTTGACATCCTTCTTCAACATGTCATTCAATGGCTTTAAAATTTCTGTAAAACTAGAAATAAACTTTCTTACAAAGTTTATTTTACTAAAGAATGACTTAAATTCCTTCCTAATATTAGAGGGCTCTATCTTGGATATTACATCTCTTTATCAGGGTCTATAGAGATTCTTCTTTAGTAATAACATGTCCTAATAGTTTTCCCTTAGTGACACATATAATACTTTTCTTTGGGTTGAGAAAAATCCCATACCTTATGCATCTTTGAAATAATTGTTGTAGGTGCATAATATGATCTTCCCTATTTTTAGAAAAGATAGTCAGATCATCCATGTATATGATAATGTATTTACCTAAAAAACATTGAAAAGCATGATCCATAGCCCTTTGAAAAGTGGCTCCTACATTTATCAATCCAAAAGGCATTCTCTTGTATGCAAACATGACCCACTTAATAGTAAAATTAGTCTTCATTCTTTCTTATTATTTCACTAGCACCTAGTTATACCCTAAAAACCCATCAAGAAAATACATCATGGCAGACCCACAAAATAATTTGTATTGCTTGGTCAAGAGAAGGTAAGCAGTAATTATCTTTTTCAAATGCTCTATTCAGATTTTTAAAATCAATGCATAGCTTGATTTCACCATTTGTATTATTTTATGGTACTAAATTATCTATCCAAGTAGAGTGACTAATGGGAAACATAATCTTGGCATCTAAAATATTCTTGACTTCTTTGTATATTATTGGTTCTAAGATTGGGTTGATAGGCCTCTACTTTTATTTGAAAAGTTTGTAGTTTTCCTTTAAACGTATGGTATGTGTTATGACCTTTGGATCAAAGATATTTAGGTCATCATAGGATCATGCTATGATATCTTTATATTTGGTTAGAATTTATTTGGCTCTTTTGGACTCAATGCTTGTATAGGATGTACCAATATTAACTAGCTGAGGTTGTCCTTAAAATCCAAGATCAATTGCATTATAATCCTTCCCATTTACTTTGGGAATCTTGACAACCTCAGCTAGTTTATCATAATCAAAGAGTCTGTTTAAGGTTATCATGCCTTTGGGGTTCTTATTTTCATTCAATTAAATGACATTATCATTGAGTTTGACTTTAATTTTATCATCATCAAGGAGAATAACTTCATCAATAATGTGACCCTTAAACATTCCTAAACTATTCATGAAGTCAATGATCTAATGATCATCATTGAATACCTATAAGTGGTTGACATCATCTGGCACTGAGGGACATGGGATTAATTTATTGGTAAGACTTTGTAACTTAGAAATTTGATTAGGCATAAGGTTGGCTATAACTAAAGAAAGTTCATCAACAACCTTGTTTTCTTCCCTAGGGATTGATATAATGTTGAAAGCGTCAAAACATTAAATTAAGTCCCACACTCTAAATTTATACTTCTTAAGATAGGATAACTTGCATTAATATTTACTTTTGACCTAGTTAACTAGTAGTTCAAAGTCACCAAAAACTAATAGTTCCTTAACCTCATGTTTGATTGCAAATGTAATCTAGGAATATGTGCTTCATACTCGGCCAAATTATTGGTGCATGGGAACTAAAGTTTGTAAGAGGAATTATATTCTTTCCCAATAGGATTGATTAATACCACTCCTACTCCAAAACTTGATTTGAATCTAGCACCATCAAAATAAAGCATCCATAATCTAGGCATAGCATGAGAATTTTTAGAGCTACATACCTTTGTGGTGTCAAGAGTGTAAACAACAAGATATGAGTTAACCATGTTGAACCTCTCATTGATTTCATTATAATAAATTATCATATGCTTCATTTTAGGCTCTCTTTCTATCCTAATTTGGTTGGGGACTCCCTTTCAAGGAAACCACATATATGAATAATCTATTGACATATAACCATTCAAGCTCTTATTTTAGTCTGTGATCAACAACATCCCATAAGCATCAGGGATGTCCACCACTTGGATATCAATGAACTATTATATCCTTGGCTCTGAGGTAATCTACATGTGAACATTTAATAAGTCACCAATTACTTTGACTCTTGACTTATCTAACTAAGTTACACCTCTACCAGATTTATTGGGAGTCAAGCCTAATTGCTCACAAATACCCTTAGGCATAATATTTGTAGATGCATCAGAGTCTAACAAATAATTATGCAATTTATTACCAAATATATTTATTATAATTAGGAAATGAGGGACATCTACTTACTTTTGTGTATTACAACATTAACATGTATAGACTTTTGAGACTTACCTTGCTTTTTAGACAAAGTTTCTAACAACATATCTTTCTATTAATAAACTTGTGTTAACTCATGCAAGGTAATGTTAGCTTTTAACTTTTTATTGTCCTCTACTATGTTATACCCAATCTTATTTGAAGAATATGATGTATCAACATTGGGTTTAGAATTACTTCCTTTAGGAGGCTCTATATTATTGTCTGAGGTAGTATCAAGAGCCTCAAAGTTATTTAGAGGAGTTGAAGTGGTAAATGGTTGCTTCTGCTCCCAATTTCTTAGAGGATAAGTCTTCTTCAAAAAATTGCTAAAAATCATGAATCTCTTCAGGAATATCCTCAAGCTCATTGTCCTCTTGGAAAGGGAACTCAAATGTCTCCACCATGAGAGTTGAATCAAATGATCTAGATCACCTTAAAGATGTTGATGTACTTAGATCACAATCCTTATTAGTGATAACTTCAAAAATATATAATTCTTCTTGGAAGGCTTCAAAAGCATTATAAAATTCAACATAGTCTATTTCCCCATACTTAGAAGTGAAATGAAATCTACAATAATCAAGTAAAGTAACATTAGTAAGATTTATATCAGGCTTATTCTTGCTAGTAGATGGCTCATTATTCTTGTTTTTATGGTAACTATCATTCTAAAATCTACTAGTGGGCTTATTGAACCTTTGAAAAGATAAATTCTTACTAGATCTCTCTTTCATAATGCTTACTTGCTTTTATAATTGAAGGAAGTCAGTGCTAAGCTTTTGAACCATCTTGAGGATAGATTCACTCTCATTTTTTAGGCCTTAAAATTTTGAACTTGAGTATTAGAATTAACTATAGGCATTAAAGCTTTCTGATCCTGTGGAGTATATCCAATAGTAGTATTATTCAGGAATCCCAAGTTTTTAGTAAGATGTGCTTGCCTCAAAGGTAGTTAGTTCAAGACTAGAAGTTAGTTTAGGGAAGGCATATTTTGGTTAGAATTAGGAATAAAATTTAGAATGGGTAAATGTGGATTGACATTAGGAATGGAGTATGTCAATTTTCATTAGGGTTGCATCTAGTCATTGATGATCACAACCTTAGTATAAGCTAAAGCTAATGTATTCATGGGCCCAACATCTCTCTTTATAAACATAAAAGTCATGGGATCTAAGGCATATTTATAGATTTATAAAGATAACGCCTCATCAAGTCTATAAGGAGATATGATCCTACTAAACATCTTTTAGAATCTATAATTGAAGGCTCTTATGGGCTCATTTTCATCTCTTTTCACTGTGGTGAGTTGTTGGTACATGATACAAGGACTAATGATCTTACCAAATTAGTCAATAAAAACATTGCTAAAATCAACCCAAATAGTAATGTATTTTTTAGGGAGGTTTAGAAACCACTAATATGTAGCATCTTTAAAAGTAAAATGAAATAATCTACATGCTACATCTTTATGATTCACATTTAACAATCTTAAGGTAGTTGTGAAATTCTTAATGTGTTCTTCAGCAGTTATAATTCCACTAGGACTCAATGTTGGCAAATACTTTTCAAGATTATGAGGAAGGTCATATACCACACCTGGTACATTGATTGAATAACCACCTAGCCAAGCCATAACTTGATAGGGATCAAATACAGGAGCACCCTGAATTGGAGAAGTTGGAAAAGATTTTGAAAGTCTACACTTACCTTTGTCCTAGATAGTTATCCTATGAATTTTAATAAAAGCATAGGTTATCTAGTCTCTAAACGTAACCTTTTCCTAATTTTTGGTAATTCTAGCTTGTGTGCTTTGAATCCTATTTGAAATATGATGCATCAGTCTTATCTTTATAGGAAATAATGATTAGACTTACATATTAAGCAAATTTTATAAATATTTATATAAAGGATGATAAAAGACAATAATATTTAACTACGTTAGCTCAAATATGTATCCAAACATGTAAATATGATTTATATTTACATTTTAAAGCTCAAATAAACTCAAAATTTCAAAAGATCTACCAATATTTGATCAAAATAGTTATTATTAACCTCAAACCCATTAAATTAACAAAGCTTAAGCCATCTTTACCACAATACTCATATACCTTCAAAGAACATTGATATTTATCTAAAAGAAGCATAAAGATTGGTCTAAGACCATAAAGATCAATGACATTTACATAATTGATCAAATAATGACATAATTATGCAAAGGTTACACCAATATTTGAACACAATTCATAAGAATGAGCAAAGATACTTCAAATCTATAAAGATCTAACCAAGCCCTCATTCTAGAACTAGTGAAGCCTCTCTTGTTGATTCCTAAATATATATCACAGGTGCCTAGAGTGTTCAGGAACACTTCTCATTTTAGAATTCTAGGAATTCAGTGCATGAGTTGCAAGTTGTGATAATTTTGTTATCCATTGATGGAATAGAAGCAAAGCAAGTGGATTATTTCAAAATATTTATAATGTTTGGTAGTTGGGAGCCACCATGGATAAATAGTTGATATATGCAAAATATAAAGTATGCGATACTAAGAATGGTGAAAAAAAACTAATCTAAGATGGATGTTTATACTGAAAATTAAGCTAGAGTGATCTGGTTAAAAAAGGATCAAAAAGAAGGGTAGGGCATAAAATAGATGTTGTTGATCTTTATTCCAAACATCATGACAAAGTTCAAATATCATCCAGGCATGCATTTAACCAATGTATGACATGAAGTAGCATAAGCTCAATTCCTAACACACATCAGACAAAAATCTAAGGAATGTGGAAATAATGCAAATAAAAACCAAGTTCACTTTAAATATTTACCCCTGTAGGCAAACAACATTAGCCCAAATTCAAGAAGAGTAAGAAAATGAAATGAACATAAGAACTTTCAATTAACCTAGCATTGGCACAAATTAACAGCTCTACATTTAAATGTACACACTAAGAGTTCATAAGAACTATTTAAATTTGGAAGTATAAACAAATAAGTGAGAGAGAAGTCATGATAATAAAAGACACAAGCAAATTTGGACAAACTTTGTAGAATTCCTTGATTATATTAACTGCTCAAAGTTTACAAAGTAATTTTGGCTCTAAGAAATCCCTCCTTTTTAAAAATTGACAATGCTCCTTTTATAAGATATAAGGAAGTATGTAAGTTATTCATATCTAATTACAAAAGTAAAAGTGTTAGGACAACTATCCTTTCCATAAATGTTATATAATACACTAGACTTTCCCCTATAGATGGATCTATATGCAATGTGTTTTATAAGCTACACATGCCTTTAAAAAGGAATATTCCATTTTCAAAATATACAATGTTAAGCTACAAAATAATATTCTTAAATCAATTCATCTGCCTTTGAGAACCCTTTGTTGTAGTTTTGTTTTTTTTGGCCAATTTTTGGTCCACATACCAAGCTTGTGCCAAGATAGACCAGGTTGATAATGGATGAGTAGATGAATAAAAGTTATGGGTAGAATGAGTGGTTTAAGGATCTCAGATTTGTTCACAAATATTTTGAAACACTTTAAGTTTACTTAAAGTGTAATTTGTAAATTCATAAAATATGGGTTTAAAGTGTTATAGAGACCCTATGGGATGTCAAGAGTGTTTATAATAAGTATGGAAGTGCATAGCATTCATCTAGTTCTTCATTGTGTTCATCTAGATATCTTGAATCTAGTGGCATAAATTTTGAGTATGTACTTTGATAACATCATAATTACCATGTATAGATAAGTTAGAGAGAATTTGTCATATAGGTTTTTTCATAGTAATCCTTAAAACATATGTGCTAAGTCTCTAGTCATTCAATGAAATTCATCAAAAGATATGAAGACCCAAAGTTGGATTTTCAAGAAAAATCTGCTAAATTTCCATACTTAACCATTTTCAAAGAAGCTCAAATAAAGACAAGTAAGAATGATTACAAAGACATATCTCACATGTGTGGTAGTTTCAAGAGAAAATAATCATATGGGTTTGTTTAGCTTAGTCCCTAATTGTTATGCACTAAGTTTTAGATCATCTACTGAAGCAATGTAGAAGTTATGCATGTTCAAAGTTAGCTACTTAGTCAGATTTCACTTAGTTTCCCATAGCTAAATGAACTAGACTATTGTTAGAACATCATGTGGGAATGTATAGTCCAGTCAACTTGAGAATTTTATAAACACACTTAGGAATATTTTGGGACTAGAAGATCAAATGGTTTTGTTCTTTTTGGCTTGATAAACATCTCTTAAAAGTTTTGTCAGTCCATGAATTTTGCTCTTCAAGTTATAAGCCTTAAAAGATGGACCTGTGACATAAGATGTTTGTGAAAATTTCAAAATAAATATTAGGCAAAACTCTATGTTTTTAAATTTGATGGTCTATAAGATGCTAATCACATTCTATGAGATTCTAAATGATGATCGATGGGATGTCAAATTTAAAGATAGAATAAGATAGATCTTATTGAGCTTAAATTTGGTAGTCATGCAATCATAAATGGTGGTCACATGAACATAATTTGATAGGAGTGAGGATGTCATTTTTAAGATCATGAAATAGACATTGGCTTTAAAATAATGGGTCTCAATTGATCTAATGG